>JAQHUG010000524.1:575263-589809 GCA_028555095.1 Dicrostonyx torquatus | reverse complement strand
TTTAATCCCAGCACACGGGAGGCAGTGGCAGGTGTACCTCTGTGAGGCCAGCCTGGTCTACAAGAGCTAGTTCCAGGACAGGCTCCAAAACTACAGAGAAACCCAGTCTTGAAAAAAAACAAAAACAAAAACAAGATCCCCCGGAGGAAGAAGTTATAAGCTGCTGTGTGGGTACTGGAAACAGAATCCTGTGAGGACAGTCAGTGCTGATAATGGCTGAGCCATCTCTCTTGCACTTGAATATTTTTTTAAATATTTATTTTTTTATTAGTGTTTGTTTTTCTCTCCTCCCCGTGAAAATAATCTATTCTCAGAACTTCCTTAGGCATTTTCCCAATCCTGTCCTCTGACATCCCGCTCTCTAGCTCCCACTCCGCTGTTTGTGCCTGGCTGCCTACCACACAGGCAGAGACGCCGGCCGCCATGCTCAGTAAGAACCTCTGTGCTCTCTGAGTCCTCGTGCTTTTCTAGTGGAACTGCCCTGTGAGCAAGTGTTCGCGTTCGCCGGGCTGTGAGTTAGAACATCTTGCTTGGACTTGGGATATAATGAAGCTCGGGGAGCGCTGATCCCTCCCAGCCTTGAGGTAAAGAAGCAGCAGGTTGACTCTACAGTCCCCACTACTGAGGAGCGAGTTCCCAGGGAGAAGACGATAGTGAAGTGCGGGAGTAGGGCAGAGAGCTAAGGGACTGGAGGACTTCAGTCAATTGTTTAGGTGACTCAAGGAGAGCTGAAAACTAAGGCATGAGGAGGAACCAAAGACGCCATGGGACAGTTCCCACCCTTGTGCAGATGGGAACAAGGACCCAGCATATCCTGGCACTGGGTGGAGGCTCCAGGTATCAGGGCAGGAGGAACTGGGGGAGGATGCTAAGTGGATTCCTTGCCAACCAACCCTATACCCCAGTGCCCTGGACTCTCCTTAGTCCTGTCTAAGTAACACTCTTCCCAGGCCTGTCTGTGTTTCTCTGATCTCAAGCTCCATGCCGGTTGCTTTTCATTACTGCTACTTTTCTTTATTTTTGTTGTTGTTGTTTTCTTTGTCATTTATGTAGTTGTTGTTATTGTTGTTTGAGATAGAATTTCTCTGTGTAGCCCTGGCTGGCCTGGAATTCACTCTGTAGACCAGGCTGGCCTCGAACTCACAGAGATCCGCCTGCCTCTGCCTCCCAAGCTCTGGGACTAAAGATGCTCCTTTTCAAAGAAGTTTGCACTTGTTCCTTGGGTCTTCCGTAGGCGACCCTATTTGAAGGCTCTCGAGAGCAGGCACACGGCTCGGCTTCCTCTAGACTCCAACACATCTGTCCCAGCCTGAACCATCTGTACTCAGAGCATCCTTTCACACTGCAGTCCGTCCACACCATAGACTGCTTCTGGGGAGCTCAGTGAAACGAGCGGAGCTCTGCCAGCAGAATCCACAAACTCCATGCCAAGGAAGCGAAGACACAGAGATACTGCACATTGTGGGACCTAGAAGTGTTGAGTTACAGCAGGAATTGGTTGAAAGGTGGGAGCAGCCTTTCTGAGTGATGAAGCTATTCTTTTGGGGGTGAGGTTGAACCCCAGACCGTATACATGCTAAACTAAGCGTGTGCTCACCAGCGAACTACATTCCAGCTCTTGGAACGTTCCCAAATTGGATTGCAGGGATAGTTACACCATTCGAGAAATTTATGTAACACCTTTGAATTATGTAGTTGTGCAAATACATGAAGATAAGATTTATGATATGCAGACTACATACACACTGACTCACTTTTGCTGGCTCCTCAACTGGAATAAACAATCAACGGCATTAAGTCTTGAAAACCAAAAACTGTCATCCGACTTGACAACCAACTTTGCTGAAAAGTGGGAATGTGCTGATATCCAGGTGATGGATCAGAACTGGGTGTAGGTGGAGACCTAACTTGCTTCTCTCCTGCTAGGATGAGGCACTGTTCAAAAACATCTAGGGAGAAAAGGGTTATTTCCTCCCTAACAGGGCACAGTGAAAGGAAAGCCCAGGCAGGGACTGAAGCAAAGGACTCAGTGTACTGGCTTATTGAGCAAGGTGGCTGGCTTAGCTCCCACTTAGTTACCTTTCTCATGCATTCCAGGCCTACCTGTCTAAGGATGGCACTGCCCACAGTGGGTTGGGCCAGTGACATCAATTAGTAAATAAGAAAATTCTTCGCAATTCCTGATAGACAATTCCTTAGTTGAGGGTCCTTCTTCCCAGGTGATTTTGGGTTGTGCCAAGTAGACAGCTGAGGTTAACTATGATAATTGTGTTGGGGGGAGGAATGGGGGTCCTTCAAGGAGAATAAAAACAATTGATCCTTTGGTAGGAACATTTAGTAATATATTCCTTGACACTACAAATCATCCAGTAAACTTGAACCTGTGTTTTAACTTGAGAGTGAGCTCTGGCTAAGCGGATGTTCATCGGGTAAATCCTACAGTGGCAGGAAGTTAAGTTCACTTTTTTCCTAGGGTAAACAAGTTCCTTTTGAATAAGGTTATAGAGAGCTTTTTTCTTTTCTTTTTCCAAGGCAGGGTCATATGGGATGCCCTTCTGTAAGCTGTGAATATATCTTATTACCATTGGTTAATAAAGAAGCTGATTTGACCAATACCCAAGCAGAATAGAGCCAGGCAGGAAATCTAAGCAAAGATATAAGGAAAAAGAAGGCAGAGTCAGGGGGACATCAGCAACTGCCAGAGAAGCAAGATGTGAGGTAGCACCATGGCCACGCAGCAGTACATAGATTAAGAGAAATGGGCTAATTTAAGATGTAAAAGCCTGAGTCACTGGCCAAACAGCTTGTATTTAATAGTAAGCCTCAGAGCGGATATTCGGGAACTAGCAGGCGGGAAAGAAACCCCTAGTTACCACAGGGTGTCTCTGTGTAGCTCTAGCTGTCCTGGAACTCACTTTGTAGAGCAGGCTGTCATTGAACTCAGAGATCTGCCTGCCTCAGCCACCTGAGTGCTGGGATTAAAGATGTGATTCATGATGCCCAGCATTTGTGTGTGTGTGTGTGTGTGTGTGTTACTTTTTATTCCATTAAGAAGCACCACTGCTTTTTCTGTTGGAGCTGATTTGATTTCCCTTTGTCTCGGAAGGGCTCAGCCTTTTCACAATGTGCCCTGAGATCAGCAGAAAGTTCCATTTGCTTGTTCCTTGCTGGTTTTTCGATGACTTGAGTTTCCAAAGCAAACGCTGTTGGAACTAACTGTATGCTACTGCACACAGGACCCGGGAAACAGCCGACTTTGTCACGGTGACGACTGTGCTGAGTTACCAAAAAGAGTTCCCAAGAACTCTCTAACCAGGGCTCATTGTGGACGTCCACTCTGCTGAAGAGGATTAGTGAGGGAGTGGTAGGCAGAGCCCCTGGAGAGCTTTTTAAGGCTTTACTAAAAGGTCACAAAGCCCCTGGCATGCACTCCTTCCCCCAGAGTCTAAACCTGAAAGTTTTTCTTGAGTGGTCAGCTGGCTTACCCGGGAGCTCTTGAGTAGGGAGGTGGGGCTGTTGTGCCCTGGCAGCCTTAGGAAAGCAAGGGGTTGCAGGCAGGTCTCACTGCCTTTATACAGTGTAGCTGTCTCACTGGTTTGGATTGATTGCCGCTGAACCACGACTTCATTTTGCATATTTGCTTACTGGCCGGCCTATCACTTGACCAGTTCCACCAGGTGGACGCAGCTTCCAGAGCAGCCGAATTTCCCAAGTTCCTGGAGGAGTGAGAGCTGGTCCCAGAAGATTCTTCTTGGAGCCCCGGGAGTCTGGGGTCAAGCTGGAAAAGCCCTAGCTGCATTCCACTGAGGATTTGTAAAGGTTCCCGAATCCTGCTATAAACAAAGGCCTCTAACTCTGTTGATATGCTAATAGGGCACTTCAAAAAAAAAAGCCCGACCACTAGACAGCTAGCCTCCCTCCTCTTTGAATGCAGTCCTAATACCAATTAACATCTCGGGAAACACTGCTCTGTGAGTACCCCCCGCTGAGCTGAAGCTTCACGTGTGAATAGCCATGCAGAAACAGGGCCCTGCAAAGACAAAACAAGGAAAGTGTTGCAGTCCACTGTCTGAAGGAAGAACTGTTCGCGTCCACTGGGTTAGGACAAGAGCTTGTTAGGGATGAAGCCTGCACCTGTGCCTGGAGGACAGGACACTCCCACCTGGCACCGGCTGCTTGCCTGGGAGTCTGCAGGGAAGTGTCCACACTCTTCAAAGCAGCCTGTAACCCCGTGAGCACCGAGGCTTCCTTTCAATCAACAGAAGAACACATCTGAGCTGTGATGAGGGAAAGGGGTGGAACGAGGCCAGGCAGAGAACTTTTATCATTGTTATTATTGTTACTATTGTTATTATGGATGACAGGATCCCACATAGTCTAGGCTGGCTTCAAGCTCTCTACATAGCCAGTGATGACCCTGAGCTCCTGTTTCTCTGGTCGCCACCTCCCGAGTGCAGAGGTCACCCTCCATTTGTGCAGTGTTGGAGGTTGAACCCAGGAAGCAGCTCCTGTCACTCTCCAAGTCAGTAAATGGGGACTGAGGCATTCTCCCTTCAGCAAACTAGACATTCAGACTGCCACATACATTCTCCTTAGCAAAAAGTCAAAGGCCAAAATTTTCCAACACCCTGCTGCCCTACCACTAAGATTCTTGCTATTTCTTATGCCAGATGGAAGGTCCTCAGGGCATCATCCTTGTGGGATACTGTGTGGGATGCATGCTATGTTCTGAGATCAGGTCCCATATCCTTGTGGTGTGATCTTCTCCTTCAGTGTGGGATTTGGTCTGCGTGGTAAACCATCATCTCTGTGCTGGGTTCAGAGAAACTAGCCACTCGACAAATTAATCACACTGCAATCAGTGTCCACGGCTGGTGTAGCAAATCACCAAGAATCCCCTGATATAAATAAGAAATGGCACTCTTTTCTCAGGGCTCCTAATTCCATTAATAGGAGACTTTTATAATAAGCTCACATGGAAACGCAAAGACAATTTTTGTTAGATTTTAAAGATAAACACTTGCTTGGCAAAGCTGTAAATGCCAGCAGGTGGCTGGAGGAGACCAGATTAGAGCAGGGGAAAGACCATGCCAGTTAAGCCAGAGTGGAAGTCAGCAACATGGAGGCAGGCAACTGTATGGCAGGGAGAGGAGTTTTACAGAAAGAATGGAGCCCAAGGCACCAGGTAAGGTAAGCTTAGAAAAAAGAAAGTAGAAAATTGGGCATTTAGAAGCCGCATGGCTGCTGTCCTGCAAGCTGTTTAGGGGTCAGGAATTCGGGGAAGGATAAGTGCATCTTCTCATTAAAGGTATGTTTGCTCTGACCATCTCTTTAGCATGGCCTAAGGTGAGCCTGCCTTCCTAAGGATGACCCCTTCGGCAGGTCATTCAGTGCTGGAATGTTCCAGGTCATTAACTGGACTGTTAGGTCTGCACCCAACCCTGAGGTGCCATCCCCCTGACTAGAAGGAAAGGGCTTTCCCTTCATGGGCCTTTCCTGCTGCTCATTCACCCGGCTCCTCTTTAAAACAGCAGCTTTCTCCTTTGAGCAGAAGCCAGAAGTCCTAGATCAAGACCTCTGCAAGGTGGGTTCCTTTCGGAGGCTCTTAGAGACCCTCAGCTCTGGGCTCCGGAGGACCTGGTGGCTCCCGAGATCTGTGGCATTTCATGCCACTCTCTGTCCCGGCTGTCACAGGGTGTTGCCCTCTCTATATATGCCTGTCCTCACGTGGCACGATGGAAACAGGTGTTTATTAAAAAGCATTGACTCCTCCCTTGACCACAACTGACTCAGTACAGAAACCTGGCCAATAGAGTGCCTTGGTTGTAAAACAGGATTCCTAAGAGATTAGAGACGACCTCGATCAACCTTTACCAATTGTTCAGAAAGAAAAAAATCTGTTGGGACAGCCTGCCTTCCAGGATAGTCTGTCTCATTTAGGATGAACGGGTTCTGGAAGGGACCCACACATAGTCCCCAACAGCTGCAACAGTTTTCTCATTACCAAACCGTCATCCCACCCTTATAAAGGTTCTCAACCAGCTTTTATCCTGGGCAGACTCCTCAATTTCCCACAGGAGAGAGGGTGTCCCTAGCTGAGTACTAATAAACAGTCTCATCAGCTGAAGGTCAGACTCGGGTCTCCTACCTTCTGTCTCTACACTACCTCAGAAATCCCACACTGGCATCTCTGCCTTCATTTTGTATCTATTTCATTTACTTTGGCTAAAGATAGAGAGGCAAAGCATTGTTCTTAACCTTTCCTCAGATCACCATGGATACTGGGCATAGCTGAACCTCACAGCACAGACCACTGCCTAGATATTCATGAGAAGAGACTGTACCAACGCACAGAAGAGGTCTCCTGAGAGCAACGTTGGCCCCCATCAAATGATGCCATTTAGAAGAGCTTTGGACCACACTGCAGAAACAACATTGACCACAGCTAACACAGGGCTGCTTCATTAGGTTTCCCTATTCTCAGCCCGCCTATCCTAGTTCTTTATCTGCTTATACCTAAAGATTGAGCCAGCACTCTCAAAATGGTCTTAGGGATCACTGTACCCCTTTATCGGCTCTTCCTAATGTAGCCACATTGAATAGATCTCCACTCTCTGTTTTCCAAAATAATTTGTCTCTCTACTTGTTATATTGGAGATGGGTGGCTGAGCCTGCCTGTTGGGGTTGCTGGACCTGGGGATTCCAGCTATGTGATGGGGAGGCTATGTTCCACCTTAGATAAGGGATGACCTTATCTTAACTCTTTACATATGTAGAGTCTGTATTCTCCAAAACGCACATCCTTGTTCCCGGTGGACAGGTCTTTTTTGGGGAGTGGGTGGGTGGGTAGGTGTTATCCAGGTCAATGCATCATGATTCTTCTACACTGAGGCAGAGTTTCTACAAACTTCTAATGACTGTTTGAGTCAAATGTAGCTTTCTCAAAGAAAAGATTCTGCTAAGCAATTCACTGCATTATAAAGGCGTTGCTGGTGGCTCAGAGACAAATCTAGAGGAAATATGAAGCAAACTACTTTGCAACTCATCTGTGGGCCTGGATTATGTGTAGAAAACCAGCCTGGATGGTTCTAGAAAAAAAAAAAAAACATATAAAGTGAGGTAACCCAGACCCAGAAAGACAAATATAATATGTACTTACTCATAAATTGTAACATGAGGGGTCTGCTCGTTGGGGTTTCTGTCCCACCCAGTACCCCACAGCCAGCAAGCCCCAAAGAAAATCACACAGAGAGTCTACATTAGGTTATACACTGATTGGCCCATTAGCTCAGTCTTCCTACCAGCTCCCATAACTTATATTAACCCATTGTCAGCCACATGGCCAGTACCTTTTCTCAGCTGGGATGCTACATATTGCCTTCTTGGAGATCTGCGCAGGAATGCCAGAGAAGCTTCCTGCTTCCCAAATCTCCTGTTCTTACCTCTACTTCCTGTCTGGTTTTCCCGCCTATACTCCCTGCCTGGCCAATCAGCATTTATTTAAAACATGATTGACAGGATACAGAATTGTCCTGCACCAATAAATGGCTTTTAGACGTAAAGCAAAAAAAAAAAAAAAAAAAAAGCCTACAATCCACAACCCCAGAGAACCTAGACAACAAAGAGGACCCTAAGAGAGACATACATGAAGCTACATAGGAAAGAGAAAAAGACAAGATCTCCCGAGTAAATTGGGAGCGTGGGGGTTATAGAGGAGAAAAGGAAAGGGGGAGGGAGCATTGAAAAATGTATAGCTCAATAAAAACGATAAAAAAAAACCAGCCTGGGAGCCCAGTAGGGTGGAGCTGACCCTCCTTTGTGGGAGGAAAAAGAAGAGGGTTGAGCTGAGGTAGGAAGGTCCAGTGAGACAGGTGGGCCCAGAACCTGGGACTATGAGAAATCAGGAACAACTATGACCTCCTAAAAGTTTAATTCATGAATGGCAGTCCCACTCAAGGTTCCTAGTGAATTTTGCTCTGGCTTTGCAGCTACTAGGGACACACTTGACACCTCAGGAAATGAAAGCTTAGATGTAAAGAGGAAGGGATGGAAGAGGGGAATGACAATTTTAAAGGAATATATAAGAGTTCCTCCTTGCTCTGCCAGATTGTTCTTGACTAAACTTGAGCCTGGCTCCTCTGTGCTCCTGACCTATGGGACCAGCAAGGCTCAGTTGCAGCAAGAATCCTGTGGACCCTTTAGGGATATTTTAACCCTACTTACCTTCAGTAGGAAACCTATTTTAAGTCAGTTGGACAAACTCTCTCAACCCTGATGTCTCCTTTGCCTGCCCCATCGACCAATCCCTTAACAAGAATTCACATGTTATCTTTTGAGTTGAATCCTGCCTTTTTCCTGTTGGAAGTCTTGGCACCTGGTTTATATGCCTGACTAAAGTCTTGTTTAATGTGCAACTCAAGTTGGCCTCTTGATCTTCCTTCCTCAGCCACCAGTGAGTTGGGATTACTGACAAGTATTACAAGGAGTCCATTGTTTCACCTAACATCTTTCCCTTCATGTCTATGCTTTCTGTCCTTGGCCACACTCTAGCATATTCTTCTACTTTTACTTCTACATTGATCCTGAAGCTTCCATGGAAAGCCCTGCCTGGGAGGCAGCCACGCAGAAATCATGAAGGAAGGAAGTCTGGCCAGCCCCTTCTAGTACATGGCCAACTCAGCTCTCATTTCCTTTCCATTTTCCTTCTAGTGTTCCTTTCAAAATGATCCCTCTTTCCTTTAGAACATGTCTTTTTTTAACCTTAAGACTCACATGGAAAGAATTTGTTTAGCTTGCAGTGGTGTAGGGGCATGAAATGTTTGTGCAGTGATTCATGCACCCTGAACTGCTGAAGGGCACAGGACCGGGACAGAGAGTGTTAGCTGGGAGATCAGGCCATAAGTTTTCATGCTAATGAGATGTGATGACAAGCCCATGCAGCAGAATATAGTCTTAATAGCAACCTTTGGTTTGGTAGCCTGGTTTTCTATGTCTGTAAGGAAAAGAAGAGATGGAAAAACCAGAGTACAGATGTGAGTGTAGGACAAGATGATGACTGAGTTTAGTCTAGTGCACTATCTCATTCTCTAAAGGATGCTTGAAGAAATCCTAAAGGTCCAAACCAATGAGGCATACAATTCTAACAGACCATCTGGTCTACCTCCAGTCTCCAGGTCCATGCTTTTTATCTCTGAGAAATGGGCTTTGGGAAATTCCATGATATACTGGTTTACTGTTTTTGGCACCTCAAATATCAGCATTAAACAGATTTACTTCTGAAGGCTGACACATAGATGGGATGGAAAGAGGTCTTATACAGTTATAACCATAACCATGTAATTTCTCTAGCCACTAGCTGTGCTGTCTTAGATGGAATTAGCTGGACCAACCAAGGTTTCTGAAAAACTAAAGAGTGTACCTAGATCTTCCTAAGATGCTGTCTGTAGAAAATATCTGTAGGAAGGAATATGATTGTCGTATAGATTTCCCAAGAGCAGCAGGTAGGACCTTCTCAGAGGTCCAGTGAGGCCCTTGAGAACATCCCAGATTGGGAACTCTCTCTCTCTCTCTCTCTCTCTCTCTCTCTCTTAAATATTTATTTATTTGTTTATTTATTATGTATGCAATATTCTGTCTGTGTGTATGCCTGCAGGCCAGAAGAGGACACCAGACCTCATTACAGATGGTTGTGAGCCACCATGTGGTTGCTGTAAATTGAACTCAGGACCTTTGGAAGAGCAGGCAATGCTCTTAACCTCTGAGCCATCTCTCCAGCCCCTTGGGACCTCTCTCTAGCAGACAACTTGTACACTACTTCCTGCCCAAGTCAGATTGCTGATTTTCCTTACTCACATCTTAAGGACTTACTAGGATGCTTAATTAGTACTTGTCTCATTGATGTGATAAAATACCTGACAAAAGCAACTTAGAGGAGGAAGGGGCATTTTGGCTCACAGTTCAAAGGACTACAGCCTACTGTGAGTGGGGAAAGCATGATGGCTCACAGTTCAAAGGGCTACAGTCTACTATGGCTGGAAAGGCATGATGGCTCACAGTTAAAAGGGTTACAGTCTACTGTGGCTGGGGAAGGCACGATGGCAGGAGCAAGAGGCAGCTGGTCAAATTACATCCACTTCCAGGGAGCAGAGGAAAATGTTGATACTTAGCTCCCTTTTTCTTCAGTCAGGGACCACAGCCCATGGGATGTTATGATCTATATATAGAGGAGGTCCTTCAACCTCCACTAACCTAACTTAGCAACTCCCTCACAGACACACTCGGAGGTTTGTTTCCATGGTGATTCTAAATCCTATTGAACTGTCAATCATTGTAGTAAACATCATAGATGGTCAATTGTATTTGTTTCCTGTGACTGTTAGAATCACCAGCCTACTGACTAAAAACAACAGCAATATTTATTTAGTTATTTGTTTTAATTTTTTGTTTGTTTATTTGTTTTTGAGACAGGGTTTCTTTGTGTAACAGCTCTGGCTCTCTTGAAACTCACTTTGCAGACCTCAAACTCACAGAGAATTGCCTGCCTTCTGAGTGCTGGGATTAAAGGTGTATACCACCACTGCCCAGAACAATTTATTTTTTTACTTATGTGGAGGCCAGAAATCCAAAATCAGTTTCACTAGGTCAAAATCAAGTCACAGGCAGTGCTACCTTCTCTCCTGAAGTTCTTGGGAAGAACCCATTCCTTGCTTTCTTCAGCTTCTAGGAGTCATGACATTCCTTGGCTTCTAATCACGCCCATTTCTGCTATTATGGACTCATCACCATCTCCATCTGCTAAATCTACCTATCTCTCTTTCATAAGAACTTTTATTGTTATGCTTAAGAGCTACTATGGTGGGGCTGGAGAGATGGTTTAGTGGTTATGATCACTGGGTGCTGTTCCAGAGGAACCAGGTTCGATTCCCAGCACCTCCATGCTGCTCACAACCATCTGTGGCTCCAGTTCCAGGAGATCTATCCAATATCCTTCTCTAGCCTTTATGAACACACATATACACAAATAAGTAAATAAATTTTAATTAATTAAAAATTAAATTTTAATTTCATTATAAATATTTTTTTAAAAATGAATTACCATGTTAGTATCCCTACTTTGAAATCCTACACTTAATCCCATCTGCCAAGAGTCTTTTGCTACCTAAGGAAGCACTGTATGGTTCTGAGGATTTGTCCCTGAGCTCTGCAGGCCTATCAGTTGTCTGCTTGAGTTTGTATTTTGAACACACATTTGCCTTTTTTTTAAAAAATGGTTTTGCTTCAAGTGTTCTTTGCACCAGTCAGGTAGGATTGTCACGTACCAGTGCCTATGACATCTGGACAGGAAACAACAAGCAGAGATTGCCAGGAACCTGGAGCCATTGGCATCTGCTTGGCTTCACTCCATCTTTGTTGTTTGTGTTTCTTGCTATGCTGGAACTGTGACTGGGAGGATATAGTGTGCAGGCTTCAGATAGGAAAAGTTTTCTACTCTGGTGAAGAGAAACTCCCGAGCCAATGTGATTTGTTGGTGCTGTTTTCCCCCTCCACAGCGAATTTGAACAGATTATGTCAAGAAACACTGGCTCAAACCCTTCTATCAGGAGTCTTTCAGTTGTTAGGATTGAATGGATTTGAGGACAGGATATTCTTTTTGGAGCCCTAACCACACAAATCTTAGAAGTTCCTTGCCTCCCTCTCTTTACTGATGCTGTGAGTGCATTTGATGTGTAAGAACACCCACATACCTGTTACCCACAGGAGCACACATCCAACCTCAAAAATGCTGCTCTTATCAAAATGTGTGCTTCACACTTACTAGTGTCTTTTATTTCTTTGAACTATTAAACCTATTTCTGGTAAAAATGCATCCTCCCCTTAACTTTGTAAGAAATAGTGGCATTTGTTCCTATCTGCTAAAACACGACTCTTTCTGCAACTCCTCAAACAGTACAAATAGATCCTTAGACGTTTGTAACTCTTTTATGTTTTGCTGGCTTCCCTTAGATCATTAGAAGAGAAAGATGAAAAAATATTGTAGCAAAATTTACATGAACCCATAATAATGGTTGTTTATTGTGCTTTTAGACTCAATCCCTTGAAGCTATGAGACTAACAAGCAAATCTGAGAAATGAGGCTGAGTAGGAAGAGAGCCTACAAATAGCCAGACCCAAGGTGGAGAAATCGGGGGTCACTTATTATGGGTGTGGAAATGGATGTTTCAGGGGGGCACTGAGGTGGAGTTGGAGAACCAAGTTGGATGTTTTCAATTCCATATTGTTGCACGCGTGTGCCATGTGTGTCAGAAACCTGTTCTGTCACTGCAGGTGCTGTGTGCCCAGGAAACCTGCTGAGCTCTCTCCCACTCATTCATGCATGTGTGGGTGCTGTGCCCCAGCGGCCCTGTCCTCACTGGGAAAGAGCCTTGTTAGGAACCACCCAGATTCTTCTGAGTTGGGGCCCTGATGTGGCAGCTGCCATTGTTGGGTTTGCACGTGACATGACCAGAAACCAGCATGAGGGTAGGTGGAGTTCTGAATTGATGGCAGCTGAGGCTGAGGTACCGGGCTTGAGATGGGATGGGGACGGATGTGGTGGTGGGCTGATTAGTGTTCAGAAAGGTCAAGCTTCAGTGTGTTGGGACACTCCAGCCAGGTCTACCTTCTGAATTATTAATTATTAATGAATTATTAATGGTTCCCTGTTCTGGGTCTAGATGTTTGTGCCTCCCAGAGCTGTAAGTTGAAACTTAATTGTGATGATTAATACTGATTGTCCACTTGACAGGATCTAGAATCAGAGACAAAGCTCTGGCCATGTTTGTGAGGGAGTTCCTAGGTTACATTAGTGAAGATGAGAAGACCCCCCCCATTCTGTACTAAATTAAAAGGAAAAAGCTGAGCACCCTCAGACACTTCTGTTTCCTTACTGCAGATGCAATGTGACCAGTGGCTTCACGCTTCTGCTGCTGTGCCTTCCTCGCTATGATGGTCTGTATCTATGAACTGTGAGCCATAATTAATCTCTCTTTCTTTCCTTAACTAGATTTTGCCAATACATTTTGTCACAGCAATGAGATAAGTTAATTAATACATTAATTAATCTCCAATATGAGAGTGTTACACTGTAGGGCATTTGAGGCAAGATCAGATAATGAGAGTAGAACCTCCCAAAATGGGTTTGATATCCTTTTAGAACAGGGTAGAGAAAGTTTCATTGCCCCCACCACTCGTCACTTATGGTTGTAGAGGAAAGTCTGATGCAGGAGGCAGGCGGCAGGCCTTCCTACATGGGTTTCTCTTCCATTTAAGATATACCAACCTCCAGAAGGTTGAGAAATGTCTGTTGTTTATGAGTCCTCCCACGTGAGGTATTTTGTTAGGGCATCGTGAGTAGACAGAGACTCCATGCTTTCCCTCCTGGTATTTGGTTTGCATAAATGATGCCCCACCTAGGAGGTATGAGGAGGAGGAGGATAGACGTGTCAAAAATGAACCTGACCCTCCAGCTTGCAGAACTGGAAGGATGGAAGTACAGTTTCTCAGTGGGGGAGCATGGAGGAAACAGGCTCTCACAGGCTCTAAGGTCATGGCAGTTTTCACAGGGGAAACAAAGTCAAGTGGTTCTGCCAGCTTCAGGAGCTGGCCACTTTCCTGGCCACTTTAGTAAGGAATTGCCTGCTCAGCCATGTTTATTCGTCTAGCTTGGAGTGGTCTCTGTGCCTCACTGTGTCCCTGCTCACTGATTCTCCCTATGACAACAGAGGTCGTTCTCTGAGCATCCCATATACATATGAAGACATATGATTCTTCCTGTGACAACAGTAGTTGTTCTCTGAATATCCCACTTACATATGAAGACATAAGATTCTCCCTCTGACAACAGTAGTTGTTCTCTGAGTAGCCCATTTACATATGAAGCAAACTAGGCTCAAGGGAATTGCACACATGCAAATATCTCTTTGGACTACCACGTGTGTTTTTGGACTACCACGTGTGTTCTTGCACAAACACATATCCCTCCAGTTCTTCTGATGACAGAGACCATGCTAATAAAAATTCCAGAGGAAGGACAGTGTTGATGGAGGGAGGACCTGCTTTTTGTCCCAGCCACCTGGCTAGCTTACACCCAAAATAATCACACAGAAACTATATTCATTTAAACACTGCCTGGCTCATTAGTTCTAGCCTCTTATTGGCTAACTCTCACATCTTGATTTAACCCATTTCTAATAATCTATATGTCACCATGAGTTTGTGGCTTACCAGGAAATATTCAGTTTGTCTGACCTGGCAGCTCCATGGTGATTCTCTCTGTTACTCTGTTTTCTTCTTCCCAAAATTCAGTTCTGTCTACCCACCTACCTAAGTTCTGCCCTATCACCAGGCTCAAAGCAGTTTCTTTATTAACCAATGAAAGCAATACAAATACAGAAAGACCTCCTACACCATTTCCCCTTTTCTGTTTAAAAAGGAAAGGAAGGCTTTAACTTTAACATAGTAAAATTACATATAACAAAACAGTTGTCAAGCAAGAATTACAGTTACAA
>JAQHUG010000524.1:554831-570787 GCA_028555095.1 Dicrostonyx torquatus | reverse complement strand
GCATGGTCTCAGAGTACTTTCTTCCCGACCCTGAGTGGGCACACAAATACCCAGGCCCATAAATGCTCCATAGCTGGCGTTTGCACCAGCGGCAGGGCCCAGGAAGCCTTATTTTAAAACCATAAGCTTTTTTCCTGCTGCAGTAGCTAAGTCAGGAAAATTTCCCTGAGGCACCCTGCCAGCAAACAGCAAAAAACTGTGTTAAACTCTATATTTGTGTCTAGAATTCCTTTTCAAGCCCTCTCAGGTTTTATGTGGAGTCAGTTTACCATGTTGGAATGCCAATTGTTGATGGGAACGGGGCGGGGTGGGGAGAAGGAAGGAGGGAAGAAAGGGTTGTGAGCTCTGGATGGCTGTAGAACCAAAGTAGCCAAGGCTCGAAAACTGTAGTAGTTCTCAGCCTGTGGGTCTTGACCCCTCTGGCTAACCTCTACATCCAAAAATGCTTTACAATTCATAACAGTAGCAAAATTACAGTTATGAAGGAGCAATAAATAATTTTATGGCTGGAGGTCACAATACAATGAACTGAATTAAAGGGTTGGTCACAGCATTAGGAAGGTTTGAGGACCCCTGCTGTAGTTAGACCAGAGGAAAGAGAAAGCTACTGTTGGGGGGCAAAGCTTCTGCTGCTCCTGCTCCTCCCCCACAGCATGCTTTTGCTTGCCTCTGCTGTGCCCTAGTTGATTCCTGCTCCTCAGAGGACTTTATTACTGAAAATCTTTCTTTCACACTGTGAATCCTAACAGTGCAGAAAACTCAACCATCCACAGCCCAAGCTTCTCTGCTTCCAAAAGTCTCCCCACATCTCCTGGGGTTCCAGTAAAGTAGACCAGGCCTTCCCCATCTCCTGATCTTTTCTGATCTGACTCAACAGTTGTTATGTTGAGTAAGGCATGAGCTATGTCCCCCTTGGCCATAGCTTCTATTGGATTCTGTCTTTTCTCATCAGTTTGTATGGTAAGCATGGGATTACTTTGTGTTAGTTTGTTTGGTATACTGTGTTGTTCTCCCAACTCTTTCCCCTTGATAGGACTTATGCTGTGTGTGTGTGTGTGTGTGTGTGTGTGTGTGTGTGTGTGTGTGTGAGAGAGAGAGAGAGAGAGAGAGAGAGAGAGAGAGAGAGAGAGAAGATAAGCATAAAGTAACTGTTCATATAACTGCATATACACAATGGTTTCTTGTCAAATATGTAGAAGGGCACAGCCCACTATTGAAGATGCCATCTCTGAGCAGGTGGTCCTGGATTATACAAGAAATCAGGCTGAGCAAGCCATGAGGAGCAAGCCAGTAAGCAGCACTCCTCCATGACCTCTGCTTCAGTTTCTGCCTCTGGGTTCCGGCCCTGATTTTCTGGCAAGACTTCTCTGGAAGATGGACTCCAAGCTATAGACTGAAACCAACCCTTTCCTCCCCAAGTTGCTTTGCATCATGGTGTTTATCACCGCAATAGAAAACAAACTAGGACTGCAGGGAATCCCTGCACCCCCTTTTTCTCTTCCCCAAGGAGGCCTGTCTTTCTTCTAGCTGTAGATCAGTCCCAGCTGGAAAGACCTTTCTGGGTCTTAGACTTCCTGTTTTGTCTGGAGTCATTTTAAGTCCAACTTTTCTGTTGTTTTTATTTTTATTATTGTTATTATTGTTGTTTTATTATTACTATTATTTTGATACTACTTTTCTTATCACTATGTCACCTTAGGTAGCTTGGAACTGGCTATGTAGACCAGGCTAGCCTTGAATTCCCCTAAAGTCCACCCACCTCTTACTTCTGGGTGCTGGGGTTGAAGGTGTGCACCAGCTTACTTTAAAAACATTATCTCTCAATAGCTTTTACAGTGTTGTAAGTGGTGGGTGTCCAGAGAGTGGACCTTGGGGGAAGTCATACAGGTAAACTGACATACTATGACCCAGGTAGACAAAAAGGGTGGCCTTGATTGCTGGGGTAGACACCTTACTTCTCTTCAAGTTGCCAAGAGAGGAGACAGTCTAGACCATCCTGCTTGTGGCAGAGGGTCAGCTCAAGCATGCCTCCCAAACATTCTGTTGCCCAAGGTCTGATCAGCTAATGCTGATCGGGAGGTTTGGGTGGCGGCGGGGGGGGGCACTCCACATTGTCCTTACTCCTTGTGGCCATGTAACCTCCCTGAGCCAAAGCGAGTTTCTAAATGGGGCTGCTAGGCAGCTGGAGGATGCGGGGGAGCATTTAGCTTCCCAACCAGCTCCCCTCTTCTTTGTCCAGAAATAGGCTCACAATGAGGAAGTCGCCTGATTCCAAATGGCAACTGTCCCAGAAAAGCAGGTGCCCCACATGAGAGCTGCCATGCACATGCAGGAATGGAACAGTTTCCACTCAGGGCTTGGGAGCCTTGCTGCAGAAGGGGCCTGGTTTATAAAAGACTGAGAGAGTCCAAATGGGAGATGAGAGCCATTGTGAAAACCGCCTTTGTTCTAAAGAAAGCCCAAAGGGAGTAGATGCTCGACACTTGATTTTGGAAGGATGGAGGCTGCCAGGCAGCCTGATCCACCATCTGCTGGACAAACAGAGGTTCGGAGTGTTGACAGGTCCATGTTAGAAGGCAGGTTGAGGTGTCTTGATGAAGACTTGCCTCATCCTGTTCTACCAGCTGTGGCCCACAAAGAGCTACGAGATGGTCACTAGATACCCACCATGGGGACATTAGCCACTCTCCTTATTGCTGTGACCGAATGACCTGACAAGAAACAATTTAGGGAAGGGAAGATTTATTCTGGCTCCTGGCTCAAGACTCACAGTCTGTTGTGGACTACTCCAGGGGTGGCTCTCGATGCTAGGATACAGCTGCCAATAAAAATAAATCCTTAGCCAGGTGGTGGTGGCACATGCCTTTAATCCCAGCACTTGGGAGGCAGAGGCAGGTGGATCTCAGTGAGTTTGAGGCCAGCCTGGCCTACAGAGCGAGTTCCCGTACAGGCAGAGATACACAGAGAAACCCTGCCTCAAAAATCAATCAATGAGACAATCAATCAATCAATCAATCAATCAATCCATCAGTCAGTCAATAAGTCCTTGCCCTTGCAGTCTGTCCTCTGAAAGGAGGAGACAGGTACTATTCTGGTCTGTGACGATATCAAACAGTGAGCACCCAGGTGGAAAGTACGTGCTATCCCAGTTCTGGGAAGACACACACAGGAGGATCCCTGGGGCTTGCTGGCCAGTCAGCTTTGCCTGATTGGTGAGCTCCATGTTCAATGAGAGACTCTGACTCAAAACCCAAGGTGGAGAGGAAGACAAACAACACTGATTTCTGGTCTCTACACGTACACCACACACACACACACACACACACACACACACACACACACACACACACACACATGATCAAAAATACGGTGAACAGAATTTGAACAGCAGTTTGATCTCCACCAAGTAAAAAAAAGATTGCTCCTTGGGGCTATGGCTGCGGGGCAAGGTTATGGAAGAGTTTGGCACTACATTCTCTGGGGGCCTTGAATGGTGGAAATGGTTACCTTCTAGTGGGTCAGGCAGGGGTGAAGTCCGCAGCTCCCAGGAAAGACCTAATTGACTAGATGACTCCTAGCAGCCTGTTTCTCTCTCCATCTCTGGAAGTATTGACCGAGTGATTCCAAACTGGGTTTACTGAATAGTTCAATAATAGTTCTTTATATCAACTCAAGTTTTTGAAAAGCAAAAAACAAAAACAAACAAAAGAAAAAACCCCCAAAAGGCATTGGGAGTGCACACCAACTCTTAAGGGGCAGAGGAAGCTGCCAGGCTAGAAAACAGAGAAGCATTGGGGATGGAGTGAGGGAGGCGGAGCAAGGTATGTATGTATGTATGTGTTGTGGGTGGCGATTTGATGGCTTCGAGGATGTCTGAGCCCCGGAAAGATCTGCCACAGTTAGCACTATCACACCTCAGCTCTCTGTAGTCCCACAACACTTCTCAGACACAGTAGAAGTTCTACACACCAGAGAGTAACGTTCTCCTGGGTGATGGGCTCACAGAGCACCAGTGGGAGCAACCCATCACAGTGAGTCTGTGGCTGCCAGATGGGGACTGACACCCAGAAGGACAAGTATCTGGGGAGACAGTCAGAGAGAGATGGCAGTCGGGGGTGGGCAGTCGGCTCTGGCCCTAATGTGAACCAGCTCGGTCACCTTCTGAACAATCGTTGGAGGCTACGGATGCACTGTGTCATCAGGAGCCATTTCCTCTCTGCTATGGGCAGAGGAGGTGCTCCATTCCAGACTGATCCCAGAGGCTCATGGAAAGGTGTTCTTTGAACTTGACCACACCCCGGAGCAGGAGGGCAACCCTTTACCTCTCTTCCGAAAGCTGTCCCCAGCAACTCCAGCACCCTGCTTCCTGGGAAAGCAGAAGAGGAAACTCTGATCATTTAGAGGGCAGGAAAGATTGGCTAATTTCCATTTCTTGCCATTGCTAGAAAGTTCTGGGGACCCCAGGGTGGAGAAACCTGCCTGCTTAAGTAAGGAGCTTCATCTTAGTGGGGTGAGGACGCAACACTCCACACACCCCAGGGACACAGATGGCAAGTGACAGCTCAGACCAGAGCCCAGAGCCATTTCCCAGGGTCTCCATTGCACCTTGAAACTTGTCAGGGCTCTTAGGGGCCTGAGGTTCAGTGGGGCTGATGGAGTTAAAAACAAACCACTTCCTCTAACCGGGTTTTCTTTTTTCTTCTTCTTAAGATCTTTGTGGGGAAGAAAGGTCCACATCTTCAGCTTGTTGTCACTTTATCTCTGCCAATGTCATCACTTTCATGCTTTCCCACAAGTCTCCAGGTCACCCCCAAAGGCAGGTTCCCGCCCTGGTAATGAGAAAGCTCAGAGAGAGGGGTAATCAACTTCCTTTGTTCAGCTCCCACCCACTTCCTTCTCTCTGCCCCCAACCCCACCCAGCAGGCCTCAACCTCTGAGGAAGTGGCTTTTGCTGGAGGGTGGAGTTCTTTATCCCAGAAAAGTGATGGTCAGGGTGGTACCACACAAAGGGGGTGGGGGTGGGGAGCACCTCACATTGCCATCTAGATCTTGATGCTGCCTGATGTCTGCTGCTGTGTGTCTTCTTTTCTGGGCAGAGCAGGAAGTCTCTCAAATGTGACACGAAGGGAGATTTTTTTCTGAAGCAAGGGAGACAATTCCACAGGACAGACCGCAGGGCACTATTCCTCCTTTACTGGCATAAGCAGGCACCCAAGAGGATGGAAGTCCAGGAATCAGGGTTAAAGAGGTGGCCCCTTGGGGACTTTCCTGAACCAGGTTTAAAAGGCTCCCTGATCCTCATGTGCTGGGCTGCCTCCTGCCTCCTGTGCTGGGCTGTGTTTCACACATAACCCAGGGATAGAGACCACCTCAGTTGGCCCAGCTCTTCTATTTCTGGGCCATGGCTTCTGGTCACTCGTGGTCTGGACTTACTTATGGCAATACTCAGCTGCTGTAAGAACCTTCCTTGGATGACCCGTGATAATCAGTCTGTTCTTGTTATAACCCTGTACTTGCATTTAACATCTTCCCACCACAACCAGTGAGATTTTGACCAAGGTCTGTGTGGAGCCTCTTCCGTGACCACCACCCCTCATCCTAGCATCTGCCGCTCCTGTTTGGTCTCCATCATGGGTAGATGTGTACTAATGTTGGGAGCTAGACTCAGCCACATGAGCTGGTTTCAAACCTAGGCAATGTTCACTGTCTGGTAGATATGGCTCATTTGCCTATATGAATAGGGATCTGTAGTGGTTTGAAAGAAAATGGTCATCAAAGTGAATGGCACTGTTAGATAGTATGGCTTTGTTAGAGTGGGTATGTATGGTCTTGTTAGAAGAAGTGTGTCACAATGGAGGTGGGCTGTGAGGTCTCATATGTAGCAGGCTTTTTCTTTTGGGCCACCAACCAGCTCTCAAATCATGACACAAAGACTTAATATTAGTTATGAATGCTCGGTCTTATCTTACACTCATTTCTTGCTAGCTCTTATAACTTAACCTACTTCTCTTTATCTAAGTTTTGCCTCAGGACTTTTTATCTTTTCTTTCTGTATATCTTACTTTTCTGCTGTCTCTGTCTGACTGGCTAGTGCCTGGTTTCTGGCCCCCAGCTTCTCCCTCGTTCTCTCCTCTCTTCTCTCCTTCTCCTGAGCCTAGATTTCTCCTCTTATTTATTCTTTCTGCCAGCCCTGCCTCTCTCTCTCCTGCCCAGCTACTGGGTATTGGATTTCCATTTCTCACAGGATAATACTTTATTTATTGAAATGGTGCAAATGGACATGGCTGCCTTGTTCACAATGAACATGGCGTGGCCAGCTGCAAAGTTAACCTTCAATCAAGTAGCCAAAAAAATTATTAATAAATTGAGATGTTTAAAGTAAGTTCATGCTTTTGTTTCCTGCCCTGTTGAGAACTCTCCATGGCCACATATTGTCAGATATGTGGGTTGATGCGACTGAACCAGAGACATCATGCTCAGTCTCTGCCTACGATCTCCATCCTCTTATTTAAACTCCACTCGTATGAATGGAGGCCCAGGCTCAATTCAGACTTGAACAGATGCTATTGCAAATTCTGAGCAATTATTATTACGTGTGGGAATGTGATTTGAAAATAAGTTAGCAGTCCCCATCTGCTCCGCTGAGTGTTTCCTCTGAGTGCAGACGTCCAGTTCTGTAGGAAGGGAAGAGCTGAAGTCTGGTTCATTTATACTTTTGCTCTTTAAAGGGCAAAATGGCCATTCCATTTCATTTCGCCGACACCCCCACTTCCATTTGTTACAATAGTGTATCATTGATACCGGAGTGGTCCATCCCGTAAAGACACACTAAGCCCTTGTAATACGTTGCATGTTGTCCTTGATCCTGAAGATAAGGCAAACACATTTCCTGTCCTGATGGAGTTTATAGTCCAGGGAGAGGTGGCTATGGAAACCCCATCAGCAAAGTGCAGCATACAAGAAGGTAGAGGTATCTAACAGGGAGACCCACCTTCCTGAGGATTCAGCCTCCAACTGCATCAATTCCAAAAAATGGAGAACAGAAGAGTTCGATGGACTCCCAGTCCTAGGAAAGGCCTTTAAGATTTTTTTTTTTGTGTGTGTGTATGTGTGTGTACCTATGTGCCAGGAGGTTAGAGAACATTTGGGAGTCAACAACAAGTACCTTAACACCACTGAATCATTCTGTGGACCCTGGTGTGTTGAGAGAAAGAGAGAGAGAGTTTAGGCTTGCGGCAGTCCTACATTCTGGAGCTCTAAGCAGGAGCCAGTTAAGTCCAGTCCCATTCTCAGATACATGGCCATTGATTTTCTACTGCTGTTGTAACAGTTGGCTCAAATATGGAAGCTTCAGGCAACACAGAACTCTGGGCAATGGTGAATCTCAAGTCTGGCATGGTCTCACTGACCTGCAGTGGAGGTATCAGCAGGGCTGTATGCATTTCAGGGGAGAATCTGGTTTCCAGCCATTTACCTCACCAAGGCCCATGCCTGCAGTGTGCCTCATTTTCTTACCATGTCACTGGGATCTTTCTCTTCCTCCTCCCTCTTCTACATTTGAGAACCCCACGATTGAGCTGGCCACATCTGGAAAATCCAGGACGACTTCCCCATTTCAAAGTCAACTGTTGGCAACTTTCGTATTCTATCAGCATCCACTCCCCTTTACTGTGTAACAGGACACATTTGCAGAATCCCAGGATTATGGCATCTTGGTGGGCATCATTCTGCCAAACCATGGCAACACAGTGGTACTTATTTAACATGCTGGCCACCTGCCCCAATAGCCTGGATCCCTGTTGAATAAGACTCCCCTCCCCCCACACAAGCCTTCTCATGTGATGAGGCTGTTGTCACAGCTCTCCCCATTTTGACGACCCCATTCTGTTGCTGGGAATCTCTGCCGTCTTCATCAAAGTAAAGCTTAATTTTCCCTTCACTGTGGGCTTTCTTTCTTCCCTAATGATTTCTTAGTTTGTTTTTGTGGTTTCCATGGTTTCTGAAATCCTCAACACCGTGCAGCCTTTTTCACACTTCTTTGAATTTGGGATGAGTAAATAAATGCTCCAGTGTCGACTCTTTAAATTAGAACAAGGCAGCCCAGCAGTCCAGGGTACGGTTAACATCTAAGAGGCCCTGGGTTCCTCCCCAGCACAAATGAACGCCCCCCTTCAGATTCATATTTAAGCAGAAACAGTGGCTAATCTTTCAGTTACTGGAGTTGGTGATTATAGAATTCCTCAGTTCAAATTTTGAAGGATTTAATAAGCTCTCAGAACAGACAGTTCCCAGCCACACACTCCACCAATGTCAACGTCAAGAGTCACGCGCAGGAGTGCTCTCTGTAAGTGGTGAGCTCAGATGAAAGCCATGCCGTGACAGAGCTTGGGGAAGCATACCCAAGTGTCCCATGCATGGATGGCCACATTTTTCCTTCCCGAAATAATTACCCTTTGCACTTTACTAGTGATGGTTACAGGAAAATCACGCCCCACAGAAGCCTGGGGAAAAGCTTTGCTGGCTTAGTCATCCATGCCCTGAGTGCTAATGTGGGCCACTGGTGTGTCAGTGTCAAGACTGACTGCTTACGTGTGAACTGGGCTCCACTTCAGTCCAGGAGAAACTGTGCGCAAGTAAGTAGAAAGAAAGAAAAAGGAAGCCATTGTAAATACCCCCATTTCAGAGAGACCCCAGAAATGCCTCCTGTGATGGATACAGATGTAATAGTTAATTATAGGTGTCAACCTGACTGGATTAAGGAATACCTAGAAACCTACTGAAACATTATTTGGGGTGTGTCTCTGAGAGTGTTTCCAGGGGAGGTGCAAAACCAGAGGGAGCAGGAGTGACATTCATCCTCCTGTCCCTGGACACCAAAACTCCAGAGTCCACAGCCTTTGAACCTAGAATTTCCACCTTCTGGTCCTGGTAAGCTACTGGCAACCCAGGGTTTCTTGCTTGTAGACGAGTCAAAGGACTTTGCCAATTCTCAGTCTTCCTAATAGAGTCCCAGTCATCGATTTTCTCTTTCTCTCTCCTTATTATCCATCTCTATAATCTATTTATCATCTGTCTATATAATCTGTTTATCATCTCTCTACCTAGCAATAACCTGTTATCTATCTTTATATTTTTCATGTCTAGATTGATCTATTATCTCTCTCTCTATATATATATTATCCAACTTCATAGTTCTCACCTAGCAATTTATCTATTATCAACCTATGTGTCTTTTATCTATCATCTATCTTTTTATACCTATCTATCTATCTATCTATCTATCTATCTATCATCTATCTATCATCTATCTATCCATTCATCCACCTATCTGTATACCTATCTATAGATGTCTGTCTATCATCTCTCTGTCTACCCATCTATCCACTCTGATGGTTCTATCTGAGCTTTTCGTTTCCATGAGGTATCATCCAAGCCCAGTTTCATGCCCTTGAGTAGCCTATCATGATTCTGTGCATGCTGTCATCCACTAAACACTGGCATGTCTTTCTTCTTCACACTCCCGCTTACTGTATTCCCCTGTGGCCCACTGTTTATGATCACTAGCAATTGAGTTTGTCATAAGACAGTGGTCCCATCAGTCATTATCTTGTGCCCCATGGAATTTTTTCTTTCCAAATGTCGCATAAGATGGGGGGGCATGCCCTGATAGAATCTTCCATCTCACTCTATCTACCTTGGCATTCATTTCATGGGAGAAAATTAACGTCCTATTGCTTAAGCCATTGCAAGCTGGAGTGTGCTCCCATTTGCAGTCTAACGCATCCCTCTGGCCTAATGCTGGTTTTATTGCTAAGTTTTCCTACCCCGGGACTGCCTGAGCATTCCCAGGGTGACCCCAGCAAAAACTAGAGCAAACATTGCGCTTGTGAAAATCATTGGCGAGCTCTGTTGCTCAGCACTGAGGCAAAGCAGGGACAGACATCTCTGGAGGGACAGAGAGTTGCTGAAGGGCTCAAGGGACCTTCAAAGAAGCATCATGAAATTACTGGCCCTGTGTGGCTGGCTCTTGATATTCCATATGCTCTACACTGAGTCCCTCAGCCATGGAGCCTCCATGTCCAAGCCTTCTGCCCTGTTCCGTTCCAGTGCTGACCTTTTCCACAAAGTGTGTCCTGTCCATGGGGGCCGGGACTGCGCGCAGGCTAGCACCAGGCTTTTCTGTGGTGGGGGGGGGCGGGGGTTAGTTTAACTCAGGACTGGGCTGTGGGGACTGAGGTTCACAGGAGGGAGCAGCTTACTGCTCCCCAGCTGGGCGGGGCCGTTATTTCTGGATCCTACTTCCCTCCCGCCACCCCTTCTCTCTCTTTTTCTCTGGTCCGAGGCTGTGTTTCTGAGGACTCACCACACCCTACCTGACTAAGCATTCCTATTTGTTTGTTTATGTGTATAATTGGCAAGACCATGTAGTCAAACACCACCTAGAGCAGTGGTTCTCAGTCTTCCTGCCGCTTCGACCCTTTAATATAGCTCCTCGTTCTGTGGTGACCCCCAATCATAAATTTATTTTCCTTGCTACCTTGTAACTGTGATTTTGCTACTGCCCTGAGTTGTAAAGTAATTATCTGTGTTTCCTGGAGGTCTTTTGGGGGTCGTGACCCACAGGTTGAGAACAACTGAACTAGACTGATGATTCAGTGAGGGATTTTTGAGATATGCTTAACACTGAATACAGTTGACTTTCCTTTCAGTTCCTGCCTCCGGCTTCCTGTCTCGAGTTCCTGCCCTGTCCTCCTTCACTGATGGACTGTGACGTAGGCGTGTAAGCTGAAACCGTTTACTCCCCAAGCTGCTTTTGCCCTAGTGTTTTCTCACAGCAATAGGCACCTAATTAAGACAGGTACCTCACGGGGCTGGGGTGATGATGGCTCAGTAGGTAAGAGCACTGACTGCTCTTCCAGAGGACCCAGGTTCAATTCCCAGCACCCACATGGCAGCTCACATAGAGTCTGTAACTCCAGTTCTGTATCTCTCATATAGATCAACTTGCAGGCAGAACACCAATGTACATGAAATAAAGATAATTTTAAAAAAAGACAGTCATTTCGTGTCTCCCTGACATCCATCTATACAATCATTTCAATGTCTATGTTTAAGGGATTAAATACAGCGTCATAATAAGTATTTTCCCTATAATCTGAAATTCTTCCAAGTCATCCACAGGCATTATATGTCAACATATCTCTGAGTCGTAATTTTTCCAGTTCCTTTTTTTTTTTATGATTCTCTTATTCTCTTTTTTTTTTTTTGCCATCTCAAATGACACTATGATGGGCCCTCTTGTGTGGACAACCTTTTGTCTATATCAGCTTTGTTTTCATTGTTATCCACACTGCTTGGGAAAATTCTGAAAACACAATGAAAGGTGTCATTCCCCAGACCTTACTTACTAGCAAGGCTCTGTATTTAGGCCCCAGGTCCCATTTTCCCCTGCTGTGTGCTTAAGGTGTAGCACAGTCACCATGGGCCATTTTAATGTGGCCAGAAGCATAATGACTTCGCAAAACGCCGCGACAAGGAAATTCATTTCCCAGTACTTGCAGAAGCCGTTAACCTTTTCCATGAAGAAGAAGGCCCTGAACGCTTGCTTATAATCGTCTTCAAGCCAGCTGTGCCATCTCTTTCCCCTGTGGCCGGTTCACTTCTGGGGATGCAATCTTATTATTTCGGTACACTCCACATAAAGAAACTCAGATGTTCAGGCAGCAGGGCTTTTTTTAGGTCCATGCGTATGGATGATGGTGGATGCTGGATGGGGAACAGACTGGACAGATGGGGGGAAGGGTTGATGGCTTCCTACTGGAGGTGGCGTTCTTTTCTAGTTCAGGTCACCGCCCCGAATAACAGTGCACTTGCTGTGGAAACCCAAATTCCCCACCGGGCTTCAAGAACTGTTGAGAGGGGAGTAGCAAGATGGCTCGGCGTGCATACTGTTCAGGAGGATCTTAGTTACCTGCGCCCACACTGGGTGACTCAGGAGCATTAAAACCCCAGCTCCAGGTTGTTCGCTTGTTCACCTGTTTATGTGTAGGGGGTGGACTGGTGCATACCACTACATTCAAACGGAAGTTAAGGACAACTTGGGGAGTTGATCGTCTCCCTCCACCATGTGGATGTCTGAGATCAAACTCAGGTCATCAGATGTGGAAAGTGACATTGCCTGCTGAGTCATCTTACCAGCCCCACATTTTCCCCTTACCTCTAGCCCTGACACCGCCCTAGAACTTCAGAACAAGTGTTTGTCTACCCTCCTGATGCCTCCCCAGAAGCCACAGCAATCTCAAGCTTGGTACTGCGCCTATGAGTCTGCTCCTTCGTCTACTGATGGCTTCTTTTCTCACTCCCCACACTCTATTATTAGAAGACTCTGCCGCCTTTTCCTCCAAACTATTCACAGCGCCATCCTCAGCCATCTCCACCATCCCTGTCTTGTCTGGAGGCACAACAGATCAACACCAGGCCCCTAGTAAGGCTTCTTATTTGGCCCCCTTGATTCCATTCTTGCCTTGCTATTAAAATGGGGGCCCATATTTTAGCCATTTGTGGAACACTGGGATGAAGTCACAGCAGTCTGCTTTGTAAACTTGGTAGATCTAAAGAACCCAAACAAAATCCCAGTTCCTGCCCAGGGCTGGGGATGACCTGGATTCCCCCCATCTTGGGGTTAATTTTATTCTTTCCCCAGTCCTTTCTTCCTCCAGTCTTATCTCTGGGCTCCTATGACCCTTCCTTTTGGGGACCTTTACATGGGCTCTTCTTTGTGCCTGGAACTTACTTGGACATTGGCCAGACTGTCGGTACCCTGATAATGACTCAAACTTATTATTAATTATAAAAGCTCTGCTAATAGCTTAGGCTTGGTTTTTGTTTTGTTTTTAGCTAGCTCTTATAACTTAAACGAACCCATTTCTATTAATCTATGTGCCTTCCCAAAGCTCATTTACCTTATGTACATACTGTTCTGCTTTCCTGCCTCTTTCATGTCTTCTCAAGTCTCTGCCCTTCTTCTTCCCAGCATCCTCTGTGCCTGGAAATCCTGCCTAGCTATTGGCCATTCAGCTTTTTATTAAACCAGTCACAGCGACATATCATTACACAGTGTTATCAAATATCTCGTAACATCGGACATTCTGTCTACATCTTAACTCAGCTTGCAAACATCTTCGTGTTCTCCTAAATGTAATCTTTCTGATGTCACCCCACACAGCTCCATGTATAGTCTCCTTTATTGAATTTCTTTTGCTTAGCTGCTGTTTGCTTTATTAGCTGTTTTATGGACTACAATGGAGGTTCAGATGCACTGAGGGCCTTTTTTAGAGTCCAGAGCAGAATCTGAAAAAGTCACATTGAAATCAAAGAACGATGTGAGGGTTAGTCAGCACAGCCAACTTGGCAGACTCTAGAATCATCTAGGAGCAAGCCTTGGGCTTGTTTGTGAGGACCTTTCCAGGTGGGGTTATAAATGTGGGAAGATCTAACACAAATCTGGGCAGCTCCATCCCGTGGGCTGGGGTCCCGGACCGAAGATAACAGAAAGAGCGAGCCCTTTCTCTGTTTCCTGGCTGTGAATAAAATGTGACCAGTTGCCTCACACTCCTGCCCCCATGTCTCCCCCCATGATGGACAAGACCATTGAACAGTGAGCCAAAATGAATCCTTCATCCCTTAACCTGTTTCTTGACAGGTATTGGATTATAGTCACGAGAAAAGACACCAGCACAAATGGCTTCATGATGGTACTGCTCCACTGTGTTCAAACATGTCCACATCAGAGCTGAGACTGATGGTCCATATCTATAATCCAAGAAGATAATTTAGGGAGATCAAGAATTCAAGGCCAGTTTGGGCTGCATAAGCAGGCTCAGGGCTAACCTGAGCTTCATAGCAAGACCTTGTCTCAAGCAACAGTAACAACACTACCAAGCAGACACGTCCACAGCACGCCACAGTCCTCGCCCTGTGCCCTCTTCCTCACCACAGATGTCTCCATGGTGAGAGGAGAGAGAATTGGTTTCTGCCGCTTCTTGTGGGTGCCAGCACACATGAAGCAGGAGGGGGATGTGGGTAGCAGCAACCTGCTGCAGCTCCAGTGCCCAGCCGAGGTCTCTTTTACAAAGCAGTGAGCCCAGAAGGGCTATTGCTCAGAACCATCTTAATTCTACTTGCAAATTACACCAGAGCTTTTGTCATTGGCTCCTGGCCTTTCCTGCCATCTGATCTGTCTCAACCGGTAAATACACAGTGTCGTTTTGGGAACTTTACATGTGATTGCTGTACAGAAAATCAACACCCCTGCTACATTCTACTGAGAAAGACAAAGCCTCCTTAAATTGTTCTAAGAAACGAGGTGACACCTTCACCCCATTTAGTGGGACCCGCATTCCAGCTTGGTTCATTTTGTCATCCATCACAACACTAAGCCAAGTTCGCTCTTTACAACACAGATTGGTTATCTTCATTTAACTTCATCTTAACGTCTTTGCCGTTGTCCCTTTCTTATCTTTGAGTTGTCTGTAATAATGTGTTCAGTAAGGTAACCTATGTGCTCTCCTTATTGGAGCCCTTGGGCATCTGAGGCCAAGTCACTAATAGAAGAAAATGAGTTTGATCCATGGCAAAATCAAATTACATTGTGATTGCATTTAATATTCTTGTAAAGTGCAGAGCTTTGTAATTTTTTAACTGTGACTCAATCTTCCTTCCTTCCTTCTCTTCTGTTTAAAGAATTATTTTGATCTCAAATTAAATCACTCCGGGGATAGCTATACAGTGGTAAAACACATTAACTGTCATGGCCATCTTAACATGTTTAGCATTCCATCTGAGTCATTTATCACATTAGCAACACAATATTGTGACATTCCCTCAGCCTTCCGTTTGTCTGGTGTTCAGTGTACAGTGCTAATTACTCCATAGATGGTGCTGGCCACTTCCCATCTGTCTCTACCGCTGGCACTATCCCCGAGATGGAAGACCCTGCCAAAGATTAGGCCACTTTATTCTCAGTCCTTTATTCATTAACATCTTGACTGGTGACTTTGGGGTCAACTCTGTCAGCAGTTGACAGACTGGGGATCTGCCATGCCTGTGACTGACTGCTGGGGTTCTCAGTCAAGACTGTTGGTGCCTGTGAGCAGTGCCAAGGAGACTATATACGAGGTCATATAGGACTTGGCCCAGGATCTAACCGCACACCAGGAAACCAGCAATTCAGATTGTGTTCACACGGAGTGATTTCCCTGACTAACATCTAAGAGTCTGGGTAACATCTCATTGCTGGGATAAGTTCCTCTCCCATTAGGTTACCCTGAACTGGCCCCCATCCAGTCTCCTGGAACGCCCTACACCTCTACAGAGAACAAAATGGAAGCTTTTGATGTCAGAAGTTATCATAAACCAGGCAGTAGTGCAAGTGCCTTTCCTAGCACTTGGGAGGCGGGAGGCAGGGCAGGTAGACCTGAGTTTGAGGCCAGCCTGGTCTACAGAGTAAGTTCCAGGACAGCCAGGGCTACACAGAGAAACCCTGTCTTGAAAAACAAAAAACAAGCAAACAAAAAGAGAAGTTATTGTTATTTTTATGTTACTATGTCCTCTTTTTCCTTCCTATTGTGAAAATACTAGTCATTGAGTCCAAACACCTTCCTCTGGCACAATAAAGTGAGCCCGAGGAGACCATCTCATACCAGCCATGCCTGGGATCACTGCAGAAGCTACAGGTTCCTCCTTCAGTCTGGCAGGCACAGGAACATGTCTCCTTTTAACAGAGTCCGTGTCCTCCTTCTCCTCCTTCTTCTTAGGGTTTTGCTTCTGCCTCCTGAATCTTGATATTAGGTGTATGCCACAATGCCTGTTTTTTTTTTCTTTTCTGTTTTAAATTTAAACAAAGCATTTTAAAAAATAATTTCATGCTTGAATACAGTATTTACTTCACTTCTATC
>JAQHUG010000524.1:537768-553216 GCA_028555095.1 Dicrostonyx torquatus | reverse complement strand
ATATATATATAGTTAGGTCCCATGCAGGCTTCCCAGCTGTCGGTCTAGTCTGTGAGCTTCCATAAGTTCGGATCAGCTGTCTCTATGGGTTTCCCTATCATGATCTTGACCCCTTGCTCATAAAATCCCTGCCCTCTCTCTTTGACTGGACTCCCAGAGCTCAGTCTGTAGTTTAATGTGGATCTCTGCATCTGCTTCCACATTACTGGATGAAGGTTCTATGATGACAGGGTAGTCACCAATCTGATTATAGGGAAAGGTCAGTTCAAGCATCTTCTTTACTATTAATGGGGGTCTTAGCTGGGGTCATTTATATGGATTCCTGGGAATTTCCCTAGCATTAGGTTTCTCCCTAGCCCCATAATGGTTCCCTCTATGAAGAGCACACTCCATCCCTCCCCCAACTTGACCATCCTGTTCCCCCATGTTCTCATTTCCTGTCCCCTCTCCTTTATCCCTCCCATCCCCAGTTTACCCAGAAGATCTCACCTATTTCCCTTTCCCAGGCCAATCCATGTGTCCCTCTTAGGGTCCTCGTTACCTAGCTTCTCTGGAGTTGTGGCAACAGTGACATTTGTAACTTGGGGGTAGCATGGCTATCTAAATTCACTCAGCAGGAAGGGATTTATGCCTGGTGCTATAATCCTAGCCAACTACCCCTGGATGGTGAGGGCATAGACCCTAAAGGGGAACCTATTATGGCCACTTTTCCTAAGCCAGTATAATTCCTAGCTATATTCTAAATACTTCTCCTTATGTCTACACCTAATTGTTCATTGTCAGGTCCAGACACCGTTCCTTCCTGTGAGCTTCGGGCTTGTCTAGAACATCCTCAGCCTCTGAGATGTTCAGATGTCAGGGCCCTGTGGGTGCTAGTCGGTTCTAAAGTCTGCGGGCAGACAGGAGCCCAGGTCCACATTGCCAGTGAGTGGCATTGTTGAAGTACATAGAAGCAGGGTCATCCTGTGCATTCGTTCCAGAAAGACAGCAGGCCAGGCTTGCTGCTATATCACGGCCAAGTTTGAATTCAACATGGCCTGAACGTCCTAATGACTTGCCCAAGAGGCAAATCTCAGCACTCCATGAAGCTGAAGCTCCTCCCAGCTGAGTTTCTCGTGACTCCAGGGGTATGAACTAGCTACTTCAGTGCTCCGATATGTTATCATGCTTTGCATTTTCATTTCTGTCTCAGGGCTTTTTAAGGCTGAGTGGTGGACACTCAAATCTGCTTGAAATAGAGCACAAAAATCGTAGGAAGGGGTAGAAAGCCCAGCTCAGCCAATAATCCCAGCGAGGGCTTCTGCGCAGGCTGGGCACTGCTGTGAATTTTCAGACTGGCTGGAAAGTCAATTTAAATAAGAGGAAAGTGTGACAGCCTAGTTTTTGTGGCACTGGGTGACTGAATTGTTCTTATAGCTGATGGTTAATTAGTTTAAAATTCATTTTAATGTTTTGAGAAGATAATTTTCCTCATGATTCATAAGGAATGGAGTTGTGCGCGTGTGTGTGTGTGTGTGTGTGTGCGCGCGTGTGCACACACAGATGTGAATATATGTGTCAGCCGGAGGTTGACACTGGATGCCTTCCTTATTGGTATGCCATCTTGTTTTTCTGGGACAGGGTCTCTCTCTCTGAAACTCAGGCTCATCCATTTGCCTAGGCTAGTTGAGCAGTGAGTCACCAGGGACCCTCCTGTCTGCACTCCCTCGCACTGGGGTTGCAGATGCCTGCTGCTGCACCTGGCTTTTAGTGTTTGTAAGTCCTAGGGATTCCCACTCAGAGCCTTAAGCTCCTCAGTGAGCCAGTGAGCCAGCCTCCCCAGCCAGTCCCAGTTCTTGCATGTTTAAATCAGGTTCTTAGGTGGAGTTGGCATGAGTTTCACATAATGTGCTCAAATTGTCGAACCAGCCATGGAAAGGCCACCAGTCTTTATTAGAAAGTCAAAAGGCAATATTCAGAACACAGTAAAGAAGACACTTAAATTTTGCTTTATTGGTGTATTTATCAGTCACATATTTCCTTTCACCATAGGAAAAGGGATTGAAGGGGCTCGTTTCTGAAGAGCAAACTTTTGAGAGTGGTGGTCCTCTGTACTCCTCCCTAGAGCAGGGGCTTCTCAGGAGGAATGTCAGCTACGCAGGGGAGAGGAGAGGAATGTGTGTGCCCCTTAGACAGACCTTGCAGGTCAAAGGGAGACATCCCTGGAATCTGGCTTTGAAGGCAGAAGATCGGGGTGATGGATAGCAGGAAACTTAAAAGGAAGCTAAGGCAGTGAGACCTGTTTCCAGCAAGCCAAGAGATCTCCCAGCCAGGGAGAGCCCTGCGGCCTGAGCTCAGCTGGTGAATCACTTGCTTAGAGCTGTTCCTCTGCCGCCTGCACCCAGGAGCTGATACACAGCAGCATGCCCGGAAGTGGAAGTACGGGGAATTGCAGGTGGCTGAACAAGGCCTCCAGCCTTGGCCTGTCTGACCCTCCTACTGCGCCCTAAATGTGTCCTTAGGTTTCTTCACTCTTTAGTGTTGAAATCGAGAGGTAATGGGGCTGGGCCTCGGATGATCTGTTGCCTCAGTCTCTCCAGAGCAGATGTTCATCTAGAGACACAGCTTTCTCAGTGAGGTCAGCGTGAGAGCGGCTTCGTTGAAGGGGGGATGGAAAGGACTGATGGGGAAGACCCCCACACTGCCGCTGCCTGGACAGCTGTTCCTCTGGGCCAAAGACAGAGGGATCTAGAGCCTCCCCCTAACCAGCAAGTCCCCACCCCCACGCCCCCCACCACGCACCTGGCATCCAGGGTCTCTTTATGCCGCTGTAGCTGTTTTCCCTAAACATGCCATGCATTCCAGAGCTGCTACTCAGTGCCAGCTGCATTGGCCCTCCTGCCTGTGACCTTAAAGGTCTTGCCCACCCCACCCCCCTGACCTGAGGAGGACTGTAGTCTTAACAGGCCCGGTTCAAAACCCAGGTCATTCCGCAGCTTTGGATTCCATGTCCTGGGACATGATATGTCTGCTATCTTCTCGCAGCCCCTGCCTGGGCTCACCCATTTAATTCCACATACATATACTAGTCACTTAAGTTGTTATGTAATAATTGCCACCCTTTATAGGGACCAATTATCATTCCAGGGACAGTATTAGGAACTCATGAATTGACACATATATAATGAGGGGTGGCGTGTTTGTTTTGCAGTATTACTGTTTGAACCCAGGACTTTCAAAATGACTAATCAAATATTATATCCCTGAATGACATTCATCTTTCCAGTTTTATTTTAATAGCATTATTGTTTCTACTGAAGTCCATGCTGATGGCTATGTCCTAACCAAGTGGTACCTTACTAGACCCCACGTGCCGCTAATCTACACTGTGTGATCTCACTCAACCCATGGGTTTTTTTCCTAATAGCTCGGCTTCCCTCCGTTGCTGGATGATCTAACTCCTCCAGTCTAGGAAGTACAAGCCAGCACATCACTGTAGCCACCATTTGTGTTTCTCTGACTCTTAATAATCTCACATACATCTTCGTATTCTTATTCAGTAGCTCTCTTCCATGGTAATGATCTGTGATTGCACCTGATTTACACAAATGCACAGAGATATACGCTATGCACACAGAAACACACATTTGTGTACACACACACACACATCTTTATATCCATAACCACCAGTACATGTGTGTATGTATGTGAGCAAGGCATGTATGGATACATACTTATGACACTAATGGATTTATAGGACTTTAGTTTTCATTCTGCATAACTATTGTTTACCAGCATTTTACCACCACTTTTTGTAAGAATAGAATGTCAGAACCTAGCCGCTGCTTGCCAGCATTCCCCCAGCCTCCCTCACAGATGCTGACAGGTACCCACTGGGACTTGGCAGACAGGATCTCTCACCTGGGAAGTGAATTAACATCAAAGGGTATGGGTGTTAAGGTATTGACACCACACAGCTGCTCCCTACCCCCTCCCTGCCTCCTGCCTGGCTGCAGGCTCTTGCTGTGATCTCTCTACCATCCTCAAATGAAACAAGGGGACTCCCTAAGTGGGCTCTGACTTGACTTAGAGACCCTGCCCTGTCATGCCATGCCGTCTCTGGTGCTGGGGCTAGAGTCCTTGCCATGCTGTGGTTTGGACTCCTTAAATTCTGTCTCACTGACCCAATCACCCCAGCCCCTCTGCAGTGACAGGCAGGAACACCCGTAAAGGTAATCAAAACCATGCTGAGTTTCACCAGGCACAGGACCTTATATGTTCATTCTTATCCCTAAAGAGGCAAGGGCGTCTCTTTCCCCTCTTCGAGAGAAGAAACTGCTGCTTTGAAGGGAACAACTTGGTTCATGTAACAGCTAAGATGCAGCAGCCGAGAGCCAAGGCTGAGCGCTGTTTGGCTGGCTCCAAGTTTGCCGGGATGAAAGTGACTTATTCTGTTCATGAAGGAGGCATTGGTGTGGAGCAGGGAAGGGACTGCCGTCCTGTTTTCTCAGTCCAGACCTGGTTAGGATGGGTCCGTGTCCATAACAGCATGCACTGTGTACAGAGGCCAGTCCCAGCCTGATATCCCCAGGCGTGTGGCCAGCACCGCCTTACTCTCCTGTGCAGGAGGCGGTTGGATCTATTTCTCCAGCTGTAGAGTAAATCTAGCAGTTTCTTTTCTAGTCTCCCTATCAACGTGGCCAGCACCCGTTTCCTCCCTGCAAAACTTCATCTCATTTCTTATTGTGTCCACACTTCCTTCTTTTGTGTAGGGAGTCCCCTATTTCCGGTCAAGCTTTATTTTTTTCTTTCCGTCAGTTACAAGTTACTGTTCAAATGGGTATGAGTTTCCCGCGTCCATTAGAGCTGAGTCCAACGGATTCAGGGACACTCCCAGAGGGGATATTTACAGGGACAGTGATGTCCCTGTCCACACAGCATCTTGTGTTGTTGGCTTTTTTTTTTTTTAACGAGAAATTACCTCCCATCATCCAGAGGGTTAAAAAGAGCCAACTGTCAGAGAATGAATCTAATTGGAGTTCCTTCCCCAATAGTTTTCAGAAAGTTCACTTTTTAAATTTAAAGTTTGAGAATTTCATACATGAGTACACTGTTTTACATCATTTCTCCCTGCAACTTCTCCCATCTACGCTCCACTCCTATAATTCATAACGTCTTCTATTTAGTTATTATTAATGCACACAGCATACAGAAGTGTGTTATTTAATGTCGCTCATACATATATGTATTTAAGACTGGGCTGACTCCTTGGGATTGGACAACCTATCGGGGGATTTTCCCCTGGAGGAGACCCTGCCCTGCCATGCTCAAGAGGCATCTATTGATTGTAAGTCTTCATCTAGAGAGGGCAGGGCCCGGTGGGATTTACCTTATCCATGTTGGCATGTCAACTAGTGTTGCCATTGTGCAGGTTTTTAGATTTCATGGGTACAACTTCTCAGACAGAGAGATGGTTTATAAATTGATTTATCTGGTACCTAAAAGGCCTTCCCCCTACACGTAGAAACTGAGATAGACTGGGATTGTCTAATGTTTTTTTTGTTTTTTAAGCAATTTATTTAGATTCATTATATGTGCATTGGTGTGAAGGTGTCAGAACCCCAGGAACTGGAGTGACAGACAGTTGTGAACTGCCATGTGGGTGCTGGGAACTGAACCCAGGTCCTCCGGAAGAGCAGTCAGTGCTCTTAACCACTGAGACATCTCTCCAGCCCTCTACTGATGTTTTAATGAGAGATCTAAACAACAGTGTCCCGGTTATAATTATGCAGTTTAAAAAACATCCCAGTGTGCTGAAACACCCATGGACTTTAGGTGATGAGGGCAGGGACTTATGCAGTCAGCAAAGGGAACTCCTCCTTGTCCTGAACACTGCAGGAGTCTTAAATCAACTCCTCTCGGACAAGTGACCTGACAGTCTGGCTTTCCCTAGGTCCCTAGGTCCCTAGGTTCCCTAGGTCCCCACCTGCACCCCTCACCCCACCCAGTGAGGACTCTGTCAGATTTGGTATGTCTTTGAACACATGAGTCAAATCCCAGCATAGAATTCAAAACCCTGGAGTCCTCACTTCCCTTAGCTCCCTCTCCAACAGGGGTTCTCAACCTTCCTAATGCTGAGACCCTTTAATACAGTTCCTCACGTAGTGGTGACCCCCAACCACGAAATTATTTTTGTTACTAATTCATAACTGTAATTTTGCTACTGATATGGACAGCAATGTAAATATTTTTTTAGAGCTAGAGGTTTGTCAAAGGGGTCGAGACCCTCAGATTGAGAAACACCGCTCTGCAACCATGATGGGACTGTGGGGTCATGGAAAGAGATTCCTGAGTTCAGCTACTCAGCTGGGCATGGTGTCACATGCTTTTAATCCCAGCACTTGGGAAGCAGAGGTAGGTGGATCTCTGTGAGTTCAAGGTCAGATTGGTCTACAAAGCAAGTTCTAGGACATCCAGGGCTGCTACACAGAGAAACCCTGTCTTGAAAAACAAAAACAACAACAACAGAACAAAAAGCAGAGTTCAGCTACTCACTAGAAACTGGAGAAAGTTGATACAGTGTGTGCATTTCCTAGTCCATTACCCCCATTGCTACACGGAGGAAACACTAAGCAGAGAAAAGACATGTGAGTCCAGGTTTAGCAAGAGAGAACCACCATTCAAACTTCTACATTCAAACTCTGCTTGAGGTACGGCAACATTTATTTCCGGAACAGTCCCCTCTCAAGTGGCACTACTCATCATCATGACTTTCAAATTAGGAGTTTCTATTAGGGCCTCCATCTTGCATTTGAGGAAACTGAGGCACAGAGGAGTTAAGCTGGCTGCCCAAAGAGGTACCATGAGCTAGAAATAAGAGCTGAGCTTTGCACAAGAAAGGACAGCTCCCAAGCCTGTGGGCGCCTGTCCCTACTCTGGCAGTGGTCACACAAGGCTTTAGATAGCGAGAAGTGTTGAGTGACAGGTGACAAGTAGACTATCAGAGATCAGGAGTAGGCAGGCTGCTCCAGAGAGATGGTGTACAGGTGAGGCTTGCAAAATAGAAGAAGCAAGATTTCCAAAAATGGTCACCTGGGAATGATGTGTAATTTGGAATGAGCCACTGGACTGGGAGCAAGCAGAAAGACCTTGTAGTCACTGGTCAGACAGCCTTTGATGCATGCTCACACTCAGGAGCCCATTCAGAGGTCATGAAGGCATTTGTACATTTGGAGACTTGCCAGCTCTTGGATGACATCCACTGCGATGGAATTTTCCCAGGAGGGGTACAAAAACCCTAGAGCTGAAGAACCTGGGCTAGTCTGAAGACTTGAGAGATTAGAGACAGTGAAGGATGGAGAAGTGGGTGGGGCCATGTCCGACCATCATTTCACATTTTTGTTAAGTGGCACGGTGTGGCATGGCTCCAGCAGGGAAGTGACAGTGTCATGCTCTGAGTAACATAAAGATCCCTGGAGTTGGAGGCAAGTCCTCAAGCTGCTTCTGCTGTCCCTGGGCTTCCTGACCAAGCACTGCCAGAACCTACCCCCATCCCAAACCCCATCTCATACCCCCATCCCATACCCCATCCCATACCCCATCTCATACCTCTATTCATACCCCATATCCCCATTCCATAGCACATCCCAAACCCCAACCCATACCTCCATCCCATACTCCAGCCCGTACTCCATCCCATACCCCATCCCATACCCCAGCCCATACCCCCTTCCATACCCCATCCCATACCCCAGCCTATACCCCATTCCATACCCCTTTTCATGCCTCCATCCTAAACCCCATCCCATATCCCCATTCCATACCCCAGCCCATACCTCCATCCCATATCCCATACCCCATCCCATATCCCTAGCCCATACCCCAGCCCATACCTTCATCCCATACCCCAGCCCATACCCCATTCCATATCCCCATCCCATATCCCATCCCATACCCCATCCCATACCCCTATTCATACCTCCATCCCATACCCCATCCCATACCCCAGCCCATATCCCCATCCCAATCACACCCATATGTCTCCCTTAGGAAGAGAGGGCAGCCATTTGAAGGTTGAGCCCTTTTACTGTGGGAAAGTTTTAACTGTTTGGTAACTCTGAGTCTGGGATTATTTTATTGTTTCTACCACTTGTCCATGAGCTTTGGTGATCCCGTGCCTTACTGAGAATGCAGACAAACACTTATTAAACTCTGGTTTCTTGGTAAATACTGGTGCATTAGATTGGATTTTGTGCCTGCAGATGGAAGCTAAATTGTGTGCTCTGCATGCATTTCAAATCTCCCAAGGGAACAATGGAGGCCATGACAAAATGAGAAAACAATTAACTATGGCAGGAAAGGGGGCCCTTCACAGCGCAGTCTCCACGTGCTATTTTAATTGCCAGAGGATAAATGTGGGGTTCCATCATCGTGAAGGCAGCCAGTGAGGTGGCTTTCTTCTTTTGTGTTTTGAACTTTGGAACAATGAAATGGCCCCAAATGTTTACATGGCAGTTGGAATTGTTCCCCATGTGAACTATGCCATCCTGTCATACACACTGTGATGGGGACATCTATCAAGCATCAGCATGGAGGCAGTGGAGATGTTAAAGCAAAAGTTCCCAAGAATCTCATCAGCATCCAGTCAAGCCAGGCAGAAATCCCAGTTCTTGGGAGGTAGGGGCCGGAGCATCAGAAGTTCAAGGCTGGAGTGGACGATATGAGTCCTTGTTTCAATAAAATAAAATAAAACAGTGAAATAAAAGAGCGTGGCCACCATGCTCCTCTTGAGCACCTGTGGCTGTGATCACATTTATATCCTAGGATTGGGGTGGTCAAGATGACTCAGTGAGTAAACGTGCTTGCTGCCAAGCCTGATAACCTGAGTTCTATCCCCGAGACCCACGTGTGAAATGAGAGAATTGATCCTCAAAGGTTTCCTTTGACTTCTAAGTGGATATAACCCCACCACCACCACACAGAAAGAGAGAGAGAGAGAGAGGTGGGGGAGGTACAGGAAGATAGGGAGGGAAGGAGGGAGGAAGGGAGGAAAAGAAAAACAACCATGTGCTTTGTGGGGAGGGGTTGGTTTTTTTGTTTTTGTTTTTAGTTTTTGGGTTTTTGGCAGGGCCTCACTCTAACCCAGCCTGGCCTGAACCTCGCTCTGTAGCCTTGGCTGGCCTCAAACTCTTATCTTACCCTCTGGAGTGCTGGGGTTATAGGCATGAGCTGCTGTATTTAGCAAGATCTGGCCTTTTATTCAATAATCAGACCAGTCGTTCAGAGTCCTTGAAAAGTTCTGAGGCTGTGGAAATTGCTGAGATTAAAAGTGCTGATGGGTTACCATGTCTAGTTTGTGCCATTTCCTTTAAAAAAAAGTTTTACAACGATTTAGTGTGTGTGTGTGTGTGTGTGTGTGTGTGTGTACACAACTGGCCAAAGTTGGTTCTCTTCTCCCACCACGTGGATTCCAGGGATGGAAATGAGGTTGCCAGGCCTGGTGGCAAGTGCCTTTGCCCACTGAGCTGTCTCTCTGTCCCTCTACACTTTCTTTGTGCAGTTTCTCTAGAGTTCACTTCCAGAAACAGGCGAGCTCGAAGAGTTGTTTGGGATATTCCAGGCCCTGGGCTGTCATTATCTCATTTAAACTTCCTGAAAACAAATGTTTAACTCCACTCTCTCCTTACTTAAGTCTCCACAACCATGTGGCACCAAAGCAGAAGATCCCCTTAGCTCTCTGCAGTGCTGATTTCTGAACCAGACTCCAGACTCCTGTTTCATGTTTTCCCCCTAATTCCTCCCTGTTCAGTAGGGACCTGAGATTGCTCAGCAGCCAGTGCTCATTAACTCATTCTCCTTGGCAGTCAGTCCTGGGGACAAAGGACGCCTGTTTACTCTGGCAGCAGAGAGGCTTCACCTGATTGATGGCCTGGCACTTCCTTGCAGCCATGTGCACGTTGGTAGCAGAGACATATGCCCCTGCTTCATATCCAGCCCTGAGGCAGAGCTGGAGGAAAATCTGTCAGACTTTGATTGATGAGTGAATGGGGTCAGTGAAAAAATCAAGTGTGGTTACTGTCTTCATGTCCTGAGAGAGGCATAGGGACTTTACGATGGGTGCTTGGTCCTAGGGAAGGAAAGTGTGAACCTTAAAGGACCCGGTCCCTGGAGAAGCCATGAGAAAACAGGAAGACTGAGGTAGAATGGGCTCCAGAGTTGGTCCTTGCATTTCTGTTCTGTTTCAGTTCACTGGTACTAGGTCCACAGCAGTAGAGGACAGTACTACTGACCCTTTGTAACCTCAGTCCCTCATCTCTAAAATGAGGGCCATGGCACAGTCTTCTCAGGACTAAAAGGGTAAAAGAGAAAAATATAGCCCAGAGTCTGTAGATAGACTCAAGATAAACCAGGAAGCCACGTGTTCCTTTATAACTGACTGCACAGGAAGGAATCCTGGGTAGCTCTGACCAGGGCACACTTAGGTGTCTCGCTCTCTGGATGGCTGGACAGATGCCCCAATTCTAATCGAGCCTTGGCTGTGTTGCGACTCAACTCTTCCAACACCAGGGCTATGTTTTTCCTTCAGGAGGGTCTTGGGCTTTCCAGGTTTGCAGAAACTTGCACCACATGAAGTAGAGACAGAAAGGACATTTTAGGGCTAGGCTGTAGAACTCCAGATGGTGCAGTGGCTGAGGTTGGTGTCGGAATCTCATGCCAAAGCAGAGGGAGCTACACCCTGGGTATGCCAGGGAGGGTGGCCACAGAACGGGAATCTCCTGCTTCCCACAACAGAACGCCTATTAATTATGCTTGGGGCTGGGACATGGAAGGACTCGGGAAAGGCACTCTCAACATTTTGAGGGTGAGACAGTACCGTGATTAGAGAGTCCAGGCAGGGAGGGCAGCCACACACTGCCAGCTCTGACACACAGAATCTGTTGACCGGCATCTAGTCTCTCTGTGCTGAGGCTGTCCTGTGTCCCTACAAAAGGACAAGAGTGTCCAGAATAAGAGGAGGGTGTGGGAGATGGACCACCAGGAAGATAACACTGGGGAGGATTTGGCCATGGATTATGAAAAAGAGCAGCAAAGGGATCATGGGGGAACTGCAGGGATGTGCAGAAAATCTACTACTTCTTGGCAGAAAGTCTACAAGGTTGATTGACTGACAGGAGCATCAGTGACCACAGGAAGTCAGGAATGTTGCAGGTCTAGAGCCCAGTTCTAGCTTATCTTGGGCTGTCTGTCATTAGTCCTCTTATCAGTCACTTCCATCGTGCCCCTCTATTCCTGACTTAGCATCCTTGTTACTAGCACATGAAACCTTTGGGGATAACTTCATAGACCCTCCAGCTTCTACCAACCCCAAACTAAAATTCTATCAGGTGGTACTTAGGCCCTATGGCAGAGGTCTCCCCAACTTTTCTGGATCCTGCCTATGTAGTGTACCCATAAATATCTTTGAACAGTGACTTCATTGCGACTTTGTTCTATTTCTATAAAAGCTTCACCAACTGTTACCACATTAGAACATAGATTTTAGGGTAACCTGAACCTGTGTTCCTGAGCCATGGTCACCCATATTTGGCTCCTGCAGAAACTATGTCTTGTCCCCTTTGAGGTAAGAGCTGTGATTTCTATCTTATATGCTGAGACCCAAACACACCTCCTTTCTTCATGACTTAGTCTTGGTGACTGCATTAAAGCAATGGGAAATAAACCAATGCATCCACCTCAGTTGCTTTTGGTCATGGTGTTAACCACATCAAATAAAACCTAACCAAGACAATGGCAGACTCTTGTAATCCCAGCACTGGGGAGACAGAGATGGTGGATCCCTGGAGCTCACTGGCCAGTCAGCTTAGGCATGGTGGTCTGAATGAGAATCCCCCCCCCAAGCTCATATATTTGAATGTCTGTTCCAAAGTTGGTGGAACTGTTTGGGAAGGATCAGAAGGTGTGGCCTTGTTGGAGGAGATGTTTCACTGGGGGTGGACTTTGAGGTTTAAAAAGTCACACTATTTCCAGTTAGTTCGTTCTCTCTCTCTCTCTCTCTCTCTCTCTCTCTCTCTCTGCCCTGCCTCTTACTTGTGGATCAGATGTAAACTTTCAGCTACTATTCCAGTGTCATCCCTACCATGGTCCTTGAGATGCTGTGTTCCAGCATCCAGTAGAGGAATTCTATTGTAATCATGTCCTTCACAAGAGTTTAGACAGCTACGTGGAGTATCAGTTTCCTTAAAATTTATTTTTATTATTTGTGTGTGTGTTTGTGTGTGTGTATGTGCATACGTGTGTACATGCATATGTGCATGCAACTGCAAGTGTCTGTGGAGGTCAGATGCATCATAGTCATTACAGCACAAGTTATAGGCAGTTGTGGGCTGCCTGACATGGGTTCTGGGGATTAAACTTTGGTCCTCTGCAACAGCAGTGAGTGCTGTTGCACTTAACCTTAACCTCTGAGTCATCTCTTAAGACTTTTATAGTTTTTATTTTAAAAAAGGAAGTGCATTGAAAATGTGTGTGACTTAGCTGGCAATATGCTTGCCTAACATCAACAAAGCCTTGGGTTTGATTCCAATGCCACATAAAACAAACATGGTTGCAATAGACCTATAAGCCCCATACTTGGAAAGTAGAGGTATAAGGAACAGATGTCCAAGATCATCTCTGGATGATGGGAGAAAGGGAGGAATGGATGGAAGTGGTGGGGGGCTCACACCTGGTAAATTTCTCCAACCTCCAAACTCCTGGGTCCTCTGAGTCTTTGCTGCTGGTGTCATGCTGACATATATTTTTTCCAGACAGTAAACTTATTCTAATGTGGAACACAGGGAAGTCAGAGACAACACAAGACAGCAAGAACCCACATAGTTCTTCCTGCTAACAGTGTGTTGCACCCACCTGTCAATCACACAGGACAGCTGCCATTGTTAGGATAAATTCATAAAGAGATTGACATCTTTGAAATATGCAGAGGCAAGTAAAATATGAAATAGCTCTGCTTGTCCCTGAGTGCCTTAGGCCTACAATGTCATAGGACGAAAGAGGGTGACACCTACAAGATAAAGCCTGTGCTTTCTTCTTCTCAAGAAAAACCACAACAGGCCATGTGTGGTGGTGCACACTTGTAATCTTAACGCTTGGGAGGTGGGGGCAGGAGGATTAGCAGGGCTGCGTTATCTTTTTCTGCTACATAAGTGAATCTGAGGCCAGCCTGGGCTACATAAGACTGTGTAAAAAGAAATGACAGGAGGTAATTATTACTTCTTGCACGATTCTTTCTGGGCCCAGGAGTTGACATCGATGCTCCGCAGTTGTCTTTTTATTCTCTTGTAGTTGTTAAAGCAAGTTGTATATTTTATAGCATAAAGTATAGAAACACGGAAACTGCCACACTGAGCAATCCATCCAGGGTCAACTGCCTCCTAGCTGCCAGGCTCAGGGTTGAGTCTGAAGAGTCCAGGAGGCAAAGGCCAAGGTGCTGATCACTGTGTGTTCATAGAATAAGAGAGTGACCTTGGAGGGGCCTGGTGGGAAAATGGCACCAAAGCAAGAGGCTTGAAACCTCTGCTCATATGCCTTCTTCCTGGTTCTTGGATCTGTCTTTAACCACATTCTCCATTGCTCTCCATCCCTGCTTCCATCTGGAACCATCTGTCCTTTCTTCACTAGCTGCCCCTGAGCCTATGTGGACAGGACACATCCCTACCTTGCACACAGTGTCGGGGACAGGTGCTTTGGAGTCAGTCTCTCCCACTGACTTTTCCAGATGGTCAAAACTCCAGAAAATCTATCTCCAAGTTCCAGAGAAGAATCCCATGGAGAACTTGGGTGCAGTGGTACTAAAAATCACGACATTCATGACCACAAACTCCAAGTCTTTTTCTGCCACTCAGTGAAGACTTTGATTCTCATGAGACATGTTTTGAGTTCAGCTGTATCTCATGTAAGTATAATTTTGTTCCTCTCCAGCCCCAATTTTATTGTTCTATGATATTTTAGGTGGCCATTTGTATGCATAGTAAAAATATGTTATAACTAACGTTTACATGTGTCCACATATACACAAATGTATGTTATATATTCTGCCATTCTTGCTAATTCTCATAGTTGAGTTGAGTTTGTTCCATTCCATCACAGCTGTGTCAAATGCTAATTTCTACTTCCCTTCTGGAATTACACCTTACTGGATTGGCTGGAATGTTGTTTGTGTTTTGTTTTGCTGAGACAGTTTTCTCTGTATAGCTCTGGCTGTCCTGAAACTCGCTCAGTAGACCAGGCTGACCTTGAACTCATGGAAATCCACCTATCTCTGCCTCCTGAGTGCTGGGATTAAAGATGTGTGCCACCATCGCCCAGCTGTAACTTTTAGAGAAGTATTGAAAAAGTATTGATACAAGGGAAAAGCAGGGCTGAGAAGTGAAACCATGAAGAAAAGGTTTTCTGCATTGGGATTCTAGGTGGTCTCCAAAACTGAGGGTAGTAAGATAGCGTCAGTTATAACAGAAAGTTAGCAGCTAGCTGCTACCAGACTAATGCGGAAAATCTCGTTTTAGACTTTGTAAATAAAGTTTCCAGTTTTTTAAAAAGGAAATCAGGAGATGCTGGGTGCTCTGAAGAAGCACAGAATGGGAAACAGGCACACACACGTGCATACACAGATAGAGACTCCAATCATATGGAACCAAGATTGCAATGAGATGACCAACGTTGGAACAAATTGTGAGCACATTCAAAGGAGAGAGGGCAAGAGGAGGTTTTCTTAAGTCAACACAAGAAGGATCACATGGATCGCTTGAAATAATCCTTGCCTACAAGATTCAGTAAAAGGCTGGCATTAGTCCAAGGTTAACCTGCAGTTGTTGGTTGTATGCCCTTGCGGAAGTATTTCTGTGCAAGGCAGCCTTTGTATAACACTGCAGTGCTGACATACTTTGTTATCTAGCACGAGGGTGAGATCATCTCCAGAACTTCCTGTGTTGATTGATTGATGGCTAGAGTTTGACACATGCCACTCCATTTTGATTCTATAATGTTCATGTTGTCATTAGGTAATTTGGTCAAATACTACATGTAAACACATAACGAAGCTCTTGTTTTTATAAAAATGGAAAGGAATCTACAAGAAAAAGTCATAAGAATGAGTGTCCAGAATAATTTTTATGCTTATAAAAGGGGCAGAGACTATACAGACTTAGGGTGTCATGTACCATGACTTTGGGATTCAAAGTTATTGCTCCATTAGAAATCACACACACAGGGGGCTGGAGAGATGGCTCACAGGTTAAGAGCATTGCCTGCTCTTCCAAAGGTCCTGAGTTCAATTCCTAGCAACCACATGGTGGCTCACAACCATCTGTAATGGGGTCTGGTGTCCTCTTCTGGCCTGCAGGCATACACACAGACAGAATATTGTATACATAATAAATAAATAAATATATAAAAAAAGAAATCACACACACAC
>JAQHUG010000524.1:504329-524034 GCA_028555095.1 Dicrostonyx torquatus | reverse complement strand
ATCTCTTCTCCAAAGTAACATTATCTTTTGACTTAAATTTCAAAGTCAAGGCATTTAAGATATATAGGTTGGATTAATTCAGCAGCATTTATAATCAAATATCTTTTAGCAGCTGCTGCTCCTTCAACATTCAAACAATTCAAAGACAACACAATAGCATACAGTACCCAGGTTCTCTGTATTTTCCATCTTTACATGGAAGCTAAGCTGGGGCAGACAGAAGCTAGGAGCACTTGTTTTTCTCCCGAACTCAGGTGCCTAGGTTTGGGTCCCAATTCCTAGAGCTGGAATTCCAATCTCAGCTCTGTCCTGGTGGCTAAAAGCCTCAGGCAATGGCTTTTTCATAAATTCATGCCCCAAAAAGTTGAGCATGTAAGTGAAGCAGAACGCAAGTCTAGAGACACATCAGCTCCTAGTGCTCACTGGAATTGCCCCTCATGTGAGATCCACCCTAGAACGAGGGCGTCAAGTCACAAGACAGATACTGGGCTGCTGCACTGACTCTTTCTGAGGATTCTCAGCAAAATGGCTTCACAACTCAAGACTCCTTTAAGCCCCAGTCACCAGAAAATGGCTTTTTAGACAACATGCAGGTTTTTTCGAACCCAGCTTTCTCCTGTGTCAGGGGCAGACGACATCTCTAACTCTCCTAGTGCTCAACTCAACTTCCCCAACTGACAATGGCTCCTGTGCAAAGCAGGAGCTGCAAACACTCTGGGAGATGCTTGCCTCGTGGTTGCAGCCAGAACAAACGAGAAAGGAGCAGTTTCTCAAAACCGTGCATGGCAAGGACAAGTTTGTCATGAAAGACAAGTGGGAATCAAATGGCAGAAACATAGGGAAACTCACGGTGAAACTGAGTGCGTGAAGCCTCCTGTCATGGCTCACGTCTCTGCAGGAGCGGGAAGCCCTCTTTTCTGAGAGCATGACCTTAAAAGTTATTAAGCTTTTGAAAGAACAATCTACAACATTAATACAAGAGAATGCAAGGACACCCTTGCCAGTCTCCCAAGGCATGTTCTTGGCAACAGCGCACAAGGACAGTGAAGATGGCCAAAACAATCCCTGGAATGCTAGTGAAGACGATGCTGTTGGTAGTCCTGGAAATGAGGACTCCCTTTTCATTTTCCAAAAGGATCAGTTTCCTTAGTCTGATCCCCGTTATCTTTCAGTCCACAGGAGAGATAATTTTTCTGTACAGAGTGTCAGAAAGGCTTCTATACACACATGGGACAACCTGAAACTATACACAAGTGAAAGAAGCCTTTCGAATGTAGTACATGTGGAAGGTCGTTCAGTCATAAAACCATCCTGCTACCATCTAAGAGGATTCACACAGGACAGAAGTCTTACACCTGCAAGTGTCATCGTAGCTACCAGTCACCTACGTACCCCGTCACCTGAGGCATTGCCCCAAGTCAGTTTTAAATGGCCTCCAAGAATCTCAGAATGAGACTGAGTCTGAGAGGTTTTTCCTTCCCATTTTATAATTCTCTCTAGTTCTGAGATTAAAGACATGCACCACCCCGTTTCTCTGACAATTAGTGTGGCTACTGGGATTGAAGGTGTATGTTACCACTGCCAGGCTGTAAGGCTGGCCAGTGTGGCTGTTTGACTTTCCCGATCCCCAGGCAAGATTTATCAAAATACAGTTGAAATGCCACTACACATGTAGTTACCACCATAAACCCAGCAGTTCAAGCACATAGGCAGTACCCTAAAAACCCAGAGAGTCACGGCTGATGCTACAATTCACACCTTTCCTCCCCATGCCTGCCTGTCACCATGGGTTTTTCTCGTTTTCTTCAGAATGGAAAAAAAAAATGCCAACATCCAAACACTGGGCCATTGTCCTTCCCAATGTCTGGGGCATCCTCTGATAAAAAGTGATGTCTTGATAATCTAAGATGCCCGTGGAAGTCTGCTCTCCAAGCAATAATAGAGCTAACTAGACTTCAAAAGACTGCAAGTGGCAAGCATTACCTTATAGAGGCGTAAAGTTTAGACCATATCAGACAGTGGTGCCGTGTGTCTTTGATTATAGCACTTGGGAGGCAGAGGTCAGCCTGGTCTACAGAGCCAAGTTCCAGGACAGCCAGGCCTGTTACAAAGTGAAACCCTGTCTCAAACCAAACCAAACCATTCTTCATGTTCCAGTATTTTCTGAATATAAAGATGGCATGGCTGCTGGAGATGGCTCAGCAGCTAAGTGTGCCTCCTGATCTTCTAAACCAGATGACTCAAGTTTGATTCCTGGCATCTGTGTTGTGCACCTCAAAATTGCATTATCACTCCAGCTCCAGGAGATCTGACAGGGGACGACACCCTTATCTGGCCTCCTAGCGGGGGGTTGGGAGATGTGGGGAAACCAGTACATTCAAATTCCCGGCTTACATTTATGAGATGTACAGTAGACACCTGAGAGGACTGGACTGTCTCCAAGACTACTATTGTGAACCTCTGTAGTAGGCAGAACTAGGTCACTCAACCTATTTTCTATAATGTAAACACTTGGGGCATAATCGGTATTTCAGTCATCACCAGTCCTTATGTATTAGTTCGGTCAGACCTGAGGATTGGAGTTGAAACTCCGAGGGGTCAGCAGGAGAAAGGGGCCTCTCCCAACTGCTGAGCCAGAGCTCTGTCTCGACAGTATTTTCTCATTTCTCCCTTCCTGCTTGTCTTCATTACCACCCTTTTCATTTTCCGTGCCTGCTGTCAAGTACATCTCTTCAAAAGAAAGAGGGTTGGCCTCCACCTGTTGCCCTTCAGTGGGCACACCCTCCCCGCTCAAGAGCTTCATAGGCTCTTGGGTGTGTCCTCTGGAAATAGACTCGATAGAGCAATGATCTCAGGAAACAAGGGAACCAGGAGCGAAATGAAGTTCAATACCATCACAGGAAACAGAGGGAGGCGGCTGAGTCAACACCCAAGTTTTCACATTGAGAGTCAGAGGAAAAAGCCGTGGTTGAATTTCTGGAGTTCCTGATGAAATCTGATCTCCATTGTCATCAGAAGCAGGAGACAGCTTGATGCAGCCTGAGTTCTTTCCAGAAACTTCTATGCAGGTGAAGCCATGGTCTTCACTCTGTACCACAGAGAAGAGATTTAGGACAGGTCCTCATGAAGCACAGCCGGAGTTATGAAAAGATGATCTTATAGTTATGGTTGCTTTGTTTTCATTTGGAGACAGGACCTCAAGTAGCTCAAACTGGCCTTGAACTTGATATATAGTCAAAGATGGTCTCAAAGTTCTGATCTTCCTGCCTCTTTCCCCAAAGTGCTAGAACTGCTCGATGTGCCCAGTGATGTAATGAAATGTACTGATACAGGGTTACGTGCTGGTGTGGAGAGGGGCGTAAGGGGACCACTGTGCACATGCCAGGGTGGGTACAGTGTTCTTGAAGGAGAGTCCCAGCTACCAGATTTGAGGGAGTTGCTTTAAAGGGCCAAGTTTAAAAGGAAATTATGAATTGAAAGAGGGGATAGAGAGTTCCAAGAATTGTCTGATTTTTTTCTTCTAGAATAGAATCACTACTCCTTTTTCTGTTCTTATATGAAGTTTCCTGGCTGGGTCAGTGCCAGACAGATAGTTGCCTGATGGGAGAAGGCAGCTGTACAAAGTTAGGGATGTGGAGATACCAGAGTGAGGGAGCACAGCATGGTCAGTGGTCATCTGGGCCAGCCATGCTAGTTCCAGCCTATTTGGAAGTGGTCCTGTCTAACACAGCTCCACTTTACCCAGCCTCTAGCTGTCCTATGGGGTCCTCATTTCCTATGGCTGTCCAGCCTATCTGAGTGTGATCAAGGCCTCTGGGAGGTAGTCAGGTCACCTGGACTCCAAGACCCGATAAAAGCTGTGATAGACCCCTGTCTGGCCCTTCTCCATGTGAGAACACATGGAAGATGCCTTTTTGGAATTTTGGAACAGAGAAAGCCTTCAGTAAACAGAATTGTTAGCACCTTAACATTGGACCTTCTGGCCCCTAGAAGTATGGAAGACATGTCTCCATTGTTTATAAACTGCAAATCATACTGCCATCGAATGCCAGACTGAGACAGAACACACACACCTCAACCCCCTCACTGCCTTGTGCTCACACCTACTGGTCACGACTGGGGGCTGACCCTGGGTCTCAGTTACCCTCACAGCAGGCCTCAGGAAATTTCCAGAAGGATCAGAATCCTAGACTTCGCCTCCTAAGGGCTACACACAAGAAAGTGGCTTTTGTCTAAGCCAATCACACATCCTCATGACTCAGTGCATTTTCTCTCATGAATCGCAGGGCTTAAAGCAGGGATAATGGGGGGCCGCTCTGGCATAGCACAGGCTCACTAGGGCAACCCTCTTTATACACCCGTCTTACTACCACCCCCATTCCCTTCATAAAGGGAACCCCCAATGAAAAGACAGCCCATCTCTCTACATCTGAATTTGAATTTCTTCTCTCATTGCCAGTCTTCAAAGTGCCCGGTTCACAGTCACAAGCAACTGAACCAGCTCTTGGCTAATTGTCTCTACAATTAGCCATTTGTTACTTGTCTTAATGAGCCAAGTGGGTAATTGTTTCTGGCTGGAGCCACCAGAGGCACAATTGGTGGTCTGCATTCCTAATTTCTGGTTAAATCCCTACCTCCTGGCTGGGTAGAAAGCTGGCCTGTGGCTTTTAGAATCCTACCGCTAAGAGCATTTAGGTATATCAGGACCAGAAGCAGACTTTTACATTTCACCCTCCTCACTCGCTCCAGTTGATGAGAAAGGTGTTCCTTACAGTTTCCTGTAAGACAGCCGAGATGGTACAAACAAGGGACACATTCTTTTCCTATATCCTAGAGAGAGCACAAGACCATAGCCATTCTGCACGTGCACACAGCCACCAGATGGTCACCTCAGATCTGTACTCCCCAGGGCAGGCATCTATTCTGACCACTGACCTCCTCGTCTCTATCTCGGGCATCTGGGAGCTGCAGATGCTCTTCCCCGAATTCACCATCCCCACTATCGGATGGGCGGCCAGCCACCCTGCTTGTTCAGGCCTGCCAAGCCTGCTCGGAAAGCAGTTCCCATCTCCCTCAGGCCTGAGCTCTAGTTACTCCCTGTTCTGCATTCAGATAGGGCTGGTGATACTTTCTACAAAGCTAGAGGGCAGCCCTGATAGCCAGCTGGAGGAGGAATTACCTACCATTTACAACACCTGTGTGAGGTGTGCAATTAACACAGGTGTAGATAGTGAGCTGTTGAGAAAAAAGCCCTTGATGCAAGTGCAGATATTTCTGATAAGATTTTGCTAAAACTTAAGACATTTTACACCTCCCCTGCAAACAAAAGCAATTCCAAGACCTTCAAGGAGCTAAATAATTCCATTATAGACAAGAAATCATTCGTTGGGTTTTATTGCTTTTAGTTCTTTGAGGGGAGCTACCACCCAGCTCCTAAATAAACCACACATGGAGACGTATTCTTATGGACGTCTGGCCTTAGCTTGCCTTATTTCTAGCCAGCTTTTCTTAAATTATTCTACTTTTTGCCTCTGGGCTTTTACCTTTCTCTGTCTCTGTATATCTCTTTTCTTCTTAGTTCGTGACTGTTGCTGGATGACTGGCCCCTTTTCTGGCATGGTGCAGGACAATTCTGTATCCTGTCAATCATGTTTTAAATAAATGCTGATTGGCCAGGCAGGAAGTATAGGTGGGTCAACCAGACAGGAAGTAGAGGCAGGGCTAGGACAAAGTCTGGGAAGCAGGAAGCTTCCCTGGGATTCCTGCGCAGATCTCCAACAAGGCAACATGTAGCAGCCCAGCTGAGAGAAAGTACTGGCTATGTGGCTGACAATGGGTTAATATAACTTATGGGAGCTAGTAAGAAGCCTGAGATAATGGGCCAATCAGTTAATAACCTAATGTAGACTGATTTTCTTTGGGGCTTGCCGGCTGTGGGGTACTGGGCGGGACAGAAACCCCAACGAGCAGGCCCCTCATGTTACACTGGCATCTTGTCCTCTTCCAGATTTTCCCTCGTATTTATTCTCTTGCCTGCCAGCCCCACATATCCTTTCTCTTGCCTACCTATTGACTCTTCAGCTCTTCATTAGACCAATCAGGTGTTTTAGATAGGCAATGTAACACAGCTTCCCAGAGCAACATAAAAATGCAACACATCTTTGCATCATTAGAACAATGTTCCACAGCATAAACAAGTGTAACACATCTTATAATATCCCACAACATCTGAGAGCAATTGAATCACTGAGTTATAGTGGAAGTAGGCTTTGGAGGTTGGATGAGCCAGGGATGTGTACTTGTGTGTCTGTCTGTGGAGGGGGGAAGAGCAAATATATACACATTTGATATCAGAGTGGCAGATACACAAAACCTATCATTTGCCTATGACTCCTCTTGTCCTTATATCATCTGGCTTCTCACCTCGCCTGCTTGAATGTTAGGGGAAGTAAAAAGTGCTGCATGCCCAGCTCTTTACATGGGTTAGTTTTTCAGTCTGAACCATTTCCCAGTGTATTCATTTGGAAACTATCTAGGAGAAATATTGTGATGGCTTTCAGAAGACACACAGGCCCTGGTGTATCATCCTCCCACCTCATGTAGCTCTCAGGTAGCCTTTGAATACCAGTACCCACCTTCAAGGTTATTTGTCTAAGAGCATGCATTGAGTAGGCAACGGACACAAATTTGAGTGAGGGCAAGCGGCACAAGTTCAGAACTCCATTCTTCACCCAACATCTGTGGGCCTTGTCATCAGGCATCAGTCCTAAAAACAAGGGAGAAAGACAGGTAACGGATCCATGTACTGTGGGACCTGGTTCAGTCCCCCATCACTAAGAGCTGAGGATGCCACTGAGACAAAGTCCACAGACAAGCTTAGAGAACTGTGCTGTCTTAATCAGGGTGACTGTTGCTGTGATGAACCCCATGACTAAAGCACCTTGGGTAGGAAAGAGTTAACTTACACTTCCATATCACTGTTCATCACTGAAGGAAGTCAGGACAGGAACTCACGCAGGGCAGGAACCTGGAGGCAGGAGCTGACGCAGAGCCCATGGAAGACTGCTGCTTACTGGCTTGCTCATCAGGGATCACTCAGCCTGCTTTCTTATAGAAGCCAGGACCACCAACTCAGGAATGGTCCCACCCACAATGGGCTGGGCCCTCCCCGTCAATCACTAAGCAATGCCTTACAGCTGGATCTTATGGCTGCGTTTTCTCAATTGAGGGTCTATCCTTTCGATAACTCTAGCTTGTGTCAAGGTGACATAAAACTAGCCAGCACAGACTTAGAGTCAAAACTTAGGTGGTAGCCTCCTTGTGACATAGTCACAAAATCTGAGTGTGAATCAGGAGGAGGACACAAACCCCACCTCTAGCTGAGGAGACTTTGGCAGTAGAGAGTTTCAGGAGGAGAGAGAGAAAGAGAGAGAGGTACTCAGAGAAAGTCAGTTTTCTTTAAAGGTTTGACATCTGGTAGGTTGACTAACCTCCAGCGGAAGAAGAGTATAGGGCAGTACAAACTGGACTTGATGGGCTTACAAAAGAAAAAAAAAAGAAAAAGAAAAAAGAAACAAGAGGAGGGAGGGCAGGGATCTTTGAGATGGGGCAGAGGATGGAATGATCAGAGCACATGGTCAATGGTAAGGGATTCTCATAGAAATAACGGGAAAGTGAACGAAAGCAGAGCCATAAGAACAAGCCCTCCTGTTCTTCTCTGACCTTAGCAGCCTACTAGTGAGAGATCCTTAGGCAAATGTAAGACTATGGATGCTGTGTGTATGGGTGGGGGTGTCTCACGCTGTAACCCGGGCTAGCCTCAAAGTTGTAATCCTCTAATCCTCCGTCTGTCTGTCTGCCTAGGATTTCTGGACACACACACACTGGGAGGGGTGCTAAGACCCTCAGATGTGACTCTTTTGCAGGAAGCCCGTGCCCCATTCCATCCTTCACTGTGCACGACCGTGCTTTTCTTAACTCTTCACCACCCCCAGCCTACACTGAAATCCGCATTAAAACGCTTTTCTTGGTAAATGACTTTGCTTCAGACTTGGATTCATCTTGAGGCTCTTTTCTTCAGTGTTAAGAACCCTGGCTTTGCACAACCTGTGTTTTCTGAGAGCACAGCTGACCGCGTTCAGTTTCCTGATGCCTTTGACCTTGACAGCAGCCTCCCCCTCCACGCTGCTTCCATCCTAAGCACCTGTGAATGTGTGAGGTGCTTCTGCCTCAGACACATAAGAAAAGCGAAGCTTCACGGGTTGAGGTACCTCCTCACACAGCTTTGGAGGCTGACAGAGGATAGCTTCACTGACTTTTTCCTCCTCTGTCTCCCTTCCCCTTCCTGGCCACTGCATGACTCCTTCTGTAGGAATCGGGAGAAGAGGGAACCAGTCTCTACATCTTCAAGCCCCAACACTGGAGAGGGAAACCTATACACCACCGAGTGTCAGGATCACCTTTGAGATCTTCTCAAAACTTTCCTTCTCTCTATAGACTCCCAAGCAGCCATCACAGAGCCCTTCAATCAGATTTCGGGGAGGCAATTGTTTTAGACAGAACTCAGGCTGCAGGTCTCCGAAGACTGAAACCAAAATGGAGTCACTCATGTCAAAGTTTCATGCCAACCAACCTATCTAGGCATGTAAAGAGATGGCAGCCAAACAGCACGTGCCAGTTTTTGCTAGTGTGTTCAGGCACTCACCCCTGAGGACTTGGGTCTTGTGAGGAGGTAGCCAGGCCCATCTGATGTTAATTAACACTACTCAAACAATGTTATCAAAACAGCCTGCTAGTTCAACCCTTTCAGATCAGATACCACCAGATCCATGGATTACTAATAAAACCAAATTAGACCTTTCAAGCTAAATCCACTGGCAAGTTAGCTTCTGACAGAGTGAGGATTATCCTGTCTTTACAGAGAAACGAATGCCAGCTGTTCTGTCCAGCTGCTAATTCTGATCTTACGTACACCAGCCCTTCTCTGAAGCCTCCAGTGGGTGTGGTCTCTGCAGATAGACGGTTCTAAGCCAAGGCAATGATTCTCCACTCGGGAGAAGAAGAGGGATAACAGATTTGGGACATACTCAGATTGCAAAAAGTTATTTGCTGTTTGTCTGAAACTGAGGCTTACCAGGTAGCTCGCATTTTTACAGGCAGCCCAAAGAGAGGCAGAAGAAGGTGATTTCTCTGCAAGGATCTGACTTACATCATGTTTTACATAAAAACCCAGAACTCAGTCAAGTCACATTTCCCCCAACTGCACAGTTGTTGGGGAAAGCGTTTTTTCAGATCTTTGAATTTTCCACTTAGCTACCAGCGAAGTGTTAGAGATGCTGGGAGATAAGTGTTTCACTAAGAGAAAAAGAGGCTGCAGTAGCCCAGGATGGCTTAGAGGGACAGAGAAACTGCAGTTTGCAAATGTGGTTCATATCATACAAAAAGAAAAAAAGGTACAATACCCAGGAAATGTCCCATGAGGCCAGGCTAGACCAAAAGGGTGTGTGGGAGGGAATAACAGGAGCAGCTGCCCCCTATTCTGCCTTTAGCTCTCTAGCACCTGGTTCAACTAGGTGTTGGCTTCAGCTCCTGAGCTGAAAAACTACAAACCAACCAGCCTAGGAATATAGACGTTACCTAAATGTTTAACCTGGGTACATTAAATGAATACAAGAGCATGCCTGCTTACTAGACAGAATGGTTTAGGTCTCTCACTAAACCCAGAGCTAGGCTGACAGCTGATAAGTACCAGGCAGCCTCCTATCTCGATCCCGCAGGGCACTGGGATTACAGGTGAGCATGTGCACCCATTCCTGCCTCTTTACATGGGTGCTAGGGATTCAAACTCAGGTCCTTAAGCTTGGGCAGCAAGTGCTCTTACCCACTGAGCAATTTCAATTAACAATATTTTCAATTTATGAAGGGTTTATAGGAATCCGTGGTAAGTCCAGAAACATCTGGATTAAATAACTCCGCACACTTTCTTTCTGTTATGGGGCCAGGTTGATAAACCCATGGTGGGTAGAAGACTTCCCCCGCCAGGTTGGGTTCACCCAAGTTTTATTGTTATAACACACTCCAGTGTAGTCTACAGACATTGTGTCACACTCTGTTGAGAGGTGACTTTTCCCACAGATTCCAAGTACACTAGAAAACAGCTGTCACTCTCTTAGGCTTCTTGTAAATATGAAATACTGTGTTCTATTCCCACTGCTACGAGTCGGGTAGCCACAGGCTTGTGTTTATGCAACAATACAAATACATAAAAGTTTTCATAGTTTTTTGGTGATCATTTCAAAAATGAAAGCCATCTATTAAACCACCGGGGACTGGCTAAAGAAGCTACAAAGTACTCCTGACTCTGTGACTAGAAAATGAGTGAAATTAAAAGCTAACTCATGAAGAATGCCTACTGATGCCAGACGACAAATTAAGTGTCAGTTTATATAAATAGGCATTTAAATTTTATTAAGCTTATGGATAAAACCCAAAGCAAAAAACCTCAACAATATTAGGGATGGCCAATAATGAGGCAACAGGTACTTTTCTTTGTCTGTTTTCTTAGATTCTGGATTACTAGATTTCTTTTCTTGTTTTAAGTTATGTGATGTGTCTGTGTAGGGTTTTGTTGTTTGGTTTGATTATTTTATTTCTTGATACACCAGACTGGACCAGAATTTACTATGTAGTCAAAGATGACCTTGGAGGGTTCTTGTTGATGCTGTTTTGGGGGAATAAACCAAAGAATTCATTCATCTATTTATTTCAATTTTTGTTTTTGTTTATGATGCTATGGACTAAACCTATTAGCCTTGAACTAGTGACCCTCCTGCCTCCACCTCCCAGGTGTGTGTAAACTCTCACACACAGTCTGTGATTGTCTATGTTCATTTGTTTTCTCTGGCTACCTTTGTCCATTAGGACAAAGACTAAACCCAGAAATTTTGTTCACACGGATCTTGCTGTTGCAGCTAACACATATGAACTTTCCCTAAAACTGCACAGATAATGGATGGATGGGACAAGAATGTGTTCTGTCCTTTGCCAGTCCCTGTTGTTGGAGGATAGCAATTGTCCAGCATACCCACCTTGAAGGAGTGATATGGGATGTCCTTCGGTATATGTGTTGCTTTTATTGGTTCATGAATACAGCTGTTTCAGTCAATGTCTTAGCAGAGTAAAGACAGGCAGGAAATTTGAATAGAGATATATAGAGAGAATAGGTGGAGTCAAAGAGATGCCTTGTAGCTTCCAAAGGATAAAGATGCCAGAACATTACCAGCAAGCCACAGCCTCATGATGACACACAGATAATAGAAATGTGTTAATTTAAGATGTAAGAGCTAGCTAGGAATACGCCTTAGCCATTGACCAAACAGTGTTGAAATTAATATAGTTTCTGTGTGATTATTCAAGTCTGGGCAGGTGGAAAGCAAAAGCACAGTCCCTGTCTACAAAGAAGTGGCTCTGGGGAGGTGGCCTGACCAGCAGAGCATCTTCCTTTCTTAGCCTTTGCTAGGTGGTGGGCTGGCATCTTGTAGTGGAGAGATGAGGAGGTGGTAGAAGCTGGCGAAGCTGAAGATCATGGTAGGGGGCGTTAATCTCTCTGAAGGTCTTGGAGACAAAGGTCAACCACTTAAGGATCCATAAAAGGCTCTGAGGTTGAAGTGACATGAGCCCATGTTTTGTGGGCAGCATGTTGTTCTGGTCTTGCAGTCGAGATGCAGAGTCCTGTTTACAGAAAGAAGTTAGATGGTTCTAAGTGGTGCCCACAGCAGAAACCCAGATAAAGGCAAGGAGTGGGAGATCAGTGCTCCAATCAGAAGGGATTTAATCAATCCTATGGAAGTAATAGACAGGGTTAAAGGCCTGAAGCCTGGGAGTCAGGGCTTCTAGTTCTAGCCTCTAAACATGGCTACTTACAGGTTGCTTTAATTACTGTTCTGTTATTAGCTCTTCTTCCTGTCTTTGTTACTGTTCTATTGCTGTAAAGAGGCACTATGATCAAACCAACTTTTTATTTGGGTTTGTTTTTTTGTGTCAGGGTTTTTCTATGTAACAGTCTTGGAACTCTGTTTGTAGACCAGGCTGGCCTCTAACTCACAGAGATCCTCCTGCATCTGCCTCCCGAGTGCTGGGATTAAAGGTGTGTGTCATTTCCACCTAACAAAAGCAACTGTTAGATGCTTAGAAGAAGGCTTTTAATTGAGGACTTGCTTGCAGTTTCAGAGTGTTAGTCCATGATATTCATGGCAGGAAACAGACAGGCATGGCCCTGGAGAAGTAGCTGAGAGTTTTACATCTTCATGTACCAACAGCAGTAATGGGGGGGGGAGAGGCTGGGCCTGATGTATGCTTTCAAAACCCCAAAGCCTACCCCAGTGACATACTTTCTCCAATGAGGCCACACCCCTAATTCTTCTAATCCTGATCAAATAGTTTCACTCCCTGGTGATAAGCATTTAAATAGGTGAGCCTATGGGATCCTTCTCACTCAAACTACTACACTTTCCCATATAGAGTCCATAGAGTTGGCTCCCCCATCTGTGGATTCTTCATCTCAAGATTCAATTAGTCAGGCACTGCAAATGTTTTGGGGGAGAAAACACATTGTTTTTTAACATGCATAGCCGTGTTCTCCTCACCATTTTCCCCTAAGGTACGCATATCTCATCAGGTGTTATACGTAACCAGAGATGGTTAAAACAAGGCAGGAGACAAGGTAGCTTATACATCAATGTTAGAGGACTGATATGAACTTCTGTGGGTCCCAGTATCCTCAGGCTCAGTAAATAGTCAATTCCCAATGGATATCAAGCATCAAGCCAGTCTCCTGTGGATCTAGAACCTTCTGTGGCTGAAGTCTGTGTCCCATCCGCCTGAGCAGAATCTTGGAGATGTGATTTTCTTAGCAATGAAACCTGAGCAGAAGTAACAGTGCACCATTCTCGACTGAAACTTCAAGGGTTTGAGGAGTATTTCTCCTTGGGTTGCTTCCTCATTTCCCTTTAGCCATGAGAGAACTAGGTCCCCCAAATAGCCTGAACCTTTAGAATAGGCTGGGGGAGATGTGCATAGCTGAGTACGGTACTTAGCTTTAATAGTCAACTTCATACACTCGAGAATCACCTGGGAAGACAGTCTCAAGGAGAGATTGTGGAGAGCAGGCTGACCCGTGGGCATGTCTGTAGGGGGATAATCTTGATTATGTTAATTGAGGTGGGAAGATCCACCCACTGTGGGTGGCACCATTCCCTAGGCAGAGGATCCTGGATTGCAGCTGAGCTGAGCACTAGCATTCATTCATTGCTCTCTGCCTTTGACTGTGGATGAGACCTGCTGCTTCAATTTCCTGCTACCTTGGCTTTCCAGCCATGACAGACTGTACCCCAGAATCATGAGCTAAATAAACCCGTTCTCCCTTAAGATGCGTTTGTCCCCTCCTGTGGGTTTGTATCCTCTCGTACATTGTGGGCATACTGTTGAGACCCAAGTGCTACTTCAGAACACAATCTAAGCTCCTCTAGTCCAGCTCAAGACACACAAAGGGAGACTCCTCTTCAAGATACATCAAAGGCAAATAAACACAGAGGCCCCTGTAGCCACTCAACCCAGAGGCTGGGGGAGGGGAGGTGACCCTTCTCAGAGGCCAACCCTTATCACTCATAGCAGGGCATTGTCAGTTGGTCCTCATCTGCAGTTGCTCAAATGTCAGCTCTTCAGCAAAGGACACTTCACAGGACAGGACTGATTGGCACCAGAGGTCCCAGGCAGAAGCCTGCTTCCCTGGCAGAGTGTGTGCCACAAAACACCCCACCCCCACCTTTACTCCCGAGCCTCTGAGTGCAAGTTTTCCATTCAGGGTCTGGCAAAGCCACAGGTTTTGTTTTGTTTCCTTTCTCCTTTTTTTTTCCAAAAGGAAAAAAAAAATCACTTTTAGGCTGAGACAGAGCTGAAAAAATAATTTTCTATGCACAAAGCCTTAACACTATGGCATTTGGAGATATTTATCTTTGAGAGAATGCCCCACTCAAGACCTCACAGTTTCGACCCATTTAAGTTTTCTAATGTAGGTCCCAATTTAAAAACCAAAACCAAAACAAATAAACATAAAAACCCCATGCAATTTGCATACAAAACTCTGAGTTAATGAAAGCTAAGGGTTTTCCAACTCCTTCCTGAGTCTCCTTTCCCACCGGGGTGTCCACACGTTTTAACTTGAAGGGACGACGTGAGGCTGCCTGGAGCTTTCCAGACGCTGTGGCTTGCAGAACTCGTCAGTGTGGTTTCCAGTGCTTCTTGAAAAACACAAACAAAAGCACACCGCAGCAAGCTTTTCCCAGGGCTTTTCCCGGCATGACCAGAAGCTGCAACATTAACGGTGGTTCCTTGGGGAATGTGCTGAACTCTCTTTCAGGTCTCCTGCTCTCTTGGGATCCTCACTGGCTAAGCAGGGTTTCCCACCCCAGAGGTCGGCTAGGCGGTGTGATTTAGGATGGTTGGCAGGGAGGGGGAGCGGTTTAGTCCATTTCCCCACTGAATAAATAAACAGAGCCCACACAGCTAATTGAGTGGCTTGAGGGCCCTGTACAGCACCTGAGGAATCCAGGGTCCAGGAACAAAAGAGACAGCAGAGTAATCAGGAACAAAGGGTGGTCTGAAGGTTCTGGAAGTGGGGGGGAGGGGCGGAAGGCTGGAGACACAGAAACACAATCATTCCTACTTCCTGTAAGTGCAAGACCACAGGCCCTTCCTTAGATGCTTTTTGTGATCTGCCTCCTGCCTTTCACACCGCAGGCCGGTCAGACATACAGGGCGGGATACTGGAGTACCGCTTTGGAGTTAGAACAAACTCCTGCAGACTTCGGCATCACGTGAAAACTGGCCTGGAACAGCTCTGCTTCTAGAATCCTCTTATGGATGTCAGCTATGCAGATGGATATAGCAGTCACTTGCCCATCCAGAGAGAAAATGTCACCAAGGTGTTGGTGTAGCACCTGTGATGAACCCCCCATTGTTTCATTCCCAAAAGCATTCTGGAAAATGTCACACAAATCCAGTGGGGTCAATTCACACAGACACACACAACACATGTTCAAATCCAAATATACATGTATCCATGACATCCACCCTATGCCCTGTATTCATGTACAAACACACATGCCACTCCTCTCCCAGCCCTCCTCCAGAAGGCTTCCGGGCTCAGGTAAGCTTGGACAACCTTGCAGGTGGCAACAAAACCTCATCTTGTGATTGACAGTGAACAAAAAAAAAATTTGGATGAAGACCTGCCACAAAGGAATTGGTATGACTGCTTACCTGTGAGGCCCAAGGGCAAACAGTGTGGTTTCACCCTGTCCTTGGGGGCCTGTAGGGAACATGTTGAGGACACCAGAAACCTTCTGTCTCTACTTCTTTACATTCCAAAGATACTAGGAAACAGAAATCGGTAAAGGAAAATGGATGCACTTAGAGTGTGGTCAACCTGGGGGTAATTTCCTCCCTGCTGTACCTGTATTACAGGTCACAGAGGGCCGTGGGACAAAGTCTAGAGTATGTAAATTTCCTATGGAACTCATTAGCAAATGGTCCTTTCATATTCCCAGGTCAACTCCAGCCCCTCAGTTCTCTCTTACAGAGACAGTTTTTATTCAAGTCTGACCTGCAGAGGAACATGAGTCTGTAAAGGTCTCCCATTTTGAAAGAGACAAGAGTCTCAGTTTAGTTTTTATTGGCAGGTGGTGTGTGTGTATGTGTGTGTGTGTGTGTGTGTGGTGTGGATGTGTTGTGTGTGCATGTGGAGTACGTGTGTGGTTGAGTGTGGTGTATATGGAATGTGGGGGGGATTGGTGTGTGAATATGTGTGTGTGAGTGTATGTGGTGTGTGTAGTTGAGTGTGGTGTGTATGATATGTGTGGGGGAATTGGTGTGTGTGTATATGTGTATGTAGTGTGTGTATGATATGTGTAGGGGGTTGGTATGTGTATGGTGTATGTGTATGTGTTTGGTGTGTGTATTGTGTGATGTGTGTATTGTATGGTGTGTGTATTGTGTGGTGTGTGTATGGTGTATGTGTGTGTGGTGTTAAGCTCTCCACCGGTTCTAGGCCTGGAGGAGTTTACTCTGATCGTTATGGGACTCACATGAGCTCATGTCACAGGCCTATGGAGTGATGGCGGAGGTCAGCCTGCTCTGCGGAGTGGTTCCGGAGAGTGTGGAAGACTCTGCCTCCCTGTGCTGCTTTCTGTCAACAGATCCAGAGCCCTCTCAGTGTTCCTGCCTTGTTTGTTCCTGAGTGTCCAGGGCTGTGACTCAGAGGATGGACAGAGATGATGAGCAGATAGGAACTACTTGTCCAGGAGAAGCAGGTGAGGAGGGACAGACCCCAGTCCAGGAAGTGGAAGAGACACTGTTCTACCTAAGGAAGAGATCTGAGCTGTCACTCAGACTCTAAGTCTTGGGGATGAACAAGACAACCTGGACTTCTGGAAATCAGTTGCATCTCTACAGGCAAAGCATGCTGGGAGCTGGTGTGAAAGGCCAGGCCCAAAGACCACTGGAAGCTGCTTATTCAGAGGGCCTGGTGGGAGCTGTGTTTGACCTGGGCTCAAGCTGGGGCCAGTGATTCATGGCTAGCTTATCTGCCACAAGTGGAGAGTTCAGAGCTCTTGCAGGCCTGTGACATGGCCACAGCAGAGGACAGCCCTCTGTGAGGGATCCTCCTGGTCCCTGAGGCTTTCTGGAAAATGTATCCTGGTTAAAATGGGATGCAACCAGACAGATGCCAAACCCTTTTCTCCTTTGGGTGTGGAGAGACATATCTGTAGACCCTTTAGCCATTCCCCCAGCTGTGGCCAAACACACAGGTGCTGGGCTGAACAAAGGGAAGTTGGTCCACACAGGTGACTAACTCAGAGCATCAGCCTTGGGGGCATAGAGGTCTAATAATCCCCACGAGTTGTCAGCTCACCCAAGGGCAGTATACCTACAGCTTCCACAGGAAGAGCAGCTGTGCTGGGCTCCAGAGTCAGGTAGGGAGCACATAGCACAGAGTCCACAAGCAACAAGGGTTTGAGGCTCAAAAATACCAGAAAGGCCCCTGGTTAATGAAACAGCAAACACGGAGACAGGCTGAACTGAAGTTAAGCCGTGATCTATCTATATACATGTGATGAGGGCATGCCTGCGTGCATCTAGAACATACCATCAAGAGCTATAAAGACAGAGAGCTTAGGGACCCCTTAGGGGGAGGGGCAGCACTCTCCTATGAGTGCCCGGTAAGGGCCGTGGTTCTTCAAGGTGTTTGATAGACAGTGTCATTGGGAGGTGACAAAGAGGTTTACATATTGAAATGTTTGAAGACACTGGATTTGACTAAATGGGACACTCATTTAGCTCCTTTGCTTTCGGGATACTCTAAAAAATCTGTGGATTTGACCATGCACCCTTCACTCAGGATCACCTGTGGGAATCCCTGTCTCCTATAGAGATTCAGGGGAAAGCTGGGCCATGTGACTCCGAGCATGGGCCTCTCTCTGGTGTTGGGCCCCAGAATTTACAGAAAGGAGAGGGCACAGACAAGAATGCCACTGTCTGTGTGGCAGGTGATGGCCAGCTGTCCCCACCCCAGGAGCAGTTGTTGCACAAAGCAAAACACTAAAAGTTTAAAAAACAAACAAACAAACCACTCACAAAGTAATTGCTTTCCCCCAAACCACATAAACTAGAAAAGAAAGCTGGTTTCAAAAGTCAAAACAAACACAAGCCAGGCTGGCATTTGTAGTCTTCAAATTACCAAAAAAAAAAAAAAAAAAAATTACAAAAAAAAAAAAAAAGTAGACCCACGGCAGAAAGCTTCTTTCTCGATAAATGGCCAATCTTATTGAAACAGAAAACAAACTCTGTGACCTTCTGTGACTTCCAAATTCAAGCCTTGAGAAACCAGAGGCAGCAACAATACCACTCTCAGGGAGTCACAGGACAAAGGCGCCTCCTCAGGCAGGCCAGGCTGTGGTACTGCTCCTTCCTGAGAACACAGTGCTACAGGCTCCCAAGGAGGCCACAGGAAGGAAGGAGCAGAGAAGGCGCCAATGCAAGCTCATTGCACTTTGCAATAATCCATTTTTAGTTTTGTTTTTCATTTGGGAGGTGGAGGTAGGAGGATCAGAAGTTCAAGATCTTCCTCAGATGCGCAAGGAGTTGGAGGCTAGCCTGTGCTACATGGGACGTTGTCTCAAAAAACAAAAACAATGAAGAAAAAAAAACCTCAGAAAAACAAAACAAAATACTGACTCTAAGGGTGGAAACCTAGATAAGAGAAACCGTAGCAGTGAGGTGGTCACTGACGGATACTGCCAAGGTCACTGATGGATACTGCCATGATGAATACTACCAGGGTCACTGATGGATACCGCTGTGATGAATCCTGTTGAGGTCACTGATGGATACTGCCGAGGTCACTTGAGGGATACTGTAGTTACAGTTATTTCAGACACTCTAGACTCAGAGTCTGGGGCTTTCTGGGTACTATGTTGCCAATAGAAGAGAGACTACAAAAGGAAAGTTACAACACTATATAAACACAATTTTTAATGCCAGCATTACTAGAGAGTCACAAATATTAACTTACACAAGCCAAATCTGCCAATATAGCCATAAAAGATGATGCGGAGTAGTGTGGTAGGACATATAGGTCATCTACCATGCTAGGCGGAGTTAAAAGCGTGAGCAACTTCACAGAAAATCTTGGCAATGTATATAGCATTACATTGTTCCTTAGAAATGTTAGAAATGTTTTTATCAGCTGTGCGGTGGTGGCCCACACCTTTACGGCACTTACTTGGGAGGCAGAGGCAGGCAGATCTCTATGAGTTCGAGATCAGCCTGGTCTACAGAGCAACTTCTAGGATAGGTTCCAAAGCTACACAGGGAAACCCTGTCTGGAAAAACCAAATTAAATAAACAAATAAATAAAATTTAAAATTTCATATAAAGGTGCTTCAGGTTATTACGTGTAAAGCCTATAAGAAACACACTTTGTGTTTATGCTTGGGTTATATTCTCATAATATCTTACTGTGTGTGAACAAATATTCCTTCTTGTGGTTGTCTTGCAACCAGCTCCACAGGTGTGTGTCCAGGCCAGTCCCATGTTCCCTAGGTACAGAAGAGTCTGTGTTCTGCTGGATGCTTTCCTGTTTCCTCCCTGGAGTTACTGTATTTCAGACAGTGTCTCACGTATCCCAGGCTGGGCTCAAACTCCCTCTGCAGGTAAGGGGGATCTTGACCTTCTGATCTGTCTGCTTCCACACCTAGAATGCTGGGGTTGCATATGGGTACCGCTACACCCAAGGTGATAAGCTGCTGTGGACGGACCCAGGGCTTCATATGTGCTAGGCAAGCAGCCTACCAACCGAGCCAAACCCCCAGCTCCTCTTCCTCTTAAAGTTTTCGCTCTTTTTGAATAGGGAATCCTGACTTTTCTCAGGACTCTCTCTCTGCAAAGCTCTTAGAGAGACCTGCTCAGAGCTGGACCGTAAGACAGATGTTCAAAGGCAGAACATCTGTGTCGTTCAGGTGGTTGGTGACATTGCCCTGCTACTGTTGCTGGATACTTTGCTACAGACAAAGATCTCCAAATGCTTTGCTGGAACGTAACTGTAACTGCTGTCATAGCAGTTAAAGAAGGAGGGCCTCGCGGGAGCCAG
>JAQHUG010000524.1:484337-501029 GCA_028555095.1 Dicrostonyx torquatus | reverse complement strand
GCATATCAGAAATTTACATTATGATTCATAACAGTAGCAAAATCACAGTGATGAAGTAGCAATGAAATAATCTTATGGTTTGGGGGTCACCACACACGAGGAACTGGATTAAAGGGTCACAGCTTTAGGAAGGTTGAGAGCCACTGTACTAGATAAACAGACTAGCAGAGGCAAGCCAGAGGTCATGGAGACAAAGAGAAAGACCCCAAAGGCATTTCAGAGGTCTTCAAAGCTGTGGCTTCTCTAACAGGCCCAGCACTCTCAGAGGGCAGGATGGTTTCAGGGGACAGGCTGGGGTGGCCCTTCACAGAGTCACTGTCCCAGACTATCTTGGTTCTCTACTCCCTGAACACCGTCACCGTGTTGACTACCCAGCGGTGGCCTAGGCAGCCCCATCTGTCCAGAAGGTAGAAATGACAAACCTTAGTCACATCCAGAGCATGTCAAGTCAGTGTGTGCAGGAAGCAAGTGTCGATGGGATGTGACCTTTACCCCCTCAAAGGTCGCAGGTAGGCTTGTCACAGGGATGAAGCCATCACAGAGTGCTGAGCAGAGAAGTGGGTGAAGCGTGGAGCTTCTGCAAGGAACCCTACTCAGACAATGCTGCTGTGATACTGGGGTCACCACTGAGACCCCAGAACTGTAGAGCAGCCACCATGCAACTCTAGCTAGGAGAGCTGAAGGCATGAGGTCACATCTAGGCCTGAAGTCCTCCCGGTGGCTAGATGTGGGCCTTTGTTCTTACTTCCGTGTTGGGATCCGCGCTGACTTGGAACCTATAATTCTTTTATTCTTGCCTGGTTCTCCCTTTTGCAATGTTCCTTGCTGGTCTCACCATTAAATTTTGGAAGTTGATATTGCTAGTCGTATTTCACAGATTCTCAGCCAGATGAGACTCTAGATCTGGGACTTTTGAATGGATTCTAAACAAGACCTTGGAGCCACTGCTGTGGAGTGGATGCATTTTGTGCATGAGAAGGACATGGGACAGCAGGCTGTGGTTCTGGAGTGACAGAGGCTTGATGCCCAGAGGGCTGATGGGAGACTGTTTGAATAAGAATGGCTCCTATAAGCTCATATATTTGAATGCTTAATCACCAGAGAGTGTGAGAAGGATTGGGAGGTGTGGCCTTGTTGAAGGAAGTATGTCCCTGGGGTAGGCTTTGGGGTTTCAAAAGTCCACACCAGGCCCAGTGTTTTTCTCTTTCTCTCTGCCTGTGGATCAGGATGTAAAGTTCTCAGCTACTGCTGCTGCATGGTGCCTGCATGCCGGCCACCGTGCTCCCTGAAACTGTAAGCAAGCCCACAGTAAGTGCCTTCCTTTAGAAGAACTGCCTTGGTCATGGTGTCTCTTCATCTCCTCACAGCAGTAGAACAGTGACTAACACAGACGGCTCGGGTCACTCGGGTAGAGCCCTCATGAATAGAGATTAGTGATGGCCATAGAAAAGGTGCTGGGCATATGACTCAATGATAAAGTGAGTGCTTCTAGCTTATTTGAGCCTCCAATTTCCATCCTCAGTAACCAACCAAACAAAGAATAGAAGATCAGTAAATTTAACGTAGTGACAAGCTCCATCCGCAGCCGGTCTTCCCCTAAGTTCTGTCTGGGACTTGTTATTAATCATGTCTTTTCGAGGGGACCTCTGTAGCTCGGGAATCTGCTGGATGACTACTCAGTCTGCCTCCCTTCCACAGATCTGCTCCTATGGGTCTCCCACTGAGAGGGTCACAGGTCTTGTGACTCATGCTCTGACACATTGCTAGGCTCAGGCAGCAGCTCCTGGTCAAATTCCATATATAATGTCCTCTCTTTGCAGTTTAGAGCCCAAAGCTTGAGGCCCTGAGCGGTAACCACGGGTCATTTGAATTATGACATCAAGATGTCATAAATGCAATGGTGGCTGTATTTCTGGTGTGAAAAAGTGAGGCAGAAAGATGGGGCTGTGGCTCAGTGGGAGAGTGCTTGCTTCACACACATGATGCCCTAGGTTCGATCCCTAGAACTGCCCCACAAATTAGAAAAGAAAATTTCATCCCGGGGAAAGATCAGCAGAGATAGGAGATAGGAGCAAAACAAAGTTGAGAATAGAGGACCAGAAAGCTTGCTAGAGATTTTGAGAAAAGATGCTGGTCCCCAAGGCTCCAGTGTTCAAGATCTTGTTCCCCACTCTCCTACAAGGGACATTACAAACCCTCGTGAACAGGTGAAGCCAGACTGTGACTCCCCATCAGTCTACTTATTCTGCTAGGAGTGACATGTGACTCGCTGTGACAGGGTACTATTTTTTCCATTCAGTTTGTACCTTTTACACAGTTTTCCTTAACTAATGTGTTGTTTTAGGAATTGGCACAGTTTGGGCCAATGTCCTCCAAGTCCCATGTGTTGAATGAGGTCTTGATCCCAGCCTATGTTGCCTTTGTGGGGGATCTTTTAGGAGATGGCAGAATGATGGCTTTTAGATCATGGGGGTGGGGGTGATCTCAAAAGGAACAGCAGGACCCTGGTCCCTTCCTTCCTTTCTCTTTTGCTTTCTGGATATGTGGAGTTGGCCACATATTCCCTATGATATAATGATTTACTACAGGTCCCAAAACATGTGACAGTCAACCACTGACTGAAATCTCTAAAATTGGTGAGCTCAGATAACTCTTTCTCCTTATAAATTATCTCAGGAATCTGTGACAGCAGTGAAAGCTAACATAAGAATACACATATTTATAAAGAAAAGCAAGAGAATGTTTTAGCTCAAATTTGTGTCTTGCCATGTGTCCCAAAGTGGGCTTGAACTCACAGCAATCATCCTGCCTCAGTCTCCCCAGTGTTGGGATTATAGCTATGAGATAGATGCCGCACCTGGCTGAATTAAAAAACTATTGATTAGTGCTATACATAGGGTTGTGGGGTGGCCTCATGAGAGTGGCGATAGTCCACTATTCATCATGGGGATGGTGGGCATCCAGGGGATTACTTTACTGTTATTACACACACACACACACACACACACACACACATACACATACACCTTTTGTGAGTTAATCAGTGCCAGTTCAGAATCCCTTGACTGACTGAGATGCTAGTCTATGTATCTGAGAGTGGGTGTGTGGCTTTGGTGACCAGTCTGGAATGTCCTCATGATGTCTGGCTGTAGTGGACATGTGACCTCCTGGAGAAGGCTCCACCTGGCTTATTAGGCTGTAACTGTGACTGAGTACGTGGCCAGAGCTGCCTCTGGGGGCCACCACACCCTTGCTCGGCAGATGTATTCTTCCCCCCACCTATCCCTCAGGACCTGTCTCACTTTCCATGGAAGGAAAAGCAATCCCCTCACTAGCATATCTGCTTGACCCCTGTCTGGAATCAGGATATTGTGACAAGCCTGTGGCACTTCCCATAAGCAGTACAGAGTGTCTCACGTAGCATACACTGTAGCCTGCCCTGGCTGACCATGCTTTCTGACAGATCAAGCTTGCTACAGCCCAAATTGAGAAGTCAGACTCAAAACAAATAAACGAAATTGAAAAATAAGTACATAAGTAAGTAAGAAATAATAAATAAATAAAAGTCAGACTCCACACCAAGAAGGCTTCAGAAGGGGCTGAGGTAATCTAGATAAAGGTTAGGCCCTCATTCCTTCCCTGTGCATCATAACTATGGCATCTCACAGGTTGGTAAGGAAAGCCACAGGACAGGGCCGAGAAGGCAGGAAAGACAGGATGGGCGCTGGAGGCTGCAGGTTCCGCCTGGCCTAGGGGGCCTCCTTGGAGAACACAGAAGAGCAACTTTCTTCCCCACCCCTCATTTTGGTGTTAAACACTTTCTTCAAGAGGGGTGGGTGTTAAGCTGGGTGTGGCAGAGGGACCACGTGTTCCTGGCCAGCTTGGGCTGTGTTGTGACCTCCTGTCTCAAAAACACAAACAAAACAAAACAAGCTAAGGGCTCCTGGACTGCTGCTCTAGAGAGTGTCAGATTGGATGAGGGGCAGGAACGGCAGTCAAATGACTAAGCTGTTCTGTGGAAACATCCATGTTGCCCCAGATGGGGTGCTTGTGGCTTTGTCTGAGGACAGGTCTGGAGTGTCATCAGCTGCCTCATACCCTGTTCCCTCTGCACACCCAGAACACACTGCTCCATCTCCCTCCCCTGTCTTTATCCAAGTTCCATCTCCTCAGCAGGCAGCTAAACCAGTCTGTACAGGACAATCTAAAAGCAGGCACTGCTGAGGCAGGCCCTGAGATCAGGAACAACTCCTGGGCCACTGGCAGGCAGGTTGGGCAGGAGTTCCTGTTGTCCCAAAGAAGAGCAGAAGTGGTAGTGGGTGAGGGCCAGTTATAGCTCCCTGGTAACTCAGGAGGGAGAGCCCATGTCTCACATCAACAGGCCACTCTGTAAAGTGAAACACTTCCTGTGCGTGAGATATCAGAGCCCTTCTCCCCCTTCCCTTCCATAACCCACTAAACAAATATCCAATCTCACTCTGCATGGTGTGCCTATCCATGTCTCTGTCTCTCGCCCACCGCGTGGCTTACTGCCCGGGACCAGCTGCCTTCGGAGACCTGTGGCACGGTCTCATGGCATGCCCGTCTGTCTGTCTCTCCTTGTGGTCTTGTGCGCCATCCCTGCCTGGGACTGGCTGCTCTGGGGCCTGCTGCCTGCTGCCACATGGCCCGTTGCCCACTGCTGCTGCTGGGAGACCTGCAGCATTTCTGCCGCTGCAGCCACCGGGGATCTGCAGCATTCTTAATTAATCCATTACAATCATGGTGACTAATTGCCTGAGATTTCATCCTATTCAAATGCAACTGAAAAGGCTATTCCAGTAGTGTCCAGAATTGGGAAGGGATGGAAGGAGGGTAAATGGTATTTTTTCTTTAATTTTCCATTGGTTGCAAGGAAGAATCCAGAGTCTCTCTCCTAGTGGGAAGGGCCACGGGCTGGTTGGTGATGCCTTCATGTACTTGTTCTCTCTGAGGTCCCTGTGCACAGAAGACTCCAACTCCACTCTCACATTCTGTGTCTGGGCAGTCTGCTCTTTCCCCATTGAGAAAGCATTTTCTATAAGGGGCCTTGGGTCTTCTAGAAGGCATTGGATCTAAACCAAGAGAACATGTGAGTGCATGTTTGTGAAAGTTTCATTCTGAAAAGGTGGATGCATGGTTTTAGCTGATATTTTCCCCCCACAGGCTCAGTCCCTAGAAGGCTAAACAAGTTGAGCATAAATTCAAGAGCGCGGCATTATAAAACTGATGTTTTCCAAACACGGATCATAACCTTGTGCCTTGAATCAGACTCCCACACCTGGACCTGATGGGGTGGACACAGGTTAGCCTGTGACACCCAGCTTGTTTTCTCTGCGTCACTCAGGAGCTAGAGGGTATTGCTAGTGGATGAAAGCGCTCCACTGCCGACAGACACATGTCTCACACTCAGTTTGAGTAATGCAGCGAGAAGAGATTTGTGGTTCAAGAGAGAATGGCAAAGGCATCTCAAAGACAACAGGAAGTTGTGCAGAAGAAATCGTCAAAAAGAACATTGTGGGCAGAGGAGAGCTCAGTCAGGAAAGTGCAAGCTCAAGGATCCGAGTCCACCCCCAGAATGCACATTAATAAAACAAACAACAACAAGAGACAAACTGGCACAATGGAGTGCTTGTGACCTAGGGCTGGGGCAGCAGAGACGGGTGGACCCCTGGAGCTCCAAGGCCAGTCAGCCTAGCAAAATGGGCAAAGTCCAAGTAAAAGTTAGAGACCCTGCTGCAGAAACCAACATGGAAAGGGGCTGGAGAGATGGCTCTTCCTGAAGACCCAAGTTCAGTTCCCAGTGCCGCATCAGAAGGCTCACGACCATCTGTAAGTCCAGCTCCAGGGACTCCAATGCTTCTGGTTTCCAAGGGCAGCTGCACTCATGAGCACACATGCACATACACACAAACACAAACATACATAACATACACACACACACACATACACATCACATACCTACACAGAATGAAAAATCAAAAACCTTGAAAACAAAAATTATCAACATGAGTAGCACATGAAGTGCCTAACTTCTGGCCCCCAGGCACATTTATACACACCTTTGTGTGGACCTGTATACATGCTCATACATATAAATACACAGAGACACACATGCACTCACATGGAAACTAGATACCTTTATGTCAAACTCTAATCACAAGGCACTCTAGGCTGCATGTTCACTGTTGTGGTTAAGGAACTCTATCATCGGAACGAACAGAAACAACTTTCCTTCCTCAGTGTGTTCTTAAGATGCACAGGCTGGCCCAGTGGTTAGTGGTGCATGGCTTTATCCTAGACTCCAGAGGGAGGTACACAGTGAGTTCCAGGACAGCCAGGGCTACACAGAAAAACCCTGCCAAAAAGAAAAAAAAAAAAAGATACACACACTGTAGTCTCCAGGAGAGGGATATGAGATGCAGGGTGCAACCAAGGAAGCTTTGGCCTCCTGCTTTAGGCTAGCAGATGCTGCCGTAGTGGCATTTCAATTGTATTTTAATAAATAAAGCTTGCCTGGGATCGGGAGAGTGAAACAGCCACACTGGTCATCCTTACAGCCAGGCAGTGGTAACACACACCTTTAATCCCAGTAACCACACTAGTTGCCATTGAAACTGGGTGGGACATGCCTTTAATTCCAGAACTAGAGAGGATTATAAGATGGGAGGAGACAGCTTACAGAGAGTCTCATTCTGAGATTCCTGGAGGCAGGATCACCATTTCGAACTAAGGTCGAGGTAAGAAGCAGTGGTTGGCTACTTTGCTTTTCAGATCGTCAGGTTGAACTCCGCCTGATTTTTCTCTCTGAGTTTTTATTAGTCATGCTTCAAGATGTCTCTTGAACTCTGCCTGTTGTGCTTTTCCTAGCATTTCTCAGTTCTCCTAACCTCTTTTCCCATCCAGGCTCTGTGACCTTTGAGTGACTCAGCTATAAGCTGCTTAAACCCAGACAGGAGAACCATCATCCAGTGCCCCAGAAATAGATTTTTACTGGAGAAAGACATCCAGCAGCACTCAGGATTTGGTGAGACATATGGTAGGCAACCAGGACATCTGAAGATGTCCTTTATCAGGTCTTTAGGGCTGGGAAAGCTGCTGAGGGATCTGGCTTCAGCTCTGACTCTTACAACGTGGGTTCAGCTTCCCTTGCATTTGACCATCCGATCGGGAGGGTGGAACACTCATAGTGTTGCTCAACGGGATGAGTTCTGACCTTGCTTTTAACCCTGGGACCAGCCATACAATTTACAGGGCCTAGAGCAGAAAGGAAGTATGGGACCCCTTCTTAAAGAAATTGTTAAAAGGGGACAGCCGATCCTTTTGGGAGTGGGTCTCTATGCACAAACTGGTCCCTAAGTGTTTTTACACATTCTATCATGTGACTTTGATCTCCCTCAGAGGCACACACTGAGCAGCCCACAGGGCCTCAGTTCTTTGACCACAGTGAGGACCTTGGCCACACAAAGAGTCTTCGGGCTCTACTCTGAGCCTCTAGGCATTCCTCTCTCTGCCATGACTGGTTCAGGGGATCATCTAAGTACAGGAAGGGGAATCCTAACAGTGCTTGCAGAGTGTGGCAGGGGAGGGGCACTGCATCACACATCCTGAGTTGGGAACAGCTGAAATTGACCAACGAGGAGTGGGGTTAGAGCTAAAGGGCGCTCTGGTGCTAGAGAACACACAGAGGGAACGGGGCATGGACATGTAGTCATGCAGCTTCCCAAAGCCAGATCTCAGCAAGACAGCCCCTGACAACACACATGTGTGCAGGGTGAGTGACTGCGGCCTTGCCTTCTCAGAGGAGCAGTCAGCCTGAATGCCCAGGGAGAGCAGAAAGGAGGGGTATAAATGGCTTCTCTCTGACCTTTCCAGTCGGATCAGGGTCTTAACCTCCACCGGAAGCCTGAAGAGGTGACTTCCATGAACCTGTCTTCCTATAAAAGGAAACCCCCTAAGCAGCCCAAGGATACCCAAAGGTCACCTGACAGCAGTCATTATGACTGTGGTTTTTCTAGGAGCATCTGTCATCTGCTCTCAGAGGGATGCTCACTGCTCCTTCATCCTCCCAACCTCAGGTGGATCATCCCCTTCCAGGTTCTCTGTCATGAGACATAGCCCACAGAGTTTCAGAATGCAGCGGTCAGATCACAAGCTTGCTTTCCTCATCCTTGGCTGAACTTCCTCTTACCTGGCTCATAGAGGGCACTTTGCTGAAGCGATGGTGGAGGAACGTGCTTAGAAACCAGCAGAGAGTTCATAGTCTTAGTTTAGTCAACAGAGGGGACATTCTTCCCTTGGGCTCATACTGTTGAAGCGCAGGTTGCTCATGGGTGAATACAGGACACCATCCATCAAGCCAGGCAGACATAGACCAGGAAGTGGCCAGCCCCATCCCAGATGATTTCCTATCCAGATGATTTCCACGACTAAGGCATTGCATGCTTCCATTGATAGTGGAAAAAATGACAGGAGTCACAGAGTCACAGGCTGGATTCACATTTGAGAATGTCACTTGGTGGTGGTGGGGGGGCATCCTTTAATCCCTGGACTTAGGCCAGCTTGGCTTTAAGGATGAACTCTCACTCAGTTGGGGCTCAATGACCCAGGTTTTTCTGTTTCATAATTACACCCCAACTCCTGTGTGCTGGAAGCTGGAGACTGAACTACATGGCAGACAAACCATATCCATGCAACATCAAAGACCCCTGACATCCGTCTGACTCTTAAAGTCACTTCCTGGGAGCCCAGGACCATCCCAGGACCTGGCAGAGTCCTAGAAACTGCCCTGTTTCTCTAGGGCACCTAAAGATGATGTCATCATATTTAAGGTCATTGGCACAAAGCATTTTGTTAACAGGTAAAAGTCATTTTGGAATGAGAGTCAAATGACCCACTGATGCATCAGATATGGGCAAATGTTTCCCATATTTCTGGCCTGAGCAAAGGGCCGGAGACTGCCCTGGTCTCTAGACTTTGTCCAATGTGCATGGGGACAGAGTCTCATCTGACTTAGAAGCACCATGTCGTTTCTCTCTTTCACACACCCACTGTCTTCCTCTCTGGCCACCTGAACTCTACAGAGTAGTCCCTCCACAGTTCTATGTTATCCCTCTGTTGTGGGATGTTTGCACCCTGTGTCAAGATGTGTTGCTGTGATTGGTGTAATAAAAACAGCCAATAGCTAGGCAGCATAGGCTGACTTTGGGGCAGAGAGAGAATGCTGGAAAGAAGAAAGAGTCACCAGTCAGATACGGAGAGGAAACAGGAAGTTTAAGATAGAAGAGTGGTAACGCCATGTGGCACAATGCAGATTAATATAAATGGGTTAATTTAATTTAAAGGGGCTAGTTGAGACAAGCCTAAAGGCCAAACTTTCATAGTTAATAATATGTTTTCATGTCAAAATTTGTGAGTTGGTGGCAGATGAAAAAGCTTGATATATCCCTCTGTAGCCATCTTGATAGTTTCTAAACTCTCTTCTGGTCTGGTTACAGAAGGCTTTGCTTATGGGTTTCAGTGGCTTCTTACCATCCTTCAGTCAAAACCCTGAGTCCTCCACAAGCCTCCAAGATCCTGCTTGTGAGTTTCCAGACCTCCCACCCCAGCTCATGATACCCCATGTTTCTCTGGCTTCAGTCACATGGTCTTTGAGCTTCAAGTGCCCTTAGACCTTGGGCTTCCCCTCCGCCTGGAAGGCCTCCCCCTCCACTAAGACTTGACGAGCTAGTGGAATCAGAATGGGACATGAGGAGGACATTTTTGTCATCATCATTGTGCCTTTCCCTGACCTCTAGAGATGTCCTGGGTGGAGGAGGCAGAGAGAAGACAGGGTTCTCCAAAGAAATAGCCCTGGAAGTCATCCAAAGTTTATCCACCCATGTGCCCAACTCGCACTGTTGTGTTTGCGAATCTACACACATTACATGGGTCTTAATCCACAATTTGGAATGAAGAGAAATATTTGCTCTGATTGCTAAGAAGGGAAAAGTATATTCAAAATCCCTCACCGATGAGGACTCTAGCAACCACTGATCAGAAGACTGGCCCTTGAGGGTCAAGGAAAATAGACCTGAGTCATCCACACCCTAACAGTCTATACCTAGCAGATTTCACCTGAACAGATGCCATCAAAGCAGACCACACCTGAACAAATCACACCTGAGCAGATTTCACCTGAGCAAAAACCCCACCCAAGCAGACCTCACCTGAGCAGCTGAGCAGACCCCACCCGAGCAGACCTCACCTGAGCAGACCCCACTTCAACAGCTCACACCTGAGCAGACCTCACCTGAGCAGACCCCACTTCAACAGCTCACACCTGAGCAGACCTCACTTGAGCAGACCCCACTTCAACAGCTCACACCTGAGCAGACCTCACCTGACCAGATCCCACCCGAGCAGACCCCACCTGAGCAGATTACACCTCAACAGCTCACACCTGAGCAGACCTTGCCTGAGCAGACCCCACTTCAATAGCTCACACCTGAGCAGACCTCGCCTGAGCAGATCCCACCCGAGCAGACCCCACCTGAGCAGATTACACCTCAACAGCTCACACCTGAGCAGACCTCACCTGAGCAGACCTCACCTGAGTGAGCACGGGGCTTGTGACCTCAGTGATGGTGCTGATGATTCTCCGACAGTCGCTAGTCTCCTGGAATCCTGTGGCAGCCAGCATGGGTGAGCTTCCCTGTAGGGAAACGTTCCAATGGGAGATGTTATTTTTGCACTGTGTAACTACCACATAGATTGTTCTGAATTTAAGAATCACACAGAAGAAGAAACAATTTTAACTGCCTATAGTTCCCCTTATAGAGTCACTGGTGGAGGTAGCTTCATTTTTTAAAAGAAAATTAGAAACACGAATGTGCCATAGTGTTTACAGTCTTTTTAATAAAAGGCTATTTTGGTCTTTCGTGCTGCCATTTCTGATGCAATTGTTTCCAAGCGCAGTGTCCTGGGCTATGAGTGGCATCCCGTGGTGTTTGTCCATCAGAGACACTGAGGAAAATCTGGAGTCCTCTGAGTTCCTGTGAAGAGTGAAACTTCTCCCCAACCTAAGACACCTAGAGTGTACTCAGTGGGATGCAAAAGTCCCTTAGATTGTCAGCAGCGTTCACCTCATTCTGTTTGGTGAGTGAAGGTTGCGTGGCTGCTGTAGTCCTTAAGGCTCACCCAGCAATCAGGGGGAAACAGTCGCTCCTGTCCAGTAGTTTTCCTTTGTACCATTTCCTATGATATTAGTTTTCAAATTTTTATGTCAGTCATGAGTGTCCAACGTACCGTCGCTCAAGTTTCAGTAGTTTCTTTTCACTTCAATTAATTTAATTTAATTCTGTGTTTTAGGTTGGGAAAGTGTGGGGGAGAGGTCAGAGTAGCCCAGGCTTGTCTCACTTGCTGTATATATAGCTGAGGATCATCTTACGGTTTTGATCCTTTGCATCTATCTCTTGAATTTTGGGACCATAGACTTGTGTCACCAAGCCCCGTCTTTGCTGTGAGGGGGGTCAAACCCAGGGCCTCAGGCATGCTAGGAAAACAGTCTAACAACTGTTTCTCACCTTTTTAAAAATGTCTAGTTTTTTTCTTTTGTTTTAGGTGACTTTTGTCAAACACACACACATATTCTTTTTGACCCAATCTTGTTTTTTTTTTTTTTCCGTCAAGGAGGTTCTATTTGCTTATTATCTCAAAAATATGTTTTGTTTAACCGGCTTGTCATCTTGTACCCTTTAAACACATATTTGATTTTCCCTTTTATTTTCTTTCTCCCTCTTTTCTTGCAGTATGCCCTTCTAAAGTTGTACTAACACTATCTCCTTGTTACAAGATATTTAACCATGTGTCCCAAACTGATGTATCTTCTCTGACTTCACAGTTCCTAAAGTGTAACCTTATACCACACTTACAGCATGCTGCACCAGAGCTGAGCAATGCAAGGTTCTGACATGGCTCTGAGGTCTCACCGTCTAGCCAGTCACAGATACATTCCGTTCCCAAAACTGTACAGAGGACGAACAGTCATGCTTCCAACAGCAACAGGATTCAGCTGGTGTGGGAGTTCCCCTAGCCTCTCCTGTTGTAAGAGGAGACAAGGAAGTTTGCGGCCAGAACTATTCCATGGTGTCCTGATGGCTGTGTCTAAGGCACATGGCTTGGCAGGACTCTTGGTCAGGTGGGGAGATGGATGTGGTCCTCAGCCTCCCTGTGAACCTGCACCTGGCTTAGAGCACGCCACCCAGCTTCTCCTTGACACCTGCCAAGGCTTTGTCATGGATCTGGCTCCCTGTGCCTGACCTCAGCATTGTGTATCCAGCTAATGAATTCCCGGTCTATCTGCATCTGCTCTTGGCAGAAATCCTTCCCATGCTGTGGCCAGGCAATCAATGATATTCTTAGCTTCTGGTGCAGTTGCAATTTGGCAATTATGCACGTGCCTTCCTGGGTGTCTCAGTGGAAGGTTGGGAGAGGCTGAATGGGGTTAGCCGACACCTGCAGTGAGTCCTCGGGTAGGGGTCTGCATGCTTGGCTCAGCAGATGGTATGAGAGCCATGCTTTCAATGCTGTACAAAGCTGTTGCTTTCAGGTAGAGTCTCCAACAATGTGCTACGGGGACACTTATGAGGAGCAGGGGAGAAAGAGGGATGCCACAGTCAGCCAAGTTAGGGGATGGAATAGTCTGTGCTTAGATGTTCTCAGACAATGCCCTGGTGTGTTAAAACTTAGGTATGTCCCACAGCAGAGGCCATCAATGCTTCAAATTGGTGTTGCAGGGCTCCTGAGACTGTGGGAAAGAGCTGGAGGAAAGATCAGGGCAGCTGGAGTAGACTCAGGCAGCCTGGGAGAGAAGGCACCCTGCTTCTCCACTCGGTACCCAGAGCGTAAGAAACCCCTGTGACAGGAGAGCACACAAGGATGGCTTGCTAGATCTTGGTGTCATCCACACTAATCAGATCTTTCAAAACCAAAATGCCTGAAGCGGAAGCTCCTCAGCCTTCCACAAAACTGCCCTACTGACTTATGGGTAACAATGGGTGTTCAGACTTCATAGGAGATTAATTCAGAAAGATTTCACTTAAACGCCCATCACCCTTCTGACAGGTGCCAAGATGCTGTCGATGTTACTGAGTATCCAAGAGTAATCCTTAGAGATTTATCTGAGACACTCAGTGAGGAACACAGGTTAAGGCTGCTGATTTCACTGTTCCGGGGCTTGAACATACTCTGTGTTTTGTTCTTGGCCTTAGGAATGAAGAAACAGCAACAAATACAGTGTCCCAACTCCAAGTAACCTGCAAACAGTATAGTCTCGGGTTTGAGGCAGCACTGGGGCAGATTGTCCTTTAGGATAAGAGATTTATTATCATTAAGTTCATGGACAGACAGGCAGGCATGGTGGGGTCTTAAGGAGAGTTCAGGGCCACAGCCAAGGTAGGGGAGGGGGAGCCCTTGAAAGAGCAGGAGAGCCCTTGCCATGGAGCTAATGAACAACCAGTGTAAGCATGCCAGTGGTTGGGTTGTCTCTGAGCCAGTGTCCGCCACACAGGGTGTGGCACCTATAACTCCTGATTTTGGGGATGCTTGGTAAATTTGCTTTGGGGAAAATGAGGATTCCAGCCCCATCAGACAGCCACGATAGGCTGCCAGGCATTTATTACAGCAGCTATAGTAAGGATGGAGAGGAAGAAAGGCTACTGTAGGTGAGTGTGGCCCCAGTGGTCCCTAGCCCAAGCCTAGCAAAACTGTGCTCTTTTTTCATTAATTCTCAGCATCTTCTGAGCTTTTAAATCCCTAATGCTCACCTGTCTCTTCTGCTAGTGAGAAAAACTTAGAGTTGAGTAGAATTCAGATTCTCTATTTTAAATATACCGACCAGTCAGTGTACGAGTTTATCTGGATTACTTCCAGAAAACACCCAGGGCAGGCTAATGTTAAAAAGAAAAGAGGTTTATATAACATGTTAGTTTTCTCCACTGTACCGAAATCGTTAAGATGCTGAACTCACACAGGATGGCAATGTCTTTGAACTCACAGTTCTGCAGTTCCTGTGCAGGGACATTGGCCTTGCTGTTTTGGGGCCTTGGGCAAGGTAGGAGGCGGAGAAAGATGAGAAAGTGAGGGTGGAGGGATGGACAGCTGAGGTTTTAGATCGCCTTCTCAGGACAGGGTCACCTCTCCAGGTTCCACCCTCCCTCTCTGTCGCATTATTTTGGGAACCAAGCATTTAATGCCAGCCTTTGGGGATGTCCAAAGTCCAGAATGTGGCTTATAGCTCATTGCCTGGCGGCTCAGGGTACAGAGCTGAGAATGACTCAGCTCTAGGAAGCTCCCCTGGGTGGCTTGTCACATCATGTATGTGTTACATCATGTGTGTGTCTAGACTATGACACCCCAAAAGTGGACACCATAGAGAGTGGGGTCCTTCTGAAGGCAGCATTCTCCCTGCCCCTCTCTCCCACTCTCTAACTCCAGGATTTGTGGCTTAAAGATCTCTCCCCACTTGCCATACCAGGGAAGAAGCCTCTGACTTCTGGGGAACAGGCACCATCAGGTTCTGACAGGAATCAAGAACTAGTGAAAAGCAGCTCCTCTTCTAGGAAGGAGAGGCAGGAAGGGTCCCTATTTCCACCACAGAAGATGACACACACACGCCCCCTCTAGGACCCCGCAGGAACAGCACAATGGCCCCTGGAATGGAGGAAAGGAGCTGCAGGCTTGGCTAGGGTGGCATTTACTTTCAGTCTCGTTACTACATGCTGGTGAGCTTCTTTTTCCTTTCTCTGTCTGTGGTGGCATTAAAGATGTCGCAAAGCCAGATAGGCTGCAGAGGCGAAGGAAGGAAATTTTGGAGGGAACACGCCGAGCACACCGGGCTCCGTCCCCATTCCTACCAAACAAGCATATGAGAAGAAAAGAGTCCGTCTTTTACTCAGCTTCAGCTCCAGCAAGTATAATTTTTCTAATCCTGTCTCACTTTGTTCTACCTTACTTTTTAAAAACTTCTCATTACTCACTCTTCCCGTTCTTCTGAAGAGACAAGCAGGTCTCGGCCTCTCTCTCTCTCTTTCTACCTTCCCTCCCCACTCCCTTTATCTCAATAGAACTCCCACTTAAAAACATTTCATTATTCTTTCTGTGTATGCGCATGTGCACACGCGCAGGCATGCATACACTCGCACATAGGCACACATGCCCTGGTGTGCGTGACTGGAGGTCAGAGGACAGCTTTGTGGAGTCAGTTCTATCCTTCCACCTTTCCATGGGGGACAGAGTTTTGGTGCTGTGACCCTGGCAGATCCCATGATGGGTGGGAGACCGTGGCAGGTGGGAGACAGAGAGATACACCATTCCTTGGGGATGAAGAGTTTACTTAGTGGGTATTGGGAGGGTATAAAGATAGGGGGTATGGTGGGAGAAAGAAAGAGAGAGAGGGAGAGATAGATGGACAGAGAGAGAGGGAAGAGGAGGGGAAAGGACGGTTGCAGAGGCTGCCTCTTGAGAAGAACAGAGAGAGACAGAGAGGAAGAGAGAATAGAGACCAGTTTGTGAGTGTGTGTTGAGGGGGTAATTAGGAGTGGGCAGAACTTGTCTCTTAAAGGGACAGGGTACCCGGGTGGCAGGGCAGGCAGACATAATAATAATTACAACATTGAGTTCCAGGGCTCAAACTCAGATCACCAGGCTTGCATCTCAAGTGCCCTTACCAACAAAGCCACCTCTCCAGTTCACATTTTTAAACCTTTAAAGCAAAACCAAATATCACAGATTTGTGCAAATTTACCTGTAGTAGAGAGGGACTTTTAAAAGTGTATACTTACCTATCAGATCTGGAAAAAAATACATTTAATTCTATCTTATACCCATTTAATTCTATCTTATACCCATTCCATAGTCAAATATTCCTATTTTTCTCGAAAACAAAAACAAAACAAGACTCCCCAGCCCTCTTTCTAGCTGGTCTGTTTAGGTCGGATTCCTGCCCACCGAGCTGGAGAAAGTTAGGTACTCCGACTTCCAGTGTACTAGAAGGCCTGTGCAAGGATATCAACGTTTGCTTACAGATTTAAGACTCCACTGGCTGCATCATTAAATAGCTTCCACTTTCATCATTCAGTAAATTATTTGCTATCTTCATTTTAAGAGTAGTGTGTTGGGCGCACAAAGGTCCTGGGACTCACAGATAGCGCTAGGAAAACCAGGGATGGTTAACATGCAGGGTCGTTTTTTAAAAGAAAAGATGTACAGCCTGTTTTCTGTCCAGAAGGCTAGGAATGGAGCTGGCTAATCACCTAGGCAACCCCTGTGCTGTCTGTAGTGTCAGGCCATACCTGTCTCTCCCAAGCCCCTACACCAAGACCAGAAGTGGCTAATGTAGGTGACCTCTACATCATTTGCATGGTCAACGCCACACCAGACTCTCCCCCTAGTCCCTTAAGACAACACTTGTAGCCTATCTCTAAAATCCATCTTCTTGGAAGAAGTGGCAAGTACTTTGAGGGGAGTTTTGATGTAATCATGCCTCCTTGTGCACAGGAGGTTATGTTACACCATGAAACTTTCCCCAAATATACCTAAAATACACTGCCTGGGGTCAGACTCTAGAAGTTCCAACCAACACCAGCTATTGGTCATGATGAACCAGATTTCCTTCTTGCTTCATGCAGATTGTTA
>JAQHUG010000524.1:461420-476905 GCA_028555095.1 Dicrostonyx torquatus | reverse complement strand
CTGCGCCCGAATCTCTGCCCCCTTAGTTCTACACCCGCGTGCTAACATTGAACATGTGTGATGTCCTGCTTATCACTAGGTAACTGTTTTTTTTTCCAGGTTCTGGCACACACAGGGAAAACACCATCCCCTCTACCCATTGTGGCAAGCAATTTGTGACACAAAAGGAATATTGACAAGGACTCTACTCTGGATGCCCCCACAGTGACAACTGTAGACAATAATACTTAGTTATTATCTTAATTGCTATGGAATAAGCTTCCTCAAAAGGCATTTAGGACACGCAATGGTTGGCTCAGAATTTTCTTGAGGGCCCAAGAATGGTGATTGACACCTGTAATGTCAGCCCCTGAGAAACTGAGGCCGGAGGACTGTCAAAACTTTGAAGCCAGCTTGGGCTACATGGTGCGTTCAGTACCACTTGGGCTATGCAGTAAGACCTGGTCTCAAACAGCAATCGATTCTTTTTCTTACAGGATTTTAGGGGAAGATTGTTGGATCTCAAACTGCACAGATTTTGGAAGGGGGGAGAAGGATGGAAAAAGAGAAAGTGGTTGTTGTTGTTGTGTTTGAAAAGTCTCTGATTCCCAACACCACAGACATAAGGAGTCGAGGTGTTCTGACCACAGAGCACAGTGAGACGCATAAGTGTAGTCACAGGAACACTCGGAGGGCCTGCAGTTCTTCAACCAGTGTCTCTTGGTAACTCCATACTAGCAAAAAGTAGATTGCTGCCGAGTTAATTCAATGAGAGTCACCTTCAGACAGATTTGGGGGAGATCAAAAGATCTCAGAGGGAGCCACGGCCCTTCATAAGGGTGTCATTACTTTTCCTCCATGCCAATTGTGTCCTGTGTCACCAGGTGTCATGGGCTGCTTCGGAAATTTACATCTTAACATGCTGACCTGGTCCGACCAGTGACACACTAGAAGTGGCCTGCAGTATCGGTTTTGTTTCTCAAGTGGCAATGAACAGCCCTACCTGCAGTATCAGCATAACCAGGCCACTGCAATGAAGACGTCTGTCAGCAAGGGAGGCAGATGCATGCTCTGCGTGCAGATTGACACAGATCCAGCCAGAAGCACAATTGATGTTTGCTTGGTAATATGGAGTTATGTCAGAGAATCTGTGAGACGAGCTGAGCTGACAGCTATAGGAAGTGCAAAGTCAAGTACCGGGGAAAATATGTTCCAGACAGAAACAGATGTTCTCAGATCAAATATTTCTCTGAGAAATTGTTGTAAAAGAATCAACTGATAAAGTGGGAGAGGCTTACATCATAGCGAGGGAAAAAGGGAGGAGGGGAAGGAAAAGGGAGAAGAGGACTGGGGGAAGGAGGAAGGGAAGGGATGAAGAGGAATGGGGAGGAGCAGAAGGAGCACGGAGGGCAAGGAAGAAGGGAAGAGTGAAAGGGGAGAAGATGTCGATGTGGGAGGGCAGCAAAACCTCATGAGCAGCCTGGACGGAATTCAGTCTCCCCACCAGGAGGCCAGGCTGGCTCCTACATGCTGAGGCCAGGCTGACTCTCAATGTTGGTCTGATCTGTGTGTTCCAGGTCAGCAGGGACAGTCACATGACTTTATATGACAATTTTCCTACTTGGGCATAGGTTTTCCATATTACCACTATCAAAGCATTGAAGCGGGAGGAGGAAATAACCTCATAGGGCAGGGGAAGAAAACTAGAGTGAATTTTATCTCCGGCATGTTGAAAGCACTGATGGTGATCTAGCCCAGTTGCTCATCAATACAGATGACCCCAAGAGGGTGAAAAGATTGTCTCAACCCAAACCCTCTCCATGACCAATGGTATTTATCTTCTGGGGAAGTTTTGCAGTTTGGACAAGGATCAAGAATGAGAACCCAACCGTTCAAAGCCAGTCATTCTTGCAGAATCTCACTATTATTCCCTGGGCCTCCAGACTTCCCTGCAAGTGATGGCTAATTCAATCCAATCACTTAAGAAGAAAGTCTCAGTGAAGGGTTGTCTAGATCAGGTTGATTCCTCAACCTGGCCTCTTTGGTAGCATTGTCCTGCTTGTGTTGGTTGAGCTAGGAGGACTCGCCCACTGTGGACGGCACTAGACAGGGGTCCTGAAGTGTGTAAGGGTGGAGAATGTGAGCTGAGTGCAGGCCTGTGTGTGTTCATTGCTCTCTCTTCCTGATTATAGATAAGGTGTGACCAACACCCTCATGCTCCCGCTGCCTCGATTTCCCCACAGAGACTGTACCCTGGAACAAACCCTCTCTCCCTTAAGTGGTCAGGGCGTTTTATCACAGCAACAGGCAGGAAAACTAAGGTATCTGCCTTCTGCATGTCGCCCATTCTTGGCGCCCAGGCCTTTCCTTCCAGACGTCCCTTGCTTGGACACTTGCCTGAGTGCTGCCGATTTTCCCAGAAGTCCCCGGGAAGTGTCTCTGGGGTCAGTTTGAATGGTGTTTCTGCTTTACTACCTTCTGGCTCTCCCCTTTCTCTTCCTTTAAAAAGAAAATAGAGCTGCTTTTCTGGCCCCTGGAAGATGAAGCAGAGTCAGGAATCTGTGTCACTTGGTCTGCAGATCACAAGCCCCAGAGGTAGGGTTGCTATAGATACCAAAGCACTGAGCCCTGTGGGTGACACACTGAGCATAGGGTGAGCTTGGATCTCTCTCTCTCTCTCTCTCTCTCTCTCTCTCTCTCTCTCTCTCTCTCTCTCACACACACACACACACACACACACACACCCCACACACAATACACATACACCACACACCATACCCACACCACACATACACACCACACAACACACACACACACACACACACACACACTCTCAAACCATTGAGGAAATGCATAGCCAACTACTGCCCTCCAGCACCGGTTTCTCCCATACTTGTTTCTCTTCCCTGTGGGACAGCGTCTTAGAGCAGGAAGTAGGGTGAGATTTCATCTACCTGTAAAACTCCACCAGTTCCATTCCTGCACTCTATGTGCTACATGCTATGGAAACTAGGTTGAAAATTTTAAAACACACAAACAGACGACAGACAGGGCCACGGGGACATCCTTGAGACAAGAATTCCAAGAACGCCCCTTTTTCTATATAGTTATGGGCGGTCTCTCAGGGATCTGTAGTTCCTGATCTCACTAAAGGCCTCCACTTGTAAAAACCTGAAACGGTCCTGAACTACATGCTATACGGTACTACGCCTGTACTAGGCATGTAGTGCCCCTGCCACTACAGGAAGGTATGTAAGCCTTGGGAACAGTTCCTGGAGACTTAAAGACACACAGACAGAGAGAGACACAGACACCGGTCATCCTTGATACAAGAATGTCAAGTTTATTGTTCTCAGAGGAAGCTTATATAGGGCCCTGGCCATGCCCCAGCTCTCAGGATCTTTCGAGGTTTCGTGCTTAGAGCAGCTGCACCCTTCTCAGAGCAGAGGAAAACAAGTTGTTTTGCTCAGAGCAGCTGTAAGCATAGGAAAAACAAGCTCACAGGGAATTCAGGGCCTGGGGGTCTATAGCCCCCAATAGCTCCCAACATCTACCCAGTCTTTAATGAGCTTCCCACACATGCCCAGTGCTGATATAAACCTTCGGAATGGACGGTCATGGTCACATGCAATGCAGGCAGGACGGCTGTGTCTAACATCTGCAGTTAGAATGCTCTGTGGGGAAAGTCACAATGTCCTTCTGCCTGGGTGTGACAGAGAGAGGGACAACAGCTCCAGGACAAGAGTAAGTGCTAGGAGGCCAGAGGCAGCGACAGTGCACAGTTCTCCACAGGGGATGAAAAGGCAGAAGGCAGCTTCCACCAAGCCCTGGCATGACCCTCGCTTTCTCTTCTTCCTTTGTCCAGGGGCTAACTTGTGTAAAAGTCCTTGTTTGTTTTCGAAGTAGAATCTCAAGAATCCCGGGCTGATCTCAAATTTTTTATGCAGCCCAAGATGACCTTGAACATCCTCCTGCCTCTATTTCCCCATCGATGGGATTCCTCAAGGGCTCCATCATGCCTGGTTTATGCAGTGCTGGAAATGGAGTTTGCCCATGCTAGGGAAGCACTCTGCCAACCGAGCCTCATCCTCTCACCCAGCGCTAACTATACCTCACTCACTAATATTTCATCTGCAAGATGGTAGCCAGAACCTATGGAAGGTGACTCGGTGTTATAGCTAAAATAAGGGATTCTCATCATCTGATGTATGAACCAATGAAATGAAAGACAGCACACTCACGTGATTCGTCCCACCCCCACCCTGACTGCTTGGTCTTATTTTTAATCTGATGACACAGCCCCTTTCTTCCTGTGACTCCATAAACTTCATGACTTCACTAAAACTTGCCAGCCAGAGCCATTTCTGCCTTGGGGTGCTGCTGTTCACACTCAAGGGTTCCGGCACCCTGTGTTTGGGCTCATGGCTCTGAGCCAGCCTGAGCTGCCTCAGCCACCCTGGGTTGACTAATATCTTTCCACAGGACCCAGACAGAGCTGTGGCTGCTGTCTGTGCTGGCGCTGGTCTGTGGTTTCCTCATTTTTCCAAAAGGGGAAGTCAGCTGTTCTCTGCATACGTTATGTTTTTGTGACCCCGAGTAACACCCTAAGGCATATATCTCTAGAAGTTAGAGGGTGTAGATCATGACATCAAACTAAGTGATGGACTTGCATTCGCTCTTGTTTTCAAAAGTCTAGGACAACAACATTTAAATTTGGGAAGAACCCTTTCAGTGCCATGCAGATCGGGGGCTGAGCTTGCAGATGTGCACACAGGAGGGTCTCCTTTGAGCCACCAAGCATGGAGTACCACTCACAGCTGTACATCATGGGTCTCATTAGGTCTCATGTTCAAGGCCATAGACTAAGGTGGGAAAACAGACCCTGCCTCTTTGGGGGAGAGGTACCCCATAGTCAAGCAGGAAGAGGGAGCTCACTAGGCTGGTCTGCCACCTGCTGCAGTTCACATAGGCCAGATGCAGTTCTGCTCACCTCCTATTCCCTCCTTATTCAGAGGGAACACGGGCTTAGTATGCTGCAAAGACTGCTTCCTGGTGTGTGTCAGGTTAATATCCACATCCTGCCCAGCAGATACACTGGGTTGGGAAATGGGCAGGAGAGATGAGACTCCTTAAGGTAGTGTCAGCTGGCTCCTGAATTATGTCACCATAGCTTGCTGCTTGTAACATAGGACAAACTCAGTTCTGAATGTAAACAGAGACCGCTCATTCATTTCCTAGATCTGAATAATCACACAGAAACTATATTAGTTAAACACTGTTTTGGTTAGGTATATTCCTTGTATCTTAAATTAACCCATTTCTACTAATCTGCATATCGCCACGAGGCTGTGGCTTACCAGTGTTTCTCTCCTTTGGCAGCTACATGGCATCTCCTTGACTTTGCCTACTTCTCAATATATCTCTGTTTGGATTTACTGCCTGGCTTTGCTCTGCTAAGTCATTGGCCAAAACAGCTTTATTCTTAACCAATAATAATAAAACATATTCACGGCATACAGAGGGGAATCCCACATCACCTGAGAATTCCTGTCCTGGTATTCCTGCCATCCGAAGCACCTACTATGTCACACTGTGTGTCCTCAGTGTTGGTCATCTATCAGTCATGAGGGGGACTCTGATACAAGTTCAAGTTTTTACACTGATGATCTAAGCCACCAGTAGCCTACTGGGGGATCGCTACACTAGAATTTGGGGCCACTGAGTTCAAGTTGCACTTATATACAGCAGGGCATTCTCCCACCTTTACCAGAGTCTGGAGAGAAGGTGGAGGAGTGGGTTCATGGAAAGATATTTGGACTGAGCAGTGGTGGCGCACGCCTTTAATCCCAGCACTGGGAGGCAGAGGCAGGTGGACACCTGTGAGTTTGAGGCCAGTCTGGTCTTACAGAGCAAGTTCTAGGACAGCCAGGGCTAGACAGAGAAACAGGAACAGACAAAGATTTGGAGGCTCTTCCCCATTGTGACTGGGACTCAAGATACAAACCCCATGGAGGCTGCAGAGAGACCAGGGAGTGGGACAAGATGGCTGAGCTCAAAACCCTTTTGTGTAAATAGGCGTGATGACTTATACTGAATTGATGTGAATTTAAGGATAGCACGAGCTACACAGTAATTTCCAGGCCAGCCTTGGCTAGTGATACCTTACCTCAAAACAACAGCAACAAAGCCCTTATGTGCTTGGTGTATCTTGGTGTTTCCTCATCTGGTTCTCTCTGAAGCTTGGGTCCTCAAACTGTTCCTTAGTCTGCAGCTATTCTCAGCCAGATTCTTTCTGGGCCTGAATGGGTCTCACCCCAAAGAGATACATCAGGTCACGTGATAGTTCCTATGGCATCATGTGTAGGTATGCCACTCTTCATGGGAGCTGGAATGTGCTGGAGCATCCGCAGAGACAGGGCAGATCCTGATGCTTCCTCCCAGAGAGCCACCCTGGCCACTCCTTCCAGGAATCCCCTCTCCATTCCTGCATTCTCCAGGCAGGTAGCGACTGTCCTCTCATCACCACCTCCCGAGGGTTTGGCCTCACGCAGACTCTCTATTCCATGTTCATCTAACTAGTCACATGGCTCACATCCTTGCATATCATCCATTCACTCTGAACCTCTGACACCACGGCCAACCCTGTATGCTGCCGTGAGACATTTGCTTGCAGGACAGGTGACTGCAGGCTGCGTCCCTGCCAGGAGAAAGCCCTACTAAGAATGTCTGTTTCAACCATGTTTGTAGCAGGTGAGCCAGCAAGCATTTTCCAGAATCAGCCTCCTCAAGGAACCCCAGATCACAAGCAAGAAAATCCATGCCAAACAAAATCACTAATCTGAGGGAGCAAGAGGAAGGCAAGGCACAAAGCACAAAGGGAGCTTCGGCTCCTCACAGCATCCGAAGCTATGTGTGCTGTGGCTGCTTCATTTTTTTTTTTAAAAAAAAAATCCTTGAAGACTGTGTGCACCCAGAGAAATTCATGTGTCTTTGCCTTTTTCCCTCCAATTGCAGCATGTGACAGCACTCTATGCTGGTGTGCCACCATCTGTGACACCAACGCCATCTTCTTGGTCTCTATTCAGGCCATGTTACTCTCTGACCCTGGAGATCTCTCTTGAAATTGTTGTCCAGAGGCCAAGCATGGTGGCACATGTCTTTAATCTCAGCATGCAGGAGGCAGTGGCAGGCAATCTCTGTGAGTTCCAGGCCAGCCTGATCTACACAGGAAGTTCCAGCTCAGCCAAGCTACAGAGTGAGAATTTGTACAGAGATACCTGGGAGGTGCCTGGTCCAAGGCTAGGGTTAGGGACAGGTAGGTGTGTAGTGATATTCTGTTTATGATCTAACAAATAAAGCTTGCCTGACTATCAGAGTGCAAAGCTATCCACACTAGCTAGTCATACAGGCCAGGCAGTAGTAGCACACACCTTTAATCTCAACAGCCACACTAGTTAGCCATAGGGGCCAGGCAGTGGTGGTGCATGCCTATAATATTTGCACCAGAGAGGAATATAAAGTGGGATGAGACAGGAACTTGCTGCTCTCTTTTAAGTCTGAAGATTTCATAGAGGTAAGAGCTCTCTAGTAGTCTGCCTGCTTTGCTTCTCTGAACTTTCAGTTTGAACCCCAGTATCTGTCTCTGGGTTTTTATTATTCACACTACAGGGATGACTCTCAAGGTAGGGGATGGCTAGAGGGCTTCTTCCCGAGCTACAGGCAGACATGCTGTGGTGAGGGTGAAGCTAAGCCCTGGTGCCTGGTGGAGTTTTCTGGTAAAGGGTTTCAAGGTCCTGGGTACCATTCTCTTTCACCCGTCGGCCCAGAGGTCTTCACGGAGAAGCCAGGAGGAAAGCTGGGTCCTCAGCAGCCTCTGGCCCATCCCAGAGTTAATCAGGAGGAGTAGAGGACACTGGATTATCTTCCTGAACTCAGATTCAGGGGCTATAAAAGGAGAGAACCGGGCACTCAGAGGCTGGAGTCTGTGTGAGAAGCTCTGCAGCAAAGACCAATGGGGCAGGAGGGATGTCAGATGCCAGTCTCGACTGCAGAGTCCCTGGCATGTGCGCCTTTTTCTGCTGCACCTCATCTTCACTGTGCCATGTGCCTTGTAACAGAAACCGGGAGGAGATTGTCCTGAAAATCGCAGCCACAAGAGAAACCACTGTGGAGGGCTTTGTCTTGCAAGACAGATTTCACAGAAACATGCGGTTTGCTGTCTTGATGGAAACCTCAGCTGGGGCTCACTCAAGCACAGGCACATATTGCTGACTTCCCTCTAGTGTTTATAGAGAAAAATTTCCCATAAACCTACCCATGACTGCTTGAATTCCCCTTTCTAAATGAGTTCAAATCCAACCAAAGCTCAGCAGGCAGCTTCTGTCTTCCGCGGCACCTCCAGCAGCTGACACCTGGTACTCAAAGAGGCACCGGGCATCTCTCAGCAGCAGGGTCAGGGGATCACATCACACTGTGGAGAGATGAATGGGTTATAGGAAAGAGTCTTCCAGCACCAAAAACAACCAAGGGCTCTGGCATGGAAGAAAGGTGCACAGGAGGGAAAGTAAGCAAAAGGAAAGGAAAGGTTGGGAATGGTAGAGGCAGGAGGCAGAAGCAGGGGCATAACTAAGTTTGAGGCCATCCTGAACTACACGGCAAAATACAGAAGAGAACCAGCCCTACATAGTCTCTCTCTCTCTCTCTCTCTCTCTCTCTCTCTCTCTCTCTCTCTCTCCCTCCCTCCCTCCCTCCCTCCCTCCCTCCCTTTTCCTCCCTCCCTCCCTACACACACACACACACACACACACACACACACACACACACACACACACACACCTGCAAAACAGGCACAATGAAATTTGTGAACTATGATTTAAACCTAGTTTCAAGTCAGCAGAATTCCTGGCATGCTCAGGGGCTAGCCTGTGGTTGCAGAGGTTGCTGTACTGTTGGGCAGTGTCATCTCTTTTTTTCTCTCTGCACCCAGTTTCACAGGAAGAGAAGAAGAGCTTCAAACACTTGGGGAGCAAAATCTGGTTGGCGACTGTGGGCTGTGGATTACAGCATCTGCAAGAAGCATGTGCCTGCAGGTGTACTTGCATGTGTGTGTACCCTTGAGCATCTGTGTCTCTGCGGTGGAGGCTGTATGCTCACACTGATATGCGTGTGTCTACGTGCATGTGTACAGGCATGTCTGCCTGAACCTGAGCATGTCTACACGTGTCTTCCCGTGTGTCTGTATCTGTATGTGTGTATGACTTTGATGTGTGCATGTACATTAAGAGTGTGCATGTCTGTTCATGTGCATGTTTATGTCTAAGCACATGCATATGTGGTTCAAGGGGGTTGGGGGTAAAGGCGTACAGGGTGGGGCAGAAGCAGCAAAAGAATGGCGGAAGGATCACTGGTCTGAAAGTTGGTGTCAGAGGGGAGCATCACAGGGGCATTCCTCGGGAGATAACCCCACTTTCCAAAATAAAATGTCTCTGGATACTAACAGTGCTGGAAACCAGAGTGTGACATCAGTGTCCTGTGGCCAGCTGGACCTTCTTCCTCCTGCAGAAGTGAGAAGGAGGAAGGTCATTGACCTGACCCTGTACAATTGTAACCCTTGCATTCACATGAGGACGCAGCCTCCAGACTTCCCCTTCCCTCCATAGCCTCTGCCTGTGTGAGCTGAACACCTCTGCCCCCAGCACCCTGGAATGTGCAGAGCCTAGGGTTTACTGCCTGTGGCTGATGAAAGCTGGGCGCTATCTGGGGTGGCAGCAAAGTTGCTGATTATCTGTTCTCTGCAGGGAGAGGGAGAAACTGAATCGCACACACAGGTGGGATTAACTTCCAGTGGGCAGAGAGCAAACACATGACAGCCACTCTCCATACACATGGCACTCCAAGTCCCACGACTGCCATCTTTTCCACGTTAGAGTCTGAGGCAAGCCTGGCTTCAGAGGCAGGTGGCTGAGTAGACACAGGAGCTCAGGGCTTTCAGTCATGAAGAAAATGGAGGCCACAGTCCCTCAACCACAGGAAATGTCTGTTGCTAAGAACTTGACTGAGAACCAGCCAGATGACTCAGTGGGTAAGAGTGCCTGCTGCCACGCCTGATAATCTGAGTTCAATCCCAAGGACTCACAAGCTGGAAGGAGAGCCCCAACTCCTTAAATTGTCCTCTGACCTCCACAAGTACACTGAGGCACCCGTGCCTCCACAATAAAAAAAATGTAAACAAAAATTTAATTTAATTTTTTTTAAAAAATAGATAAGTTGACTGACCTTGGATTCATACCCAGGGCAGCCAACAGGAACATAGAGCTGGGACAACTGATCTTACTTCAGAAGATAGAGGCCAAACTGAGCCCTCCCAAAGACTGCGAGCTACCAACTGGCTTCTGTCTCAGATCACGAAATTGGCAGTCATTTGTCCCTCAGCTATGACAAAGCAATGTAGTCTATCTTCCTTGAAAGAGAAAGAATATGGACGGGTTATTGAGCCTGATATGTCTATATTCACACCTGGTCTCACATACTAGGTAGACATTGTTTACATTGGGCTGGGGAGAGGCTCAGTGGTAAAGCGTTTGCCTCGGAAGGATGAGGACCCAAGTTCAATCCCCAGGACCTACGCACAAGCGTCAGATGTGATGATGCATTCTTGTAATCTCAGCCCCTGGAAGGTGGAGACAGGAGGATCACTGTGGCTTACTAGCCCACCAGCCCAGCCAAATCCCAGAGCTCCAAGCTGATACCAGACCCCTGTCTCAAAGAAAGTGGATGGTGTTCTTGAAAATGACACCTGGGGTTGTCCTCTGGCCTCAACATGCCCCCCCACATACACACTGGCACACACACACAGAAGCATAGCCATGTGCACAGACATGCATAAACAATCACATACATACACTTAGGCACATGTATATACACATAAACACAGGTACACTCATGCACATGGGCATATCTATGCACACAAATGACTTCACAGGCACACACATACACACACACGCACACAAACATGCACACATACAGGCACATACATACACTTAAGCATGTACATGCACATATATACAGGTTTATACATTCACATGGGCACACACGTACACAAAGGCACATACTCAGGAACACAAGGCACACGCACACATATAGGCATACATGTATACACAGGTGCATACATACAGAAACACACACACACACACACACAGGCCACCCATACTCTCAAGTACACACATATACTAAGACACACATGCATATTTGAAAAGAAAGTCGTTTATATTATCATATCTTAGCTGGCATTGAACTTTATCATGGCATTTTAATAACTGACAAGTGAAAATGTCACTTCGATACGCCTTAATTTGCATTTCTTTGGCTTTCTTGGAGAAACGCCCCTTTTCATACTATTTTCAGCATAGCAACCCAGCAGCCCCTCAGAGCGTGCTGAGTCCTAGTGTTTTCTATTTAGCCTTACAGATAATTTTTGTTTCTATAGATGCCCCAACACATTAGATACTATATAAATATTTGCCCAATGAATGCCCGAATTAATAAATAATGAGCAAATAAGCAAGTCTTCCAAACCACGTGGGGGCTTGGGCTACAGGGAGCTCAGCACCTGGCAACAGAACCGTGCTGCAGAATGGCCTGGCCAATGCCAGCTCAGGGTAGCAGATGCCACCTGACATTCAAGCGTCCTCTGCCATGTCATCCAGGAGGGAGGTGTCCCTGGGAAGAGGCAGTTTCAGGAAAGGTCAAGAGCAGGTTGGAGGTCTCCAAGAATTAGAGTTCTACTTTGATTATGTGACTCAAGGGTGTACTTCGGCTGAGAGCTGGGGACATGTGGCTATTTTAGAGCCACGTCAACAGCTCATCAGAGATGTAAGATCAAGTCCTAGTTTTGGGTCTTTGAAAACAGATTTATTTCTTTTTAAAAGGTTCATGCTGAGGTGATGGTTTAGTGGTTACGAATGGGTAACTCCAACCTTAACTGGGGTGGAGAAAGGGGCTAGGACTTGCTGGCTTCCCGCCTCAATGAGAAGATACAAGGCTCAGGTTCAGAGACAGACCCTGCCTCAAACGGCATGGGCAGAGAGTGCAAGAGAGACACCAGATACCTCTCTGGCCTTGGTGTGTGTGCATTGTCTTGTGCAACCACACACACACAAACAAATCTTTGTTTTAGAAAGTTCACTTGTTTAGATACTATTATCTTTTCTGTAAAGATTTATTTTTATTTTACATGTATTTTGCCTGATTATATGTATATGTATCATGTGCATGTCTAGGGCCCACAAGGACAGAAGGGTCAGTTGTCCTAGAACTGGAGTTACAGATGGTTATGAGCCACCATGAACCTAGATCTTTTGCAAGAATAGCGAATGTTCTTAACCACTGAGCCATCTCTCCAGCCTAAATACTTTTTTACTATTTAAAAGGCTTCTACAAGTTTAGAAGTTTTCTGGGGTTATTTTGTTTGCTTTTTATTTTTGGTTTTTTGAGACAGGGTTTCTCTGTGTATCTTTGGCTGTCCTGGAACTCACTTTGTAGACCAGGCTGACCTCGAGTTCACAGAGATCCACCTGCCTCTGCTTCCTGAGTGCTGGGAGGCATGCACCACCACTGCCTGGCTCTGTTTCGTTTTTAAAGACAAAAGGATTCTTGAAGACCTCAACATCACTCCCCTCAGATAATGAACTTTGATTTGCAGACACGCTGCAGAAAGGAAAACTTGACAAACTAAGTGTACTGTCTACAACGTATTTTATTTTTGCTTAACAACATATCTTGCATGTATTGTTCTAGATACAACCTGCAGATCAGGAAACCTGGATCTTAATCTCCAGGTAGAGGAACAGGGTGTTCCTGGCATCGTCTGGGCAGCCCCAAAGGCTTCATTGGTACCAGAAAGTCTGACGAAGCATCTTCAAATCTTTTTTGTTTGAGGCAGGCACTCTGGAGATCAAACCCAGAGCCTTGCACATGCTACACCAGTGCTGGGAGCCTGAGTTACAAACCCAGCCCTTCCCAAGTTTTTGTATTTTTTTTTCTGACACTGTAATTGTTTTATGAGTCTGTGGTACCTTTTGATGAAATCGCCTCTGAATGCCAAATATCTTCCTGCCCAGAGTCTCTAAATCAATGACTTACACAAGCCTCGTAGCTGATCCTGGGAGATTAGCAGGATTTAGTAAATCAAAGCAGAGATTAAAGGCCCGGTTCGCGCTGACCCCGCTTATCTGCTCTGTTTGTCTGAGCCTTGCACATCAGAGGCTCTTGGGGCTCCTTGTGGATCTGTTTGTTTCTCTGGCCTCTTGGCTGCTCTGTCTGTTTCTATCTTTGTGTGGGCCTGGTGAAAAACATAGCGGTGATTATTTTGGTTGTGGAAGGGCCCATCTATCCGGAGATTCGCAAGCTAGCCGCTATAGGCAATGTCTACGTCAGACTCCAGGAAGGCATAAGGAATCACCACGCAATTGGTAGACACAGTCCTCTACAGACTCCACCCACAAAGGGCTGGCCAAGATGCAAGGCCTGGCAGAGTAGGGGAAGGAGATGGAAGACTCCTCGGGAAATGCTAGTTGGAGCAATTTATCAACTAAACATTAAAGTCTGGGTTTTGTTAAATTTCCCGTGAGAGAGGAAGTGGGCCAGTGTGTAGGTGCAGGGGCAGGGATAGATATCTCTCAAGGGAGCCTTACTTAGAGATGAACACACTTTGTTGTCTTTGATGACAGTGGCTTGTGTCCTCTGAGACCTTGGAGTAAGGCTTCACATACTGATGGCTATGGTGGGACAGTATGAGTGCATCTGTGTGTGCGACCTCTGCAGAGCCGAAGCCAGAATGCCCAAGGACTTCACCGGAGGGAATGCTTGTTGTACAGGTTACCAGGGGAGGACATGAATGGGTTGAGAAAGCCTCAGGATTGAGGCAAGTTTGAGCGAGAAACAGGAAAGAGTTGGGAGGAAGAGTCTCTGAATCCTGGCTTGGGGTAGAGTGGAGGTCACAGTCCTGGGCAAAGATGCCCGATGGTTGCCCTGGCACTGAGCAGGCACCTTCATCCAGCTGCAGCCTCAGACACTGAATGCAGTCAGGGGAAGCCCAAGCAGCTTGGAGGAGCCAACATTTCTGCATCAGGAGGAGTCTGTCTGTCTGAATGGTCTAACCTGTGGCAGGTCCTCCGGAAGGGAGATTTAAGCATCTCCTTGGGGACCTCTGTGTTGGCTAGTTGGGCAGAAATCATTATTACAGTAGCTGAAGCTTACCCTGGCTGAAGGGGACCCAGATTTGCCAGAGGCCCACCACCCAGCTCATCTGGAAACAGGTCACACCTTGTATCTTGCCTCTCAGTGACTCAGGAACTCAGGACCCTTGCCTGGGACAGATGCTCTGACTTTTACAGCCACCATTGTCACGGGCCTCTGCTTGGATGTTCTTTGCCAGTTTCACTTTGTTGAGGTCAAGGGCATGGCCTTCATGCTCTAAGACACAGTGTAGTTTCTGAAGCACCGTCAAGGGGTGCGTGAACTCTTGGCTGCCAACTTGATTGGATCTGGAATCTATGGGACAAGCCCTCGGCCACTCCTAGGAGAGGTCTTCTCTACTAGGTTAACTGAACTAGAAAGACTCATCCTGAAAGTTGGTGCACATTCCTCCTGAAGCCTCGTATAAGAAGGCCTGATGAAAATGCCTGCTTTCCTGCGCACGGTGTTGGTAAGTTCATCCCTGGTAGTGCTGGCATCAGACTCCAGCTTCTTCAGCCTTTAGAGGTAGACAGAAAACTGGTGGCTTGCCAGGAATCTTTCAGGCCTTGGGTGGCAGATTGGGACTGTTGAGGCATCCAGCCTCTTGGACTGAGAGGCCTACTGGGTTCTAGACCTCTCAAGACAGCCGTCGTTGGACGATCCCAACCCTGCGGTGTAAATCAACTTAATAAAGCCCCTTCTAATACATATTCATTTTGTTGGCTCCATTCTTCTAGAGAACCCTGATTAATATAAAGTGTAACTTTCCCCAAGCCCACAGGTGTGCACATGTATGTGTGTGCCTGTGTGTGTGAGTGGTGTATGTGTGGTGTGTAGTGTGTGTGTGCCTATGTGTGCGTGTTGCACACATGTGTGTGCCTATGTGTGGTTAGGTCAAAGCTGTCAATGCTCAGACTCTTTATCATAAGCACATGGCTCATGTTCATTCAATGAATAAAAAGTTTGAAAAAGCTCACCCTTAAGTGTAGATAGAAGCTGGGCACTTGTGCTGATGGAGGTGGAGGCTGGGAACAGAGAGGCACTTCTGGGAATCCAGCGTCAGGTAGGAGTCAGCAAAATGAGATTGGGTTTGAGTTTCCTCCTTGTCATCCTTGTCCTAGGCAGTGCACTGGTAACAGAATGGTTTCAGGCTCCTGAGTTCACAAGAGATGGGCAGAGACCCAGCCTATGGGATGATGTGAACACTGAGATCTCAGAAGACAGAGAGGAACACCTCTCTGCTGGCACAGCCCAGGCAGAGCCTCCTATGT
>JAQHUG010000524.1:428319-451614 GCA_028555095.1 Dicrostonyx torquatus | reverse complement strand
CTGTGGGGACCCAACTATTAAATAAAAAGAACAACACATACTCCCAATAAAACTCACTGGTTCACCAAGTTGGACTGTGGTGGTATTTGTACTTTGGTGTGTCGTGTGATTCCAACTAGGGTGAGTACTGTGTCTCTCCAGGGAAAGTTTTGTCACAACAGTAGCTGAGGCTTGCTTTGAGCTCTCGATCCTCCACCCTCAGCCTTCAAGGACAGGGGTTACAGACTTGTGGTACCACATATGTGTGAGCATGCTCATTACATGGATGTGAACTCTTTGCTCGATATTTTCTCTTTAATTGTCATAAGACAAACTTTAAATTCATTTTAGATTTTTCAAGATGTATAATTTAGGTTGTGATTTTAGAATCCAGACCAGACTGTTGCTCGGGCCACAATACCTTCATCAGCAAACCTACACCTGACTTAGACATTGTGAGTCCCCAGGTCACATATTTCCAGGTGCCTGGATTTCTCACCTTGAGAAGTAAGTCTATATAAAAGGAGGTATTGGTGGCCACACATCCTGCTTCTACTCCTTCCTCATCTCTTGCCTGGAGATCAGAGAGCCTAGCTACAACCCTCTGCTATGAAACCAGCCCCCTTCCCCAGCTCTAAGAAGAGAACCACCAACCTCCCACCTTCAACCCCTACCTCCAGCCTGCTCCTGACTCATGGGCTCCCAGTTTCTCTCTAAAGAAGCACAACCAGGCAGTCTATCCTGGTGCTAGGGCCTTGATACCTTTCAGAGTCCCTGCTATGTTGTCGTCTGTCTGTCTATCATACTAATTTTTCTGATAGGCTCCTTCCAATTATCGATCTCAGTGTCTCTACTGAGCAGGCACCTTAGATCTCTCATACAGGTGTCTGGTATTTTCTATATATCAATAAGGGTTCTTCAGTTGTATCAACACCCGTTTTCTGGGGGTGAATTTAAACAACCGTGCAACCCATTATTATTGGAGGAAGCCAGGTGTGAGGCACATGGGCTTCTCTGCTTTTTCTTACAACACCGTGTTAATCTACAACGATCTCAAAGAGCTTGAAGTAAGGGTCCTCCCTCAGTCCTAGTGATTCCAAGCACTTGAGGATAAGAAATTCAGCAACCATGTCTTCTATCATTCTGCCTATTGCCCTGCACCTCCTGCTTGTGTCTAGTTGTGTCTGAGACACCTGGGTAGACAGAATTTTTTTTTAAACTGCCAACTAACAAAAACAACATGGAGACTTATTATTGGTTATCAAAACTCAGCCTATAGCTTAGGCTTGTCCTACTAGCTCTTACAATTTAAATTAGTTCATTTCTATTCATCTAGTGTTGCCACATGATTTGTGGCTTTCATCTCTCCTCCTGCACATTTGTTCCCTCAGCGTCTGGCTGATGACTCCTTCATTCTTCTTCCCAGAGCCTTCTGTCCCCAGAAGTTCCACCTAACCTCTTCCTAATGGCCATTCAGCTCTTCATTAAACAAATCACGGTGACATGTATTCACACAGTGTAAAGGAATGTTCCACAATACACTTGTGACCTGTAAAGACGGCATCTTCTCAGAGGGCCAGACAGAGCAGCCCAGGCGCCTTGGAGTTCCACATCCCCACCAGCGTCCTGTAGCACTGTCCTTAGTCCAGCCACACTTCCTGCTAAATGTCTGGGTATAATAGTACAGGATGTCAGAGGTCTGACTTCAGAGATGGTCTCCATCATCATTGATGTAAGGTGGGGGGAGACAGAATCACATAAGTGATTACATGGCACCAAGAGATGCTTACCCAAGACCCTCCCCCCACTGGCCATCTAACCTGGAGTAAATGTAATAAACATGTAATGAAGGTGTAAACATGGCTCCTGGGCTCCCCCACATAGATCTGTAGTCATGATACCTCAATCCAGGTAGGCTGGGCTTCTGAGCTCTGCACCCACCCCACACAGCTCTGTCCCTCTGTGCTCTCGATAAGGGAGGGCCTTTTACTTCAGCAGGTGCAGCACAAAGGTCAGCATCCGGAGAGGGCAAATGGCCATCACTGGGACCTTGAGGAAAGGTTTCCTGTGAGGAACAAGGCAAATCTAGGCCAGAGTCAAGAACAGCAACACCCTTAAGACAGTATTGGAGGGGCTGGAGAGATGACTCAGAGGTTAAGAGCACTGGCTGCTCTTGCAGAGGTCCTGAGGTCAATTCCCAGCAACCACATGGTGGCTCCCAACCATCTGTAATGAGATCTGATGCCCTCTTCTGGTGTGCTGGCATATACGCAGACAGAATACAGTATACATAATAAATCATTAATTTTTTTTTTAAGACAGCATTGGAGAAAGTCAGGGCTGGGTCTTGTATCCTGAGGCAGAGTGTAGGCATTACTCTGGTGCCATGAGGTGCCTGAAGAGCCTGTCAGAGCAGGTGAGGTAAAGTAGGGTTGCCAGGCTCAAGAGCCAGTCAGAGTTCAGTCAGTGTAGATGGTTGGGATGAGCACCTCTCTTTGCAACTGAAGAATTGGAGATGGGGGGGGGTTGAAATAAAATGGTCCCCAAAGGGAGTGGCACTATTAGGAGGTATGGCTTAGTTGGGATAAGTATGGCCTTGTTGGAGGGTGAGTGTCACTGGAGGTAGGCTTTGAGGTTATCTATACTCAAGGTATCACCCAGTGTCTAAGACCATTCCTTGTTGCCTTCTGGTCAAGATGTAGCCAGCACCATGTCTGGCTGCACACCACCACGCTCCACACTATGCTGATAATGGACTGAGCCTCTGAAACTGTCAGCCGCCACCTCAGTGAAACGTTTTCCTTCATAAAAGTCGCTGTTGGTCGTGCTGTCTCTTTGCAGCAATAGAAACCCTAACGAAGGCAGGGACTCTACAACCTTCTTCATCTTGCATCCAGGCAGATGCTGATGCAGGCTTCCTTGGAGAGCCGAGCCACAAGCTGGGATTGCGACTGGATAGCCTTGCTGCAGGGGGTTTGCTGTGGGCCTGTTCTCACTTTACCTCGGTGCCCATGGACTGAAGGATGAATGTTCTGCCCGGGAGGGTGCAGTGTACATCAGAGAGGCTGCAGCCAGAGTCAGCGGAAAGGCCTTAGAGGCCCCATGGGCATGTGGGGGAAAGGAATATAGGAGACTGACCTAGAGCCAGGTAGCAGGCAGTAGGCATTGGGACCCAGGGTGAGAGACCGGCTGAGGGGACTCTTTGGTCAAAGTGTAAGTGAGCTGAGTGTTGTGACAAGGACCTTTCCCCAGAGTTGGGGGCTCTGAGGGCTCTTTCAGTGCTGGCCACAAGGAAGGCCTTGTCACCATGTCCAAAGTCCAAAGTACTAGCCAGTAAATTCCCGACCTGGGGGTCCAGGGTCTTCTTCCCTAGCCTGTGTGTTATTCCAGAGCCCAAACCTTTGGTCACACTGATGCAGGCACAGGGTCCAGCAAGCATGCACGAACAGACCCTGAATCCCTACGAGCAAGAGTGAGACAGGGACAGGGTCTCTGTTCATGCAAGAGGAAGATGAAAGATGTCTTGGGAGGTGAGAGTCGACTGGGGACCAAACTCTCTAAGAGGACAATGTAGGGATAATTTTCCTCTGTACAGTCCCATGTAGTCACAGCTCTCTTGAAAGCTTATAAACTGATCATGTGTAATTGTTGCATGTAACCTCTGCAGCAACAGTGGCGAGGGTCTTAGGTTCTGTTGTCCAGTGGACAGCACATGTTAAAAGACTAAATTAAAACATGGGCGGAAGGCCTGGCAGTCTGAGCCTGTCCTGCCTCACAGCGCCCTCTTCTGGCCGTATGGGAACAGCCCGTTCTCAGGCTCAGTGGTCAGAGGTGGGGACTAACTCCACCAGCTGCTGGGCAGACCCTAGGGGAGAAAGCAAGGTAGGTATAGGCTCTTGACTTAGGGAATAGGGTGGAGGGTGGTATGGCAAAGAAGAAATAGAAGCTTCTAGAAAATAGATTCTGACCTTGGAGACAGCACTGTATGCTTGAACCTGCATCTGACAAGAAGGACCATTCCGCACAGCCACCTCCTGCAGCATTCCTGGGTCTTCCATGTCTGATCGGGCCTTTCTCAATCCTGGGTTAACTTTTGGTCATGATGAGTTTTCTTTTTATTAAAGCAGCATACTTTCTTATCACACGGAGAATGTAGAGAAAAATAGTTGTGAGAATAAAAGGAGTCTCCAGGATGCGAAACCACCAGCATTTTCATGCAGCTCCTTCCCACCCTTGAGGTAGCATCAGATTTTTCCATTCTTAGTAATAATCAATAGAATATTAATATCTTTTGTAGCTGGCCATGTAGCTGCATCTTCTACACTCGTTTATCATGCCCCACCCTGTGCCTGATTGTTTATTTGGTCATCATTCTTTCAGTGGGCATTTCTCAGAGCTTATCATCATGGACAAAGCTTTTACATGAGGCTTGGTCACTGGAGTAGAGTCCTGGAAGACAGATCACGAGGTGGAAGGATCCAGGCTAAATTCAGATGGCTGTGGCTGTCTCCTGGATGGGCAGTGGGGCTCTGTGGAATATTCCTTTACACTGTGCCAAAATATGTCACTGTGATTTTATTTAATAAAGAATCTGACTGGCCAATAGCTGAACAGAAAAGGTAAGGCAGGAGAGCCAAACTGAGAATTCTGGGAGGAAGAAGGATGGAGTCTGGAGTCGCCAGCAGACGCAAGGAGAAGCAAGCAAGATGAGCATGTCATATTGAGAAAAGGTATCAAGCCATATGGCAAACATTGATAAATAATATGGGTTAATCTAAAATGTAAGAGTTAGTTAGTAACAAGCTTGAGCTACTGACCGAGCATTTATAATTAATATTAAGTCTCAAGTCTTTGTGTTGATTATTTGGGAACTAGCAGGTGGGAAAGAAAAGTCTGAAAACAGGGATCCCACCACAGTAGTGTGTGAACAAGCCCTCCCTTCTGATGCCTTTTTAATATCCACCAGGTGTGTGTGTGTGTGTGTGTGTGTGTGTGTGTGAAACCTTTCCTTTTAATTTTCAATTAAAGAGTGTATGCATGCTTGTGTGGGGGTGGATGAACTCACCTAGGTGTGTGTATTTGGAGGCCCCAGGTTGACTTGGGTGTCTTCCTCTATTTTCACCGTATTTTTGAGACAGTGTTTCTCTCACTGAACTTACTAACCATTTTGGCTAGACTGATGGGCGAGTGAGCCCCCACCAGCTCTGGATTACTAGAATGGGACTGTCATGGATGCTGGGGAGAGCTCAGGTCCTCAGGACTACATAGCAAGTGCTTTATTCTTGAGCCGTGTCCCTAGCCCCCTCACTTTTGTTTTCGTGTGCATAGATCTCATTACTAGAACAGCTGGACACCATGCGCCTTTATGGTTGAAGTCCCTGAAGGGCCCTTGGTCCGCAATTTCTTTCTTTACCCATGGAAACCAAAATTGAGACCAGAGAGGACCAACGGGGTCAAATAGCATGATAAAGATGAAAATGGACGCAGGCTCACTTGAGAACCAGATGGACCTTTGAGCAGCATTAGGATTCAATAACCTCCCTCTCATCCCAGAACAGGTCCCAGAGAGGATACAGGGAGGTCTCTTGGGGAGCAGAATTTCCCCAGGAAGGGCTCTGTAGCGTGAGAGCCCCCTCTGCTGTGCCTATCAACTCCCTGTGCTTTTCTCCTGTTGCTGCTATATGTGCCTGTACTTTTCTATCAGGGTCGGCTTGCCAAAGTGATTCAGGAAGGGCTCTGTCTTTTCTCCGGCAGGCTTACAACATTTCCCAAAAACTGTTTCAAAGGTGTGAGTGGCGGCAGTTACTGGCATCTGTGACTCCATTGTGTTTGAGATCTCCATGGGCTGCCCTGTGGAGCCCCGCACCTTGTGAAGCCCTCTCAGGGCAGCTCCTGTGTGAGGAAGGAACCGTGTCTACACAGAGACAGTGGCCAGTTGCCAAGAACACAAGTGATGTAGGGTCAGGGTGCTGTGACTCTGGCCACCACCTTTAAGGCCAGGTTACGCTGGAGTCAAGGACTGTGTCTCGGGGGCTCACATTCCGGAGCTGAGTGTTTGGGAAATGAGAGCATTTATTTGGGTTCCTAACTGCTATGCCGGGAAGTGTGCTTGTAGTTGCTGATAAGGGCTTCTGCAGCAGACTCCAATTTAAGATGATGATGAAAAAGCTCCGGGGAGGCCCGGACTCATCTCAGCACTCGGCTTTGAGAGACTTCAAAGGCCACCCAGATTTATCTGTCTGCCTAGAGGCACAGCTGCTCCCAGTCAGTTTCTCACGCTTGGTGCTGTTGGTGGCCTTCCTCCTCCCCATTCTACATTGTTTACTCTGTTAAAAAAAAGTGAGTTGCATTGCTGAAATGTGAAAAAAAAAAAATAAAACTGTAGCCATTGGGCCAGCTCACCAGCAGAACGTGTCTGCTTGCCAAGTCTATTGACTTGAATTCGATCCCTACAATTTAAATGGTAGGAGAAAACTGACACCCACAAGTATCCCCTGACTTCCACAAATGTGTTGTCTTACACACACACACACACACACACACACACACACACTGAAATCTTAAAGGAAAAAAAACACAGTCATCTATTTTAAAAACAGTTAATACCCAACTTTTATCCACTAATATTGTAAATAATAATACTCTCACACTGATAACCGCGCTAACCGGGTGTGATATCACAGACCGGTAATGCCCATAGTTTCAGAATACTAGAGGTTGTGGAATGAGGAACCAGAGTTTGAGAGCCTGGGGTGCCTAGTAAGACTCTGTCTAAATTAAACAAACAAAAAGTAAATACTGACCAACTGGAATAACATTATTGAAATCGTTGCTATTTAAATACCGGCAAGTACTACCATTCGGGTATGTACCAGGAATCTAGCTCAGCCCCATGAACCCTCACGGAGTTCCGTGTTATTCTGATTGCTGTTTTCCAGGTGAGGAAACCGGGGCAAAGGCAAGATACTCAGTGGTTTAAAGCACACGGTTTGCATGTCCCTGAGGGGAATCCCAGCTGCCGTTTCATTGCTCTGCCCTATTGGGAGAACTCAAGCCCACAGTTAACGCTCTTTGCTTGAATTAGCATGTACAGAAGCAAAGAAAGGATCTGAATCCCGAGGGTTCTCCAGAGTCAGGAACCTTCATGGGCGCTCTACCCGAAGGAGGGATTCAGAAGGCAGCAACTCCCGTGTCTCCCCAGCCCTTCCAGAGGGGAGTGGCTATACTCCTCCCTTCTTTAATATTCTGAGTCAATGCATATGCAGGCCCATTTGGAAATCTGCCTTCTCTCCGACTGGCAGTGCAGAGCTGAGGCAGGCAACAGGTGTAGATGGTGGTGGATCTTCTCCAGCAGCCAGAACTCCTCAGCCTGCTCAGAGAAGCCAAGGGGTCCCGGTGGTTTGGAGCCCTTACCCACCCCAAGGACATGGTTGTCCCAATTTTCCTTCTCACAGTACAGAACTGGACTTAGCATCTTCGGCTCATGCTCCCCTGTTGATACCAGTTTTATTTGTTCTGTTTGTTTCACCGTATTTACCACTGAAGACCCGAAATAATGTAAGGACACCAGAATTCTCCCAATTCTGAAGTTGTAGTCAGTGGAGAAATCAGTAGCTCACACTTAAAAGGCGTGCCTGGGAGAAGACCGATCGGCTTAGTTACTGACTCATAGCAATGTTTTTGGGAAAGCAGGGATGGTGCTATCATCTCTCCCAGTTTCTCGATGGAGTTAGGGAAGGGCTTGGCTGGCTGGTGTCTCACATAGCATGGGTGGAGGATGGGCTGAGCAATTGTGACTGTAAGAATGGGATTGAGCTGTGCAGCTCGATCTCCGTTAAGTCCTCTGGCTCCTTCCCGCCACATGCCCAGGGTCTTAGTGTCATTGCCGATTGCTGTGGATGAGATATCGCAACAAAAGCAACTGAAGGGAGCAGAGGTTGATTTGGCTCACAGTTCCAGGTCACTGCAGGGAAGGCAAGGGATCAGGAACTCAAAGCAATGGACTGGTACACCATAGCTGCAGTCAGAAGCAGAGCAGTGACCGAATGCTTACCCATGCTCAGCTCACCCTCTCTCCACTCTTACACAATCCAAGATCCCTTTCCTAGGGAATGGTGTCATCCACAGTGGCTCACAGGCCAACCTGATCTGGACAGTCCCTCACTGGTACTCCTTTCCAAGGCAACTCTAGACCGTGTCAAGCTGTCAGTTAAAACTGCCACAACCAATAGGGGGCAAGCTTTGTGCTTTCACATAAGGTTTGTGCTTTCACATAAGGCTGCAGTTGGACTTTCTACAGGGCGCCTTCAGACTGACTTAAGAGTTCCAGTGAGGAAGGTGGATACTGCATGGGAGGGTAGGTGAGGTGACATCACAGTTGGTGTGGGAACACACAGTCTGTTCCAGGGTCACTGTTTGCTTCTGGGGATGGAGAAAGCCTGTGCAGAGCTCCACAGAATGAGAAGAGAAGGGGCCCATAGGAAAGGTTCATAGTGAGGTGGGTCCAGCGAGGTCAGCTCTTGGGTTGAAATAGATCAGGCTCATGGGCACCAAATTTAAGGAGATGTTCTCTTGTGAGGCCATGCACCTGAGTACCATGCACCTCACCGCACCCTGGTACCGAAGAGATGGCATGAAGAAACATGTGAACCGAAGAGGGGAAGGCCTCTTCTGTGGCAGGAACTCCAAGAGGCTAATGGGATGCTTAGTTCTGAGGCCCTTCATCAGCACCCTAAGGTGATGTATATCAATAAACTTCTGGGAAGCGAGCCAGGCAGTGATGGCGCACGCCTTTAATCCCAGCACTCAGGAGGCAGAGGCAGGCGGATCTTTGTGAGTTTGAGGCCAGCCTGGTCTACAAAAGCTAGTTCCAGGACAGGCTCCAAAGCCATAGAGAAACCCTGTCTCGAAAAAACAAAACAAAAAAAAACAAAAACAAAAAACCAAGAACAACAACAAAAACAACTTCTGTGAGGCACTGTGGGAAATGCAGTGAAGGGGTACTATAGTGGGATGCTTGCTTCTTCATTCAGCCATCTTCACCCTCCATGTAACAACATGCTGGTTTTCCAAGGCTCCTCTCCTCTTCTCTGTGGGGTAGGTGACCTGTGAATGAAGGATACAAGGAGCGTATCCCTTGGTCTAGTTCATCCTAGACACAAATACTTCCAGACCCACAGGGCTGAGCATCTGACCCCTTACCTCCACACTGAATGGCTTCTCCATTAAAGCCAAGGGAACCAAGATGGGCGTGTTGGGTGATAAAGCAAAACATATCAAGATCAAGGAACACTGGGCCCCAGATCTGCACAGTGAAATGGTTTCCTGGGAAGGCTCTGTGCACAAGCAAAATGGAGAGGCTTCAGTGGTGGTGGCATCTGTCGCCTGGCTCTGGGACCTCAGTACCACCCAGTGTCCCTAGGAGGTTCATTTGTCTCAGACTGAGGTACCACATGCAGTGGGGCTCCCCAGGGGACTCCCCTATTGCATCCAGACTCAGCTAGTGCACTTGCCTGCTGCATCTGTCACTCACATGGGTGATCTGGCTTCTTTTAACTGTCACTGTATTTAGCAGGGAGACTAAATTGGGGGAGGGGACGGGCAGAAAGGGAAAAAGAAAAGCAGAATGGAGAAAAGTTATGTTTGGAATTCAAATGAAGATGGCAGGCAGGGGTGTCAAAGGTGGGGAAACACCTGTGACTTTTGTAGCTGTCATGAGACAAAGTTCAGGTTCTATCAGGACAGACAGTTGGAAGAGCAAGAGCCGTAGAGACACCCAGATGACGTGGGGCAGGTGATGAACTAGAACAGGAAGAACTATACAGAAGAAGAAATGACCCTACCATCTTCTCCCTTACCTGTGGACAGGGTAACTCTGACAAGCTCCCTTCCAGTTTCGAGGTCTTGATAGTATGGCACCTATGCCTATCTTTTGGGTCTAGAACACTGGAGACAGACTGACTTGTGTGGATCTTCTGGGACTGAGGGGGCCCTCACTGGAGATTTGAGTCTAAGCAATACAATTCGAGATCTAAGATTAAGGAATATGATGAATGAGACTGTTCCACCATTTCTAGAGTCCAGTGAAGGAAACATGTGGACCTAGTTTGTCGTAGAGTTGCTTCCAATCCAGACCTGCTACTGGCAAGGTCAGCAGGTGGACTCAGTAGGGAGGAAGCAGGGGGCAGGGGGAGAAAGTGTAGAGAAAAATTTTCTGAGTCTGTCTCCCCTCTTTGCCTTATTTCTCCAGAGTACCTTTTAAGCAAATATGATTGTTGGAGAAGGCCGTTTGTTGGTTCCTGGCCACCCAGCTAGCTTAGACCCCAAATAATCACACAGAAACTGTATTAATTAAATCATTGCTTGGCCCATTAGCTCTAGCTTCTTATTGGCTAACTCATATTAATTTAACCCATTTCTATTAATATGTATATTGCCACGTGGCTATGGCTTACTAGGTAAAATTCCCAGTATCTATCTCCAGTGGCTCCAGGGCTTCTCTCTAACTCCTCCTTCCTTCTCCCATGCTAAAGGCCAAGCCAGTTTCTTTATTCATTAACCAATAAAAGCAACACATAGACAAAAGGACCTCCCACACCATATGATGGTGTCTATAATATGAGAAATGAGGCAGAATCAATTCTTGTGACCTGGAAGTAGTATACAGTGCAAAAACTCTGGATAATAGCATTGGCTTGAAAGGTGGCCTTCATGCGAGTCTTCCATGCAGTTGGCATCTGAATGCAGTCACCTCCAGCCATACTGAATAGCATAAACCCAGGGAGGATATTAATAGCCAGTGTCTTGAACTCTTGGGTGCTAGGAATTCCATATATCATCTTATGTCACTGGAATCCTTGACCTGTGGCACATGGATTATTTGACCCCTCTTAAGATGATGAAACAAAGGGCCACAAAGTCTAAACAAGTTGCCCAAAGACAAGCAAGCTGGTTGGCAGTAGAGCTCAGACACACACAGCTGTGGCTCCCAAGCTCAGAGGGCAGCTTGCTTAGTCACCCTCTTCTGCCTTAGTCCTCCTCTGACCATCTCCTGACTCACAGGAAGCTATAGAGAAATCACAGGCGGCCGTCCAGGTTGGGGAGCACACAGCTCTCAGTCATAGTGTTGCCTCATTGCCAGGATGAATCCTTCCCATTGGCACCTTCTCTGATTGCCCCCCAGCCCCACCCCATCAGCTCAGAAACACTCTCAGTGCATTCTTAATAAAACCCTAGCCCCCTCCACCACTTCTTTTACTGCTATCCTTCTTCTCTTCACAAAAAAGAAAGGAAAAGTCAAATCTTCCTCTTGTCTCTGTTTCTTAATTCTTTTGCAAGATGGCCTTGATTTTTGCTCCTATACGAAAGAAATCTCTGTCTTTCTCTCTCCCTCCCTCCAACAAAAACTAGTGATGTTGTGGTTGGGGTTTGAGATGTTCTGCATTAAGGGCTTGTCAGCCAGCTAATGACTTTGGGGGAAGTGACTGGATTCTGAGGGCTCTGATAAGCTCAATGAACTAATTCCTTGATGGAGTCATAATGTGAGTTCAAAGGTAGGAGGTGGAGCCCAGTTAGTGAAAGTAAGCTGCCTGCAGGCACTGTAAGGATGGATCTTATTGTCATGGTTAGTTTCTATTGTCAACTTGTCACAACCTAGTGTGATGGGAGGAGAAGGAACCTCAGGGGGGAGAATTGTCTACATCAGATTGGCCTGTAGCTTTGTTTGTGAGGAATTGTCTTCATTGCTGACTGATGTAAGTGGAAGGCTTGGCCTGTGGGCAGCACCATCCCTAGGCTTTTCTAGGATTTGTTTCACTACAGTCAAATAAATAGGCTGATGGTACAGTGATTTAAGGAGCCCTGGCTACTTCTTAAATTGGTGGCTGATCTTGCCAAATCCACGGATCCCAGTCTTATGGCTTGCAGAATTCAGGAGTTATAGGGCCAAGGAGATTTCCACAGAGATTAAAAGGAACACTTGGAGGGAAGGCATGGGTGGGAGGATCAGATGGCCTACAGGCAGTCCCCAGAGGGCAAAGCATGGAACTGTGAGGGTGGGGAAGTAAGGGACGCCAGGAATATGGAAAGTCTGCTAAGATGCTAAGGAGAGAGGCCATGCATCGTACTGTAACAGGCAATGTCAGAGAGGTGGGGTTGTGCAAGACATTCAGACTATATCCAGCTACCACATACCCTGTATGCTAGTGGACCCAGAGGTACAGGATAATGTACCTGGAGGTTTTTCGCCTGCTCAGTTCCCAAATAAACACCCTAAGGCTTATATTAATTATAAAGGTTTGGCTGATGGCTCAGGTTTATTATTAATTAAGTCTTACAATTTAAATTAACACATTTCTATTTATGTTTTACCAGGAGGCTCGTGGCTTGTTACCTCACATCTTCCTTCCCCAGTGTCTGCCGGCATCTCTTAGACTCCATCTTCTTTCTTTCTGTATCTTTGCTTGGATTTGCTGCCTGGCTCTATTCCACCTGGCTATTGGCCAAATCAGCTTCTTTATTAACCAATGGTAATAAAACATATTCACAGTATTACAGAGGGGCATCCACATCAAGATAATGTTTGCCCTGCCAGGTTTCAATCTTGTTTGGATCTTATACTTTTTTTTTTTTTTAATGCTCTATTCCTCCGTTTTGGAAAGGAACATTTATTCTGTGCATTCATACACTAGAAGTATGTAATGTCTTGTAGAATCTTGCCAGAGTTCTTATTAAGAGCTAAGAGGTTGTCTTGAGCCTATAAACTTGAGCTTTTATGTAATGCTGGGGCCATTAAAACTACAGAGATAGGACTGGATATATTCTGCATTATAAGGCAGTCCTGAGCCTTTAACAACCAGAGAAAGAATGTCACAGTTCGTGTATGAAGTGTCCCTGCTGGACTTACATGCTGGGGCTTAGCTGCCAGCTCCTGGGCTTTGGAGACGTGGTTGGATCATGGAGGCTTTAGCCTAATTGATAAGTATTTTTGGAAATTCCCAGTTGTGGGTTTCTCCACCGATGCAATAAGCCAAATCCAATAAGCCAAATCCAGCCAAACTAATATAACCAGGTTTTATAGACAGAGCAAAACAACTCCCGGGTGACTCTTGGGGGAAGTAGGAGAGAAACTCACATGGCAGGTCTAGGGCCTGGGTCATAGTACCCTGTAGGCATGGTCCAGAGCATCTCAGGGGGAGGAGCTGCCTCTTGGCAGGCTTTCTGAAAGCAGGGCCTTAGAGGGAGAGGCAGAGCCAAGGTGGCCGGTCTACCTGAACACGAATAAATACCTTAATTCTTGGGTCTGAAGATGGAGGGGGAGGTGTTTTACGTGCCTGAAGCCCAAGAAGATTGACTTCTCAGAAAAGGAAGAACGGGGAATTGGGCACGGTGGCAGCCTCCTCTGTTGTGGGGACAAGAAGAAACATATTGCTGAGCTCATTTGGATTTCACAGTCTACATTACAGTGTTCTTGTCTGTGCAGACACAAATAGAAGTAAAAATAGCTACAGCAGAAATACAATCTGGGAAACATCCACTTTAAAGATTAAGACACAGCACTGAACACCCTACAGTCACAAATCACTCGTAACAGTGGGGATGTCAGTGGAAAGGGATCTGGTCATGTCACCCATGGGAATGCCCTTCTCAGGTGTGCTAAGGGGAGTGATTTAAGTAAGAAACCCACTAAGGAAGCTGACTCATGGAGATTATGCCATGAGGAAGGAAACTGTCTGTGTACAAATGCATTAATGAAAAGGCAGGTATTTGAAGGAAAGTTTCCCTTTCTGTTCATCATTACGTAGGACTATGGCTGTAATAAGTGGGGTGGAGGGTGTGGTTTAGAGGCACAATTCTGGCTTAGCACACGTGAAGCCAGGTTTGACCATCACAAAATAAGATCTTGCCCGTGAGCACTAAAAGAACTGTAGTAGCTAAACAAAATGCCACGGGGATGACAATGAATAGGGATTTTCCTTACACAAAATAAAAAAGCAAATAGTCTCTTGGGAAGGAAAACCTTAATAAAGAGTCTCCAATGGCCAGTGAGTAAAATTGCTTGCTGTACAAGCCTAAAAAACCTGAGTTTAGTTTAATGCCCAGAACTCAAGAAAAGGTGGAAGGAGAGAACTAACTCGGGAATGTCCTCTGACTGCCACATATAAGCCACAGAACAGGTAACTCCTGCCTCCAACACCACACACACACACACACACACACACACACACACACACATACACACACACACACACACACACACACACCGAATTGAATAACGAAAAAAAATAAAGAGCCAGAAATAGCCTGTGAGGATAACCACATAAAAAGTCATGATGAACATGGAAACATTTAGAAGGAGAGCAGGCCCAACAGTGATCCCAGAGAGAATGTACAAATGAAGAACGAGGAGACAGCAGTTCAGGACAGAAGGTACTTTCCCAAATGGCTTTTACTGTCTAGTCAGATGAGACTACGAAGAGCAATGGTGTTAAGGTTTTCCCAGATATAACTTAAAATTAGCAGCACCTTGACTGACCAGATGCTCAAATGATTTTACAAGCACTCAGAAAGAAAGAAAAAGCCAATGCTTGGGTGTTAATTGAAGAACCTCTAAGTACGACTGCTTTACTCGGAAGTGTCTGTCTCCCTTGGTGGTGGCTGGCAGGTTGTCTGTTGTCTTCTCTTGAACAAAACAAGCAGCCTTCTTTACCACAGCTGCTCAGAATCAGAGGCAACCTGACCACAGCACGAGCCACAGATAGCAGCATCTTTGAAACCTCCTGAGTTTCGCTGCGGCCCTTTTAACCCTTTCTAACCATTCTATCACCTAAAGGTGGGTGGCTAGATAGGTAGATAGAGATAGATAGATACATAGGTAGATAAATAGATGATAAATATAGAGATATAGATAAATATAGATATAGATAAAATATAGATAAGTTAGGTTTAAAATTAGATCGATAGATGGATAGATAGATGATAGGCATGTAGATATTTACTGTGCAATGTGCAATATATGTTCTGAAAGTTATTAAATACTAAATATTAAATTGAAGTAAGGGACCTGTGTTTGCCTCAACCAAAGCTATGAAGGAAAGTGGGACTGCTTGACCTGTTACTCCCAAACCATAAACAGCCTTACCTTTTCTAAATTTATTGATAATGAATAAATTCTGACATTATAGAAAGACAAAACTGTTTGCCCATGTTTCTGATAGTGTACTCATGAAAACAGGGCATTGAAAATTAACACTAAGCATGGACTTTTAGACAGAAATCATGAACCAGGACCAGGGACAAGAGTTATTTTTATAGGGGAAAGAAAGAGCCATTCCTGCTTAAGCTATACCACACATATACAAATATCTATGCAACAAATAATATTGTAGAAATTGGAAAAGTGGAGTTTTTGTTTTTTCCAAGAGAGGGTTTCTCTGTAGCTTTGGCGCCTGTCCTGGAACTAGCTCTAGAACTGAGTGGTAGACTTCAAGCATTACCTAAGAACTGGTGTGTGCAGAAGATGTCGAGCTATGTAAAACGTAAAATACACATATGCTTGTTATTCTTTATGGTCTAAAATGTAAATATTAGCTTCATGAACAGTTGCCACAATGAAACTGGAGCTAGAAAAGTAAATTCTGAGTTTTTATTAGACTAATTAACTGTGGCTTCTTTATCAGCTTCTCCCTCCTGGGTTAACACACAGTGATCATGGCTCACCTGCGATCATCTCTGCAGCAGGTACCTGGGACTACACTGTGACATAGGGACCAGGAGGCCATTTTAATCTGAAAGCCCTCCGTCACCTTGGTATTGAATTTCACAGGTGCCATTTAACAGCCTCAAGGATGGCTAAGGCATCTCTCCTTGTGTAGCTGTCACACACACACACACACACACACACACACACACACACACACTGCTTTGTGCTTGATCTTGGGATGAAAATCTTTTATCATTCACATCTAAGCAGTTGGTTTTGCAGAGCTGGATACTGAGATATTTGGGGCAGGGGATGATGAAGGAAACTACGAAGAAGTTATTTTTGACACAATAGAAAAGTAACATATGACTGCATTTCTGGCATCAAAGATTCAGGATTCTCTGACCAAGACAGTAGAGTCATCTTCATGTCTGTCTATTTTTGAGTCGCTCTCTCAGACTTACCTACTACTGCCCACATGATTTACATCTCTTTAAGCCCATTTCTGGGCAAATATACATTCTTCAAAATAAAACCTTCTATCTTGAGATAATTGCAGGTTCCCACGCAGTTGGAAGAAAGAAAACATTGCTAATAGATTGCTCCCCCACGGCAGTATCTTATACCAGCGCAGTGTAACACAACAGCCAGGAAAACAGCCTGTGGTCGTGCACCTTAGGACACCGTTTCCACCGTACCTCTTTGGCACAAGGGTTATTTGAGGAAAAGTAGACACAGGAGAAGCTCTGGAAGCTGTCTCGTTTATAGGACACATGTGTCTTTATAAAGGAAGTCTGTACTTGTACATGGATCAGCACGGCTCTGTCTCTGTATCAGGAGGCAAAGGGAGTCAGGGAGGAGGATGCCCAGAAGGAGGAGAGGAAGACAAGGAGAGAATAAAGAGGGTGGTGGCTGATGTTTTTTTGTTTTGTTTTGGTTTTTTTTTTGTTTGTTTGTTTTTCAAGATAGGTTTTCTCTGTAGCTTTGGAGCCTGTCCTGAAACTAGCTCTTGTAGACCAGGCTGGTCTCGAACTCACAGAGATCCACCTGCCTCTGCCTCCCGAGTGCTGGGATTAAAGGCGTGCGGGTGGCTGATGTTTTGGAAGGTTCTTCCCCAAGTGGCACCTTGACTTAAGAAGTGGAAGTGGTTCTTGAGAGTTTAGGGCTCCATTTCTTATCCTCTCTTGGTTTCCAACTTACAGATACAATGTCACCTCACGGCTCCTTGGCATGGCTTCCTTGCCATGGTGGATTGCATCCTTTCCTAAACTATAGTCAAAATAAATCCCTACTGCCTCCTACTGCTTCTTATCATGATTTTGGTCACAGAAAAAAAAATTAGCTAGCACAAAGACCAGCTTTTAGAAGTCCAATCTGCTCAAATCCATCTTGTTCTTCCAAGGCCACCATGTCCTAGCATGCTGCATGAGATCCTGACAGCCCTGGTCTGGTGGGGGACAATTCTGTATTCTGTCAATCATGTTTCAAATAAATGCTGTTTGGCCAGGCAGGAAGTATAGGCGGGAAAACCAGACAGGAAGTAGAGGTGGCGCAAGGAGAACAGGAGAGTTCTGGGAAGAAGGAAGCCCATTCCCCCACTCCTGCCCAGTCCACCAAAGAAGTAGGATGTGTCCTATCCCGCTGAGAAAAGGTACCGAGCCATGTAGCTAACATAGATAAGAACAATGGGTTAATATAAGTTGCAAGAGCTAATAAGAAGCCTGAGCTAATGGGCCAATCAGTTTATAACCTAATGCAGACTCTCTGTATGATTTTTCTTTGGGCTTGCCGGCTGTGGGGTACTGGGCAGGACAGAAACCCCAACATGCAGGTCCTCATGTTACACTGGTCCTAGGCATTCTGAGGAGCCAGACAAGTAGACTTAAGCTGGACCTAGTGGCACTCATCTGTAATCCCAGAGCTTGGGAGATGAGGACCGGAAGATCCAGAGTTCAGTGTCGGAAGATAATCAGTTTAAGGTAATCATTTTAAGAGATTAATGAAAGTAAATCAGTTTTTGACATTCCACAGAAAGGAATGCCCATACAGAAAAGTTAAAAAAAAAAAAAAGGCCAGAGTGATAATTTGGCCCAAAACAGTAGTTTTTAAAGTCCCCTGGTTGTGAGAAGTTCCTGTCTTGTTTCCCAAATTCTACCCGCCCCCCTCCATCTTATTGGTACAGGACACAGAGCTTTAACTCATGAATAAACTGGGGCTTAAAACTGTCCCCTTTGCTGTTCATAGGCCAGTCATGGAGCAGACTTCTATAATTCTCCCACTATAGGGAGTCCCCATCTGCCAGCTAGAGGAGAAAGGGACCCAGCACCTTTTGTGCTCTGTGAGCCCATGAAATCTAAGCCCACCTCATACTGAAGGCCAGTCTGGGCTACATGAGACTCTGTGTAGAGAGAAAGGAAGGAAAGGAGGGAGGGAAGGAGGGAAGGAGGGAGGAAGAAAGACTAAATGCTTTTTCCTTCTCCTCTCCCTGCTCCCCTTCCTCCTCCTCTCCATCATCAAATGTGCTCTTTATTTCCCAGTGCATGGGCCTCCACGAGTAGTGCTGAAGTCTCCCAGTCAGAACTTTCTGGAAAAAGTAGTTAAAGTCAGCACTTTGGACTTCAGAGAGAAAAATTAGGTTTCTTCTATGTCACTCATGAAATAGCTCGGGTGCCTGGGTCAAAAAACAAAACAGACTAAGAGGAGAAAACGACCCAGATATTTTAAAGATCCTATGTGACAGTAACCCAAGAGAACCTCTCTATCTCAGAGGGTGGCAGCAACTCCTCCATGGCCTCTGCATCAGCTCCTGCACCCAGGTCCCTGCCCTGTGTGAGTTCTTGCCCTGACTTCCTCTGATGACAAACAGTGTGACATGGAAGTGTCAGCCAAACCAACTCTTTCCTCCCCAACGTGCTTTTTGGTCATGGTGTTTCCTTGCAGGAGTAGAAACCGTAAGATGGAGTGACTGCAGCTTCATAAAGCAAGTGCTGAGAGTCATGACGACCAAACACCCAGTGCTCCCTGCTCCTCTGCCTGTCTTGCCACTGAGCTTTGCGCTGATGGTTCTGTCTGCAAGGAGTTTTCTGGCAGTGGCCCGAGGCCTGTCTCACTGTCCCTCACCCTTCACATCTCGTGAGGAGGACCGCACTGAAATGGCAACAGCCACAGGCATCAATTTTTATAGAAGTCAACTTCCACCCAACTCCCTTTCCTTCCCAAAGGCCAGGTTCCATCACTTGGTTTCCCTAGTGACCAGCTTCGTCTTGAGATTGTCTGTGGGCAGAGCCTAAGTCAGCACATTACCATAAGCTCAGGTATGATCCAGAGAGACTCAGTAAGAATAGCAAAGGTCACCCAGGGGCCTTAAGAACTAAAGACCAAGGCTATTTTATATTAAAATAAATCTGTGCCCATCTCATTCTTGGGTTGTGAAGACTTCCCCCATCTTAGCCATTTTTATTTTCAAACAGTGAGAAATCAAAGATTGAAGGAGAAGTCTCTTTTCCTTCCCATTTGCTGTCTAGCATGTGGATCCTCCTGAAAGTCTGTGGGTAGCTTCCTGAGTTCATGCTAATTCTCTCAGACCTATGTATATTCATAGCACACACACTTACATAAAACAGGATCATTATATCTACATATGTCTGTGTACATATAATTCTTACAGCTTAATATGTCACTGATCTCTTTCCACAGCAGTGTTTTTAGATCTATATGATTCTTAATGGCGTCTAGCTTTCCCCTCTTTGGCTGTTCAGTGATTTATTCAGCCACTGTCCTCTGTTAGAAGTGAAGATGAGCCGGGTGGTGGTGGCGTATGCCTTTAATCTCAGTACTGGGGCGGGGACAGAGATAGGTGGATTTCTGTAAATTAGAAGTGAGTTCTGGGACAGCCAGGGCTATAACACAGAGAAACTGTTTCCAAAGGCCAAAAGGGAAAGAAATGAAGATGAGTTTGTAATATTTTACCTGGTTACTCATCTCATTTTGTATTATTTCTGTGGTGCTGGGGATGGGCCTCAGAGCTCCTTCGCGCAAACCAGATAATCTCTCTACTGCTGGCTGTAGTTCCAGCCGGTCGCTTCTATTTTATCCATCCCCCTGTCCCCCAGTACTAACAATGCCTACTCTCCACAAACTTGTTTATACCTCTATATCTATAGGATGGACTAATTAGTTTGTTATTAAGCTACTCTACCCCAAGCGTATCCTAACAACCCCTCATGAATGGCAAATGTATGGCAATATTCTAAGCTAATGGATGGGAATTTAGCACTTACAAAGGTGTCTTTCTAAGCATTAAAGACAAAGTTCTATTAAAATCTTTAAACAAGATTTAGAGGCACAGGGTGGGGATAGCCTCTGGAGAAGCCTCTTTTTCTGTATCCTTGGCAATAACATCCATAAGACATGGATAAAGTATTTTCTTAAATAAAGTTTTTTGAACTGTGCTAGGAAACTAGACAGACTCAAGAAGAGGCTGTGGGAACCCAGTTGGTCAGAAGTATAGACGACAACTTAGAACCTGTGACAAGTGTCTGCTAGGGCACTTCTCACCCAGGATCTGGGGTTAAGGATCATACCCCTGAAGGATATGACTCTAGCTTCTAGGTAGAGATGAGTTACAGGCTGTTGGGCTGGTGTCCACTAAAGAGCTGATTGGTGTCAAAGAGCATTCCTCTTCTCTACAGATGAAGGTAGGGGGTCAGGCTGGTGAACAGAGCAGTCAGAAGAGATGCCACTAGACCGAGTGAGTCACATGTGGGCTCGTGGTCCTAACCATTCTATACATTGTGAAGAGGACAACTGCTCCCCTGGGGTCTAGGGAAGGACTAGTGTTCTAAGGTGGCTCGACACTGACACTGAACTCAGTCAGGCTAGGTTCAGAAGGACATGGCCTGTCAAGGAGAAAAGGAAATTGTCAAGTTGGGGTGACATGAGGAAGGGGTGCTCCTAAAACACTATGTCCTTATTTTTTAAAAGCACATTGAGTCCAATTAATGCTATGTATATACTCTTTACTGGAGTGTGGTTGACTTACTATGGGACACACCCTTAAAAAACAACCTAACACTCCATTTCCAGGCAGTTATCAATTACTAATAGCCCCTGAGCCTGGGATAGGACGTAAGTCGTCATGCATGGTACATGCTCATGGTGTATGAGCATGGGGCAAGGGACATGGTCATGGTACATTAAACTTGGTCATTTTGCTTAGGGAATGAGCTTGCGGGTGTGGAACAGAATAGTTGGGTATGGTATATGGGGCCTGGACACGGTCATGGTGTATGAGGTATGGTCATAGTGTTTGGAGCATGACTGTGGCATATGGGGCAGGGCTCTCTGCTCATCACCCATAGTAAGTGAGCTACCAGTAGAAGTTTGAAAAACTCAACCAGGGACACTGAGAAGGTTGAGTGGTAAAGGTGCTTGCCACCAAGCCCTGACGACTCGAGTTCAACCCGAGTTTCAGATGAAGGAGAAAGCCAACTTCCACACTCACACTGCAGCATGATTGTTAAAACACACACACACACACACACACACACACACACACGTGCACGCGCACACACACACGGACATAAATAAATAAATGTAACAAAGCAAACCCTCAACTGAAATGAAATTTGCCTTCATGTGGTATTCTGCAGTTTCCAAGATTCTCATTCAATTCCCAGGTGGGAGCCGTGGGCTCAGGGACGGATCTGTCTATAGACATAAAAGCCATAGCCACCACTTGCCCGTCTCACTTCCCCGCTAGGGCTGGTTTCCATGCATCTCATTGCCTGCTAATAAAGACCATCTCGGGTGAATGAAGCTTCCTGCCAAACCTCTCTCTCTTCCACTGGCATGTAACTGTAGTTTACCATTTCATTATTCAGGAGTTGGGCCCAATTACTACCAACTATAAGTGGCAAGTTGAAACTGGCTGGCGACTGGATTTTCATCTCATTGTCCCTTTTCTATAATCAAAGGAATTCTGGGGACAGCTACTGGGAAGTTGATTCATGTCTTTGAAAGATGGTTCTGCAGACATTAAGGGGCAATTCCCCTTGCTGCAGAGTTTGGTGTGCCCTCTCTTCCCCCTCAGCACCATCTCACATCCTGTGAGTCACAGAAACTAGTCTCCCTGGCAGGAAGAATCCCACAGCGAATACTGTGTGGCCGGTGCCAGGTACTCTTGTCAGGAGCTGGCTCCCACACATTCCCTTGCAACATGCAGGAGCAAGCCGGGGGAAACGGCGTCTTCTGATCTCTTGGATCAGAAGAACTTTATGTAGTGGAAGGCTTAATGGAGTCCCAGAAGGTCTCAGAAATGCTGTCTGTGAGTTTAAGCTCCTTGCAGAAGTGGGGACGGGCAGCTTTTTGCATCATCCTCTTAGCTTAAAGGCGTGAGATTTTCATGAGCATGAGCAGCAGTGTGGCTGGAGGAAAGCCAGGCATTTCTCATCTTCCGTGGGGCATGAACGCTGCTTCACTTTTTCCGTGTTCAGTGCAGAGGAGGCTGATGTGTGTTTATAAACTGATGATGGGTGCAAACATGGGCTGCCTAGTAGTTGGATGGAGACTCTAAATGACACTCTTTCCAAGACCACCATGCCTCTGCATCTCTAACACTCAGCTGTGCTTCTCTCTCTCTTTGCCTTCAGATTACGGAGGTGGCTCAGTTAGTAAAGTGTCTGCCACACAAGAATAAGGACCCGAGTTTGTATCACCCATGTAGAAGCCCGGCACAATGGCACACAGGTGTAACTAAGTTTCAGGACTGGAAGGGGAGGTGTGGAGACAGGAGGACCCCTGGAGAGTGATAGCCAGACATTCTAGCTGAGTTGGTGAGCTCCAGGTTCTGGGAGAGACCTTGACTCAAAAACTAAGGTGGAGAATGACAGGACACACACAAAAAACATACACACAATACACACAGGGCACACACACAGTACATACACACACACACACACACACACACACACGTTGTGAGATATTTGCACACCGTGTGAAGATGTATTGCTCTGATTAATGTAATAAAAAGCTGAATGGGCAATAGTTAGCAGAAGAGATAGACGGGACTGTCAGGCAGAGAGAAAATACTGGGAAGAAGAAGGCAGAGTTGCCAGCCAGACAAGGAGAGTAAATAGGAGGTGCAAGATGGAAGAGAGGTAACACGACATGACAGAACATAGATTAATATAAATGGGTTAATTTAAGTTATAAGAGCTAGTTGAGACAAGCCTAAGCTAAAAGTCAAGCTTTCATGATTAATAATAAGTGTCTGTGTCATTATTCACGAGCTGGCAGCCCAAAGAAAAATCTGACTACATATGGTGTTCAATGTGGGGCCACATATTTCCACATAGGACCTGAGAAAAAACAAAAAAGCTTCAAACATGCAAACACAAAGCCAGATTTGTTCATCTTCCTAGTCCCGGAGCCTCTCAGGCAGGTGGTGCTCAGCATGTGGAGGTGCAGCGACCAGTCATAGCCTGCGGTCTGCAGCCAGTCGCCAGCACCATGAGCTAAGCTGAGCCACACAGAGGTAGTTTAAGATTCATCTCAAAGTGAGAGAATGCTGCAGATGCTTAGTAAAGCCAAGTTCACACACACACACACACACACAC
>JAQHUG010000524.1:380020-422774 GCA_028555095.1 Dicrostonyx torquatus | reverse complement strand
AATCCCGCACCACCCGCCAGTCTCGGCATCTAAGCTGGGCTGGTGCGGCAGCCCAGAACAAGTGCTCTGGTTTCCTCTGTTGAATTTACTGTGAGCAGTCTCTTTACCTCTTAGCTCAACTTAGGCATCACTGCCAATGCCAGACTACCAAATAAAATACAAGACATCCAGTTAAACTTTAAGATAAACAGCAAAATTTGGAGGTACTGTGGATGTAGTGGCATTGGTACAGTGCTTTCCTAGTATGGCTAAAACCCCGAGTTCCATCCCCAGCACCGTCTGAACTGGGTGTGGTGGCACACACCTGTAATCCCTGCACCTGGAATGTGAAGGCAGGAGACTAGAAGCTCATTTTTGGCTATATAGTGCATTTGACATCAGTCTGGCCTGAGACTGTCTAAAAAAAATAGAGTAGTTGGCAAGATATCTCAGTGGATAGAAAAGACACACAAGTTTAATAGCTAGAGCTGGATTCATGGAATCCAAGGTAGGAGAGAAACTCGAAAACACTGTCTCCTGACCACCTCCGCACGTATGATGTGGCATGTGAGGGTATCATAGCTGAGACAGAGACAGCTGTTCCAGTTCATCTCTCGTTTGGGGCACCACTGATGTCATCACTGTCCCCACAAACCCTCTTAATCCTTGCTACTTCCCAAAGGCCCCATCTCCAAACACACTTGCGGTAGAGACCCTAGCACAGGAAATCAGGGGACACCTTCAAATACAGCCATATAACAGTGGCACTTCTGACAATTTCATTGGTTCAAAGAGCCGTAATGGGAGGAGAGGTTGCCTACAGGTGGGGTGAGTCCACAGACCTAAGATCAGTGGCAATTTTATCGTAGTCTCTGCCTAAGGAATATGCATTTTCAAAAGAATGCCAAGATTCTATAATCTTGTTCAAAAAAGAAAACTCATCTGTTTTTAAAAAAATTTGAACACACAAAAAAGTGGAATTCACACATTATAATATAAACAGATAAAATCTTCTGACAAGTTGGCAGAATTGTAGCCCCAAACAGCAAAATGTTAATGGGAAAATAGCAGGTGCACACCGACCACGTCAGCTCCCACCCTGGTCCTGCTGGGAACTTGGCAGTCTCCCTGGAAATTGTGAAAATGACTGACACATCTATTTTCACGTGTTGGTCTGCCAAGATGAGATGAGAACAATTGGATTGGCTCCCTGCAGGACTCTGGTGCCCAGTGCTTGGTAAGCATGGAAGGGAGGTCTGGTGAGGAGTCTGTTTCACTCACTCTCTGCCTGCACAGCCCCTCACTCTTCAGCCCTGACCATCCCTTGAGGATGCAAGTTTTGGTTCAAGCTCACTTCAAATCACCATGTTTATAAATTCTACTGCTCTTTCCCAGGACAGACAGATGTTGAAAAGCCAGGTGGGTAGTGTGAAGGACAGGTGACACTGGGAAGAGTTTGTCATCCCACCGGGATGAGGCTAGTGCGTAAGAGTGGGCAGGGGCGGCATCCAGTCTTCTCGTTACTTTTTCCACTGATATTCGATGGAAGACCAAGGAACAGTCTCTAGAATGTTCAGAAGATAAGCCAGGAGAGCAACATGAAGCAGACAAGCCCTCACCCTGGGAGCTGGCCCTCTAGTTAATCAGAAAGAAAACAAGGATGGAAGCTAGAGGGATGGCTCAGTTGGCAAAGTGCCTGGAAAGCGCCAGAAACTGGGTTGGATCCTCAGATCCTGTGTTTAAAATATGTAATCCCAGAGATGAGGAAGTGGAGACAGGAGAACTCCTGGTGTTAAGTGGGTGCTTAGCCCACTTGGTGAGATTCAGGTCTATGGGAGATCTTGTCTCAAAAGCAAAATGGATGGTGCTAGAGGCATGACACCCAAGGTTGACCTGTGGCTTCCGGGGTATCTTAGTCCTCAACCCACTGTCTCCTAAAACTGAACAGGAATCCATAGATGCTTCCACAGCCAAGTCACTAGACTGTAAGCCAGCACAGAGGCTGGTGAGGCTTGCCTCCCAGTTACAAGACACCCAGGAAACAGATCCAAAAAGGAGCCCAGGGCCTTACCCCAGGAAGAAGAGGAAGCAGGAGCTGTCAGTCAGTTCAGGGACAGACACCTGTGGGAAGTGTCCAGAGCGAGCTACCCTCAGACGTGGAACGTGGACCTGAGCTGGGTGAGTCGCCTGGGGAGCTTCCTATGGACTGACCGCAATTGTCAGGCCTTTGGTTGGTGACAGCTGCTTATCATTTTCTGGGACTAGGTAGAGGCTTCAAGAACAATTATTGAACTTTCCCAGAATCTCTGGTTTTCATTCTTTTTCCTCATTCCATGGCCGATTGCTGTTCCCTTGGAGCTAGGTCAGAGTTGGGGTTGAGTTTTGGGGCCATTTGGATTGGAGCTACTGTTTTCCTTCTGGATAAATGCCACAGTTTGGAGTTGTGTGGGCCTCTCAGGATTTAAGGTGTTCAGCTTGGGAACAGAGCATGTATGGCCATACAAATGGAAAGTACTCTGGAGAATTTTGTCCAATTTGGATTCTCTCCTCTTATCAAACCACATTCTGCAGTAGTTGTCTGCGATCAGGCTGGCTTCAAACTCAGGATTTTCCTGCCTCAGCCTCCACATGCCACCACATTCAGCCAATATATTTTAATTACATTATACATACCTTAGCAAACACATACCAGTTTTTACAGGATTGAAAAATACTACCACCTAGAGGCATTCCTCAAGATGTTTGTGGCCGTTTGGATGGGGTGCCTCCCATAACCTCAGGCATTTGAATACTTGACCTCAGGTGGCATTGCTTGGGAGATTTTAAATGAGTGACCTTGCTGGAGGAAGTGTGTTGGTTGAGGTGGACTTTGGGAGTTTAAAGACTCGCACCATTCCCCGTTGGCTCTCTTCTCTTCGTACTTGCGGTTAGAGATGTGAGCTCTCGCTTCTGCACTTGCTGCCTGCTGTCCTGCTTCTTTGCCAGGATGGAAGCTCTCATCCCTTTGGAACCGTAAGCCCGGTAAACCCTTCCTTCTACAAGTTTCTGTGGTCGTGGTGCTTTGTCATAGCACAGAGAAGTAACCAAGACACTGCTGACAATGACTTGTTTGCCCACCTACATCTCACTACTGTTGCTTTCAGAAGTGGACCATCCATAGCCGGGCGGTGGTGGCGCACACCTTTAATCCCAGCACTCAGGAGGCAGAGGCAGGTGGATCTCTGTGAGTTCGAGACCAGCCTGATCTACAAGAGCTAGTTCCAGGATAGGCTCAAGAAGAAGAAGAAGAGGAGCANGCTAGTTCCAGGATAGGCTCAAGAAGAAGAAGAAGAGGAGCAGGAAGAGGAGGAGGAGGAGGAGGAGGAGGAAGAAGAAGAAGAAGAAGAAGAAGAAGAAGAAGAAGAAGAAGAAGAAGAAGAAGAAGAAGAAGAAGAAGAAGAAGAAGAAGAAGAAGGTGGACCATCTGCTCTGCATCGTTTCATTTTCTAACTCTAGGCTGGCACTGGGCAAGGACTGACTCTAGTGATCATTTAATAAATCCTTGATGCCATTTTCTTGACTGCAGCCATATCCCATTCCACTGTAGATGAGAAGTTGGGATCTTGGGAAGACTTTGGGGAAGATAAGGATGACAGAGGAGGCTCACAGCTTCCCAGGGGACAGACTGCCCCGTGATGAATAAAAGTTGCCTTGACAGCAGCTCTGAGACACTCTGCTGCCAGAGTCTTCACATTCGGCTTGGGGGTCCTGGGAGGATCTCACCACCAACGGTACTTCCAAGACAAGGCTCATGCCAGGCGACAGCACCGGGGTGACTGAACACACATGTCTTTCCCTCTCACTGGAAACCATGTGCGCACAGTGTGAGTGTAAAGAGACTCCCAGTCATGCCTCCCTTCGACGAGTATGAGTTCCTAGTCAACAAGTCTCAGAAAGTTTGGCAGGTACACTCAGCTGCAGGTACCACCAAGCGTTCTCATGGTTCCCAGCCAACTTCACCCAGTACAGCTAACCTGGAAAATGAGGGCTGGCAGGACAAGGACCTGTTTGAAGACAGAGCTGACATCAGGGCAGGCTTTTGAGGCTTCCAGAAGCAACCAGCCTCAGGCTCTAGAATGTTCTTCCTTTTCGTTGTTCATTGTTGAAAATCTTCTACTTGTCAGGGCCAAACCCTTCTCTCCAAATGCCTGAGCGGTGAGTTGTCACTTACAGCAAATGCTTACTGGGTGAAAGTGCTGTCACCTGGTGTCATTATCCAGGACTGGGAATCAAGCTGAGGGCTAGCATTTGCTGTCTCTCCAGACCTTGGAATTTTGTTTTTCATTTGTTTGTTTGTTTGTTTTAAATACATGAGTCCTGTGTAGGTCAGCCTGGCCCACTGTCTATTTGTTCTGTAGCCCAGCTGGCTTTGAACTCATGATCCTTCAGCCTCTGCTCTGCAATGCTGGCATGGCGCGTGTGTGTCACCACACCTCCCTACACTCTTAAATGTGGTAGGCTCTTCTGTCTTTAAGAAACGTTCTAGCATGCATAGCCTCCAGACCAAAGTTACCCATGAAGTGCTGAACTGGTATGTTTCTAACTAGGCTACGAGGAGAGTTTGAGAACTCCTGTCTCCGAAAGCAACCATGCCTTTTCCTTCACTGGGACTTCACCGAGCTCATTTACTGCATTTTCACAGAATCTGAAGACATCGGCATTGTCAGCACTGAGCTCAGAAAACCCTAGTCCTCTGAAGGATGGGATTGTTTATTTGTCTGTGACATGGCTAAAAGGACTTGTCACAAAAGCCAGATGACTCAAGCTCAATCCCTGAAGCCCCCAGTGGAAGGAGAGAAGTGAACCTCCACATGTGTGCTGTGGCGTGTGCGCACACACACCCATACACACACACGCACACAGACACACAGAGCACTAAACAGTTTTTAAATGAATTTGAATAGCTGCCAACTGGGGCTAGGGTCCTCTCCTTCCTTTATTGATCTCTCTGTGTCAACAGGACTTGTGCCCCCTGCCCCACCGTATGCCTTGCAGGTTGAGTCACGTTTAAATGTTTCTTGCCTCATGCTTCAAAGTCTGGATTTCATAAGGTACAAGGAGGAAGCTTTGGGTCAACCTTCAGTGCCTCTTAATTTGATCACCATTGCTATTTTTTCATGAAAATCACCGCATTCTAAGGCTAGAAGAAGTTCTAGACTAGAGAAACTCACTTCACATGTGGGACGGCAGGGTCCCAGAGCACAAGGGTCCCTGCAGGTTCTGTGAGGGAACTGGGGTCAGATCCGAGGCCTCAGCTGAGCAATGCTGATTTCACTTTGCCTGTTAAAGCACCACACTTTAACATTCAGCAGTGACTTCACCCTTCACATGAAGCACAGCAAAAGATGGTTTAGTTTTGAGAAGCTGAGCAGAGTGGCGCATGCTTGCCATCCCAGAGATGGGGAGGGAGAGACAGGCAGATCCCTGGGGCTTGCTGACCAGTTATCCCAGCTGACCTGATGAATTCCAGACCAGTGAGGCCCTTTCTCAAAAATACGGTCAATGGCACCTGAGGAAGGACGCTGGGGATTGTTCTCTGCCTCCATGCACATGAGCACACACGTGCACCTACCTAGCCCCTCACAAACACAAAAGGGGATTAAAATTCTTTGTATCTGGTATTGATGGTGTCCATGACTCAAAAAGAAAAGGAATGGTTCTTTTTAAAATTTTTCTAATTTTTTTCAGTCTAGTCAGTATAAATACATAGAAATCATTTTAGGCTATTTAACTTCTTGTAATAGCCGAAGAACTCAGCGTGGTTAGACTTAAATACGAAGCAGGCACCGCATTCTCTACTTGGTTGAAATGATTTATAATAAATGTTTGCGATCCTCCTGAGAGGTTAAGATAACATGAAGTCCAATGCTTTCTCTTTCTTTAGAAGCCAACACTTCAAACTCCGAGACTTCCCACTGGAGCTTGGCTCTCACTAACACTGCTGGTCCATGACTCACCTCACGACACGGCGTCACAGATAAAGAATGCGTTTGTATGTGGTGCTTCAACCGCACAGATCGTATTTTCCTTTGTCTCAACCTCATCCTGAAGGTGTGGTTTTTTTCTTAGGAAAATAGTTATTCCTTCTTTGTGTTGCCTGAGTCCCCACCCACCCGTCTTGAGCACCCAAATCCGGTAAAGTCTAACAAGCCCTAGAGACCCAAGGAAATCTGCCCAAAGACTAGTTGGGTTTTTGCTTCTTTAATCTCAAATTCTCTTTAACAAAACCCAGGGCAGAGCTACTCAAGGGGGATGGGAGAGCTCAGGTTAGTGGAGCCCTGCTCCATGCAGAGGCAAATCCTCTGCCGTGTTATTAGCTTGGATGGAGCCAGAAAACGTGCAGGGATAATCCTTAGCAAGCCAGAGCGGCAACACTGTCAACTCAGTAAGTGCACATCAAAACAACGACTAATTGGAAACGATTTTTATGAACAAAGTCATTGTTTCTAACCACTAAGAGACCTTAACCAGAAAGACTCCAAAAAAAAAAAATCCCAGGAAGAAAAATTATTCCAGAAAGAAAATCTGATGTCAAAGACACAGAGTGAAAGGGTTTTTTAAGCGAGTGGGCACATTGTCAAAATCTAGATAAAACGGCAATGCTGTTGAACAAAGGGCTAAATACCAGAAGACTAGCAGAGTCAGAATATGTGAAAAGAGACTCAGGAGGGGTCAAGATGCTGATTAGCATCGGACATAAAATCCACAAAAACTGAATTCCAAATTTGGTCATGAAGAAGTGAGAGGAGGGGAAAGACAAAGACCAAGAGAAAGGGAAGGAGGGAGGGGAAGAGGAAGAGGAGAAATAGGAACTAAATAGCTAGTAGTGGGCTGAGGCGGTGTTCCTTTGATAGAGTATTTGCTTAGCACAGAGGATGCTCAGCTCCCAACCCTCTATAAACCGGAGCATGGTGGTACCTGACTGTGATCCCAGCAGCACTTGGAGACGACCTTTTAAAAAGTCATTCTTAGCTACACAGTGAGTTTGAGGCTAGCCTGAGTTCTATGGCCCTGTCTCAAAAGAGCAAAAACACAAAGGAAGAAAGAAAGGCCTAAAAGGGAGAAACTGATGATGACAATGAGAGCCACCAAACAATGGCGATAATACAGCGGAAACGAGCGACACACCGAGTCATTCAAACCAGAGAAACTAGAGAAGTAACAGGAAAATGGAGAGCATAAAGTAAGATGAGATGGAAATTAGCCCTTACTATGTCACACTGAAAAGAGATGAAATGAACTGCTGAATTTAGTAAGGCGTTGTCTATACCCCATTCAAATGAGACACATGTAAAACAGACAGCAAAGGCAGGAAGAGTAAAGGACTCAGACTCAAAGAAACCATGAATGCAAGTTGAAGCTGTTATGAAAATATCAGAAAATAAGTAAATAAAAAATCGTGAGTTGTTAGTTCGGTCACCATGCACCGATGGACCAACCCCCAGTCTGGGTGATCTTACAGAGTTTCAGTATGTATACAGGACAGAGGCTAGACTTGAGAGACAGTTCACGGTCTTCAGTATGAATGTTTCGGCATTTTAATCCCAACTTTGGGTAGACAGACCCATAACTGGAGGTACAGGAGTTCTGCCCAGCCCCAGCTAACAGACTCGGTTCAATAGGCCTTTATACACTTAGCACTCAACAGCAGAGAAACACAAAAACAGCATATTTACAAACACTAGACAGGTTTATAACTACCCCACATGTCAAGTAAATGCACCCTAAAGATATTTTTGGACAGCAGGGCAAATTAATTTAAAGACATGACTTTGGGAGGAAAATCAGTTGGTGGGGTCCTGCAGGGGGGAGTTGGAGGGGGGAAGCAGGGGTGGCTAAATGTGTGTGTGTGTATGTGTATTTGTATATATGAAATTTTCCTAGAATAAATGAAAAATTGTATGTTGTGATAGCTAAAATCTTATGCGTTCCAAAGACAGAGGCATCCAGGAAATGCTGGGTTAAATCAAGTTCTGTAAGGACACGAGGGGTTGAGGAACAGCCTCTTCTCCACTGTAGGAGCCCACATGGACTAATACACAGGTGTATCCCAACGGTGTTCTCTAGAGTCTGCATTGTCTCAGTTTCTCTCTGTGGCAGAGTCCGTGGGACTGATGTCCTGTGGAACACCCTTTGGGAGATTACTCCACAGCAACCCCGCAGCACACTTTCCCCAACGGTACCATTTTCACACACCTTGTCTGTTAAATAAGCTTCCTTCCACAATGGAAAGACTGGCTGGTGCTTCTCTTCTGGGACATTCTAAGCAGGCCGTGAGCCTTGGGATCCTGGCGAGATGGGCAAGGTCAGATCCCACACAGCACAGTGAGCACCATAGCAAATGGCAAAGGAAGGCCCCAGCAGCTGTGCAAAGACAGGGATGTCCGTGTTTTAAAATTATCCTCTTAAAAAAAAAAAATCAGCCACCCTGAAATCCACATCAATGCGAGGCACAGGTACAACATTCCTAAGCCACATCCCCAAACTTTAGGGTGGTCCTCAAACAACAGCCTCACTTTCCAGTCAGTTCAGATACCCAACTTCCCTTCTGGACTGGTGAGGCTGTGATGGGTGATGGATGGCTCTGTGGATGAATCCATTTTGAGGCCAAGAGCAGGATCCCCACTAACACATACATACACACACACACACACACACACACACACACACACTTTCCAGTACTTTCCAGTTCTTGGTCATGCACTCTGCCTTTTGTACCTCAGGCTATGACTTCAGTTTTGTCAGGGGCTCATCTATACCGTGATGATGAGGAGCCAGTCTAGCTGAGAGACAGAGAAAGCTGTAGGCCCACTCTGGTGGGGGAAGAACTTTTGTTTTTCTACCCTAATTTTTCATTCAAATATATGCAATGTATTTTGTTTACCTGGCAGTATTGTCTATCTGAGAAGAGGTATATATTGGGCTAGAGTGGTGGCTTAACAGTTAAAAGCACTTCCTGCTCTTTCAGGGAACCAAAGTTCTGTTCCTAGCATCCATAAATAGCGACTTACAGCTGCTGCAGGGGATCTGACACCCTCTTCTGGCCTCTGTAGGCACCTGTGTTCACATGTAAACACTCACGTACAGACACACACACATGCACATAAACCTAAGTATAAAATATGTGCATATTATCTTGGGTTAACACAATCCTACCCTGGATTGTGTGGACTTGGTGACACTTCTAAAGAACAAAATGTGGGCAGACAGCATGACTGTCATTCTCAGGGTGAGTTATTAAAGACCATGCAGCTCCTATCTGCACACTTTCACTTTCTCTAGGGCCACTAGTACCCTGGACAAAGCCAATAAGAAAAGAGTATTGGAGAAGACCATGTGACAAGAGCTCCCACCCTCCTGCAGCAATTTCATGGAACGTCCAGTATCAGAAACAGCAGAAGACCCTGAGCCAGAGGTGCCCTCATAGCTGACCCTAAACATATGAGGCCCCAGGAACCATGGGAGTTATGAAGTTCTGCTTGTTTTGTGGTGCCGGGTTTGGGGATGAGTTGTCCTGCAGCCATATATGAGTAACACACCCATCAGTCAAAACTGTTCAGGGCAGAAGGAAGCCTTTGTGAGGTCATCTCAGGTATAGGTATCCACCCCATATGGCTGGGGCTATGCTGGGCTGGTGACAAAAGAGGATTTTTTTATGCCTGGGAGACTGATATGGGCAGTAAATACAGTCGAACCTTGCTATGGATGCAAGAGTTGCTTACAACAGCAGACTACAGTGGGAGGAGACACTGTAGTCCATTCACACAGTGGTGCACCCTCTGAGGATGCTGAGCAGACAATGAGGGCAATCTACAAATGGACACGGAGTGTATGGCAGGATACAGCATAAGCCAAAGAGCAACACACAAGAGTGGCTACATCACGCAATTTTATTTATGTGTTTATTTATTCTGCTTAAAAGGTATAAGAGATACTTAAATTTGTTGCTGGTGAGGTGGTTCTCAGCTAAAGTGCGTAGGACCGAGTCTGATGACATGTTCGAACCGCAGAACTCACATGATGAAAACTGAGAGCCAACTCCTGAAACCTCATCTCTGACACCCATGTGTGTGCTGTAGCATGCGCTCATTAGTATATATGTATAGGTATGCACATGTGCACACACACACACACACAAATCATTCTTTTAAAAAAATACTTTTTTCAGAACTGGAAACCTGGTATAGGCCTTCCCTTTCTTTTGTGACTACTACTGAGGTAGCAGTGTCCACACTGATGGCTGTTCTCTTGCTGACCAAATCCATCCCAAATTACCTTCCAGTGTCAGCAGGGAGACTATGTTTACACCTTTCCCAAAGGACTGATCTCTGCTGTCTGATTGTATGATGACGTCAGGCTGTGTGAGGATGCTGCAGTGGTCAGCAGTTTGGCCAAATGGTCCAGATCTACAGGGAGAAATGTGCCAGCTAAGAGTGCAGCAGGGAAAGGTTAAAGGCTGCACATGTGGGCATTCACCCCACCAAGGTGACTCTCATCCAGCTGAGACTGGACAAGGATCAGAGGAAGAACCTGGGTGGATCTCAGGTCGCCAAGGAAAGGGGAAGCTACGAGGAAGAAAGAGCTGAGAAGATGCAGGAACAAAATAGTCTCATATAAAACATTAAGTGATGTTAGGGTCTTTGAAAGGAGAAATGCATGCACAAAGAAAAATACATACACGGGTGGTACTTGTGATGTAAACTGTAATCAGAGTCCAGTATGAGAAAGAGTGAGAACAGGCAGGAAGGGTGGAGTGAGAACAGACAGGATGACTGGGATGGGACCAGGAAGGAGGGTGGGTTCAGACACACTAGTTTATGTACAGTTTCCATGTTCAGAACCCTGTTCTCTTTTACACACTGAAAAGGGGTAAACTCCATAATATTGGGGAGAAAGGGAAAAAACAAAACCAAAGCCACAAACAGAAAATACAACAAAACCAGTAAACCTAACTTCAAGTGAAAGTCATAATGGTGTTAGTGGGGGAAACACACTTCGATCCAAGAATTTCCACCATAAAACCCACAAATACACACTGACACATGATGGATGCATTCATCTTCCATGGAGGTACGGCTCGGTAGGATGTTCCCTGTGGACAATGAAGCTGTGGTTGATCTCACTACCACAGAAGCTCGTACCTGGTAAGAGAAAGAGAGAATCAATGAAGGAAAAAAGGGATTATTGGCACAGTTTTTGCAAACTTTAGATCACAACTTATTCAACGTTGAATTAAAAAAAAGAAACCCAAACCCTAAGTACCTCTTCACTGAGTTCTAGCCTCTCAGAGGTGTTCTCAGCCCAGCCACTCATTAACAGGAAGGATGGCACTTAGCCGCAGCTTCTGTGACAATGTCTGAATTTTCATCTTAGCCCTCTTCCTGTTCTCCTGAAAGCACCACGCAGAGCCTCTTGATCTGGTATGGGAGTATGTCTGGAGCACCCATCACCACTCCTGCTTCCTCTGGAAGCCGGTACAGGAGTGCCTGCCGCTCAGCTCACCACTGAATGCTCAGGCAAGGGTGGGGTGCGGTCCTATAGCTATAGCCAAGGACTGGCCAAAGTGTTCATGGAATCAATAGGGCTGGGACATTAGCAATGACAGGACAAAGTCAAGAGAGGTGCATGGAAGTGGGCTGGCAAGTCAACCACCATGGACCAAGCTGATGATTTCAAATTTCAAAAGCGGAAGTTCTTGCTTTCTAGTGCCTACAGAAATGACGCTCAGTGGGTTATTAAAAAACAAATGAACATGAAATGTTTATGGGAAGGATTTGATGATGGGGATGGGGAGGTGGGGGAACTGAATAGGGGATTGCAAGGCCAATATGACCAGATGCCTTTGTACACATGTATGAAATTCTCAAGAATAAAGGAACCTTTTTAAAGATCACATTTGAAGATTTCATTGCACCGTCACCTTTGAGGGTGGGATTTCCTTAGACTCTAAGACACTAGGTAGAAATGGCCGTTTGTTGGTTTGTTTGTTTGGGGTTGTTGCTTTTTTGTTTGTTTTTTGTTGCTGTTGTTTGTCTGGTAATATATTTTGAAATTTAATGAGAGGGAAAAAAACCCTAAGAGTTAGACACATCTTAAAAATATTTTAAAAATAGGGCTGGGGTAGTAATCCAGTCAGTAAAGACCTTGCCACATAGGCATAAAGACCAGAGCTCAGCTTTCACCACCTACATAAACCTACATAAAAAGCTGGGCATAGTGGTCACTTACCGTCGCAGCTCGGGGAGGCAGAGACAGGATTTCTGGGGATCATTAGGTAACCAGTCCAGTCTAATGATGCCCAGGTCCCAGTGAGAGACCCGTTCTCAGAATCAAGGTGGATGGTGCCTAAAGAATGACAACCCAAGTTTGACCTCTCTGATCTCAACATGCATGCACACACATGCATCTGAACACACCAACACATACACCTTCACACACATATTCGTACAAAGCATTTAAGAAATAAATATTAACTTAGGTATGCAACTTTCCCCCTAAAGTGCCAATTTCTCATGGGTAACATCATACACATATCTGATAAAAATGTAGTAGGAAACTGGTTTTCTATTCCTGATGTGTTCATCGCTCAGCCTCTGTCAGGCTAACTTGCAGCAGTATTTTGATGGACACAGTAACTGACTTGTTACTCTGCAGTTTCTATGAAGGACAGATTTTGCATTGATTTATGAATTGAGTGGATCTATTTTCTCAATGGATATTATTTGAGAGCTTACCACATGTCAGCCAGTGTACTGACCACGAAGAAGCTGCGTGCCTGGGAACAGGAAACCAAGACGTAGCAGCCAGGCTGAGAATGCTACAGCCGATACAGGAGGATTAGCCTTCATTCAATGCATTCTTTCTGGACCCATGTCCAGCATCCTTCAAACAAAATCTCTCTAACCACATTGGGATCTGCTGCATCTAAAATTCTCATTTCTGTCACAAGGAAAACTGCTCATTAAATTAAATGACCTCTCCCAGGGCTACACAGTGAAGGATGAAACCTCTATTGACAGAGAGATCAGCCTGGAAACAGAGGCATGTGTCTTTGATTCCCATCCTGGCGAGGGGTCTAGGATTTAGGGGGCACTGCACACTGTGGAAATAGTGTCATATGCTCTAGACAGAGCACCACCATTCAAATGGCACAAGACACATGAACAACAGTCAATATCTGTGATGTGGAGAACCGTCTAGGGAAATGTTCAGAGTATAGATGAGAAGGAACAAAATCAAGGCCCAGAGAATGTAGTGGATAGGGAGGGCAGTTTGAATTTCTGTAGAAAACATCAGAACTGATAGAAAAGAAGTTACAGTACACAGTAAGATATTGTAAAGCAGGCTTTTTAAGATAGAAAGCACCTGTGATGGTGTGAATAGAAATGTTCCCCCATACGCTCATAGGTTTGAATCTGGCTCACCACTGGAGGAACTGTCTGGGAAGGATTAGGAGGCGTGGCCTTGTTGGAGGAGGTGTGCCACTGGGGGTGGGGTTTGTGAGTTCAAAAGTCTCTCAAGATTCGCAGTGTGCTCTCCTCTCTCTCTGCCTTCTGCTTGGAGGTCAAGAGTGAGTTCTTGGTTGCTGTCCCAGCTGCATGCCTGAACTGCAAACCCAATTAAATTATTCTTTATTAAGTTGCCTTGATTACAGGGTCTCCTCACAGCAATATAAAAGTAACTAACACGACATCCTTCTCATGCTTAGATGAGGCCCAAGATAGAAATAAAGATATAGTTCTGGGAGTTTGTGGCATTCCAGGATTCTACCACACCCCCAGGAAGGCAAAGGTACAGGCAGGGGGAGAAACAAAGATTTCATGGACTCCAGGGCTTTATGTAAACAATTTTCTAATGGAGGAGTGAAGGCAGACTGCCTTCCAGTTCCAAAATAACTCCAAATAACCGACACAGAGACTCAATATTAATTATAAATGCTCAGTAACAAGCTTAGGCTCGTTACAAACTAGCTCTAACAACCTAAATTAACCCATATTTCTTATCTAAGTTCTACCATGTGGCCCATGGCTTGTTACCCCATTTTCTACACTTCCTGCTTCTTCTACTTCTTCCCAGAATTCTCTCTTCTCCCCAAATCCTGCCTAGCTATCAGCCAATCAGCTTTTTATTAACAATGAGAGCAGCACATTTTCAGTGTACAGAATGATTATTCCACAACAGGGGAGACTGATTGGCAGGCTTAAAGTAAGCAGGCCCAGGGTCCAGGAAGTCACACTAACAGAGAGGACCACACAGCTCACAGGGGCTACAAGAGTCAGCAGGGCCAGTGTTGTCTGCCCAGTGTGCATATTGGAGATGAGTGAATCATGAAGTGGGGGGGAGTCGGAGGAGCTGAGAGCTGAGGGCTGTGTCCAGCTGACGAGAGTCACTCCTAACGTGAAGATTAATATCTTAGATTCGGTCTGGGTATAAGAATGCTGTGTATGGGATAAATTTCCCTCTATTTCAGGAAAATCCAGCTCTGAAATTGGAAAAGATTCACTAATTACAGGGTAAATTTCTGGAAAAAATAGCATGCTCTACATGAGCATTTTTTAAAAAAATTTGAAATCCAAGAAGCAGTAAAATTCCATCTGAGTCTATGAATCTGGTCATGCAAATAAGATAGAATAAAATCCAAAATTTTAGTACACTCTTTTGCAGCTTGTCCCAGTGGGCTTCTTATTGCTGTGATTACCGTGGGCAAATGCAGCTTGAGCTGGGGTTGAGTTCAGCTTACTGCTTATCATCTACATGAAGGAAGTCCAGGTAGGAACTCGAGGTAGGAACCTGGGAGCAGGAACTGAAGCAGAGGCCATGGAGGAGTGCTGCTTACAGGCTTACTCCCCATGGCTTGCTAAGTTTGATTATTTATACATATCAGGATTACCTGCCCAGGGGTGTCCCCAGCCGCAGTGGGCTGGGATCCCCCCAACACACACATCAATCATTAATCAAGAAAATGCCCCTTTGGACTTGCCTGCAGACCAAGCTGATTGAGGAAATTCCTCAGCTGACATTCCCTCTTCCTGGGTGACTCTAGCTTGTCTTCATCTGACAAAACACTAGCTGGCACACAGTTCTCTCCCTGTGGATCAACTATGTCTCTTCTTGAGCCCCTGGTAAATGGAACACACAGTATAAAGCTCCCTGCTTTCTTTGGCTTGCCGTAAGCCTTGGGGATGCATCTGTAGTTATCTCCCTTCGTTGTACGATGGATTTGTTTTTCCAGCTTGGGGTTAGAGTAAATGACCTTGCTACGTACTGTCACTTGCGAGATTTCTTGTAGACATGTAAGAAAGAAGAGCCTAGGAGATTTGCTGAATGCAGGACAAGTATATGTTCAACTTAATAAAAAACTCTACCAGTTTTATAAAGTGACTGCATGGTTTGATAGTCTCACAAATGGCATGCCAGAGTTCCTGCTGCTCCACGACCTGGCCAACATTTGATATTCTATTTTTTTATCTTAACATGGGTATGACGTGGCATCTCATTTTGGTTTTATATTTTATTTTCTCAGAGACTAATGGTGTTGAGCGTGTTTCTATGGGCTTGTTGGGCATTTTCTGTCCGCCTTTACGAACCTCTGCTCAGGTTGTCTACTGAGGTTTTAATGTTTCTTCTTGCCATCCAAAGCCAGGTAGGAAACTATGCAGGCCAAACTGACAGTAGTAACTATGATGATACAGAGAATGTGCATTTAAGGAGCAGTTAGGGGGTCAAAGTAAAAGAATGGCACACGGGTCAGAGATGGTACAGCGACACAAGCCACCGGGTTCCTGATGTGACCCCCAGATAATGATGACGGCGGTGGGTTGGTCATACTCATCACTGTCACATCGCTGTGCGACTAGATGCTCTCTCGAAGGCGATGTGTCATCCTGCTCACACCCAGTACCACAGCCCACCTCTGTTGTTGCCAGCTGTGCATCTATATCCACTCCCTCGTGCAAATACCCCCGGGGCTAAGACAGCTGCTCTGAGCACTGCAATATATTCCCCCTCACTTGAAAGGGCCTAAAGGCTTCATGGGCTTAGAAGGTTCTAGAAAAAGATGCATAGGAACTGTTCTTTAATCATTAAGTTTTCTTTCACTTTTATTTTTAATTTTGGTGCGCACATGTATGCGTGTGTACACATGTGCTACCGTATGCCTGTGGAAGACATGTTGTAAGAGTCGGTTCTCTCCTTCCACCAGGTGGATCCTGAGGATCAAATTCAGGTCGTCAGACTCAGTGGCAAGACTTTACCTGGTGAGCCATCTCGGCAGGCCTCATTTAAGTTTTTTAAAGTTAACAAAATGGTAACTTAAACCTTAATGCAACATTTATACTTACTGATATGTTTAACTTCCATATGAAAATTTAAAGAAAGTTAAACATATCACCAAACCCTGAAGTAATCATGCCCAGAACAGCTTCCTTAGGGTTGCTAGCCATGACTGTAATAGGGAGTCATCACGAATCATGGGTGGTCTTTTCTCGGAGTTATCCGACACATATATAAGAATGCTGGCCACGTCACCTTCAAGAGGCCTAATGTTTGGACGATGAATTCACTTCTTTGTAGTCCAAGAGATCTGAGATCGGTGTCAGTGTTTACGCCTGCTTCAAACAGGCTTAGTCACCGAAGGACCGTGCTGTGTGGAGCCAGTGTGCAAGTTCTCTGTGGAAACCTTTCTGAACTCTGTCCAGGGAATTTTCAAGCCCTTCGCCAGCTTGCCGGCTTTCCATTTCCCACTGCCCTCTTCATCTTCGTGTGGGAACACATGATTTATTGTACAGGCTTTGAGTAGAAGTTTTAAATTAACAAGTCACAACTGAGCTCCATCAGCGTCATTTTATCTTAAGGGTTTTCTTCTTTATTCTGGTATGCATGCATGTGCCTCCTCCTCCCTCTCTCTCTCTCTCTCTCTCTCTCTCTCTCTCTCTCTCTCTCTCTCTCTCTTTCTGTTTCTCACTAGTTATGAGGTTCTTCTTGTAGCCACCACAAACTTGTGATGGAAGCTGGCTTTCTAACTAGTCCTTTCCTAACTAGTCCCTTCTTCCTAACTAGTGCCTTCTTCCTAACTAGTGCCTTCTTCCTAACTAGTCCTGTTTGTTAGTCAAAGGCTGTGGAGCCTGTAGGAAGTGAGGACTAATTAGAGGAAGCAGGTTGGGTCTTTGAAGGGTCTAGCCTGTGTTCTGGTTCCGTCTTCCCTCCGTTCCCTGTCACACCACGATGTGAGAATCCTCCCCACCACCATGAACTTCACTGCACCATGATGGGCTGAAACCCTCTGAAACTGCTAGCTCAGTCAACCGCCTCGCCTGTTCCTCCCCTCAGCTGTTTCTGCCACGACGATATGGAAGACACAGCTGCTAAGGAAAAGCCTAGGTCTGGAAAGTTACTCTCCTTCCCCTCTTGCTTCACCAGGGGAAGAGGGAACAGAGGTGGACAGGTGTTTACTTCTCTGCCCCGGGCCTCTTGAGTTGAGCCTTTCCTACCAAGCGTGAGATCCTCAGCAAATCAAAGCTTTCAGGGATGATAACCAACCTTGCCACAGACAAATCTCAGCTCAACCTCGCCCTGCAGCTCCTCCCTTACCCCAACCCTGGTTTATAACAAGGAAGATGCTGTCCGTCTGCATCCAATTTCTGTTACCTGGTGCTGGTCACTTGAGTTTGGTCAGCACACTCCCTAATCGCTCCTTAGTTTGTTGTACTTGGGCGTCATACTCAACTCTGGCTCCCCCAAACTGAGAGACTGGAAGAGCGTGCAGCCATCATACAAGGAGTACCTGTCTCTTGTCCCTTGCCTCCAGCTAAAGAAGGAACCACATTGTGTAAACGGGAAGTGATTTTTTTTTATAATCCTTAGTAAGCTGGTGCCTTGAACTCAAAAGTAAAAGTAAGGAATAGATCCAAGGACTCTAGGAGTATGCCCAGTGCTGTGCTTTGAGGGTTAGTGTCAAAAGGGCTCATGTGCTATAACCTTGGCTCCCAATGGTGGTCCTAGGCAGAAAGGGCAAGAATGTTAGGCAATGGGGCCCAAGTGAAGAAAGTAGGTCACAGGGCTGTGTTTCTGAATGACGTATCAGATCCTGGCCTCTTCTTCATTCTGCTTTCCATCCACCATGAGATGAGCAACAGCCTGCTAATATGCCCTCCCACCATGCATTCTGCCTCACCACAACCCCAAGTTCAAGTCAAGTTTTCTGCTTTAACTTCACTCCTCTCAAGTAGTATGCCACAGTGGTGGAAAGCTGGCCAATACTCAAAGTGTTGCATGGTCTTGTACTAGGCAACATGAATACAGTGAAGATGGGCAGCAGTGCCCACCATTGGGTACCTGGTGGGCAGAGGTACACTCTAGGATGGGTACAGAGCAATGTGAGTCAACTTTATTCTTGTGTGTGTGTGGTGTGGATGCACATGTATGTGTGTGCATGGTACGGGGGTAGAGGTAGGTAGGGACAACCTTCAATGTCAAGCCTTGGGTGCCTTCCGCTTTTTAGCTAAGGCAAGTCTCCCATTGGATTGGATTGTTGCCAGACTGGCTTGCCTGTAATCTTCAAGGGATCTACCTGTCCCTACCTCCCGTCTTGCCATTTCTGGGATTAGAGGCACAAGATACCACACTCTGCTTTTTACATAATTTCCAGGGATCTGAATTCAAGTCCTCATACTTGTAAAGTAAGTCCTTTACCCTCTCTCCAGCCCCTAGTGGCAGATTTTCCAGAACTCTCTTCCACCATGTTTTATGTTCTTGCTAAGTAGGATCTCTGCTGCTGGTCTGATGACCCTATCTGCACAGGGGTGTAGCTTTCAGTCCACTGCCATCCCTGACATCAAACCATCAGAGTCCTGTAAAAACAGGCGTACAATGCTCCTCTCTTTGGCAGGTATCATGCTTCCACTGCTCCGGACATTAGCTGCCCCTTGCTAAGCAGAAAAACCAACAACGGAAGATGTTCTCATTACTCTATTCAAGTCCACCAGTGGCCATTTCTGACCCTCTCCAGCAGGACTTGGAGGCTTATTATATTTTCTCAGAATTATCTCCTCAAAGAGGCAAAAAGCAAATCTCAGGAACTTCACACACTTCTCTCTAATTGCTGGAGCTGAGCATCCTTGTTGGAATGAAGTCGCCCCGATTTTCATTTGGATAAGCTGTCGTCTCTGCGCCTCCATTGTAAAGCAGTGGGAAGACTTGATTACTAGCTTCAGTGTGAGATGGGTAATTTTCCTAAAAAGGCTACTTCTACCGGCATATTTTCAATCAGGGCTGCAGAGCCTGCATAGAAACATTTGATTAATATTCCATCAAGGATTTCAACATATGGTTCTGTGTCAAAGGATTTGAGATAAATCCACTGAGGCGGCTGCAAGCCCGAGCATGAAGATAACAGTGTGAGACTCTCCCATGCAAATGCCTCTAATCTGACAAAAAGATGACAGATGTGCTGGGGAACATGGACTGCAAGAGCTTGAGAGGCAGGAGCCTGGTGCTACTTAGAAGGGAACATCTATAGCCCAGAGCTTGGTGTCCTGCACACAACAACGACACAATCAGGATGAAATAAACCTGTTCTGTGACAGATGAGAGCTTTAGAAACTGGTGGGAATGCAAGCTGGTACAGCCCTTTTGGATTTCAGTGTGGCAATTTCTCAGAAAATTAGGACACAACCTTCCTCAAGACCCAGCAATACCACTTTTGGGTATATATCCAAAGGATTTCAATCATGCCACAAAGACATGTGCTCAACTATGTTCATAATGGCATTGTTTGTCATAGCCAGAACCTAGAAACAATCTAAATGCCCCTCGACCAAAGAATGGATAAGGAAAATGTGGTACATTTACACAATGGAGTACTACACAGCAGAAAAAATGACAGCTTGAATTTTGCAGGCAAATGGATGGAGCTAGAAAACATCATTTTGAGTGAGGTAACCCAGATACAAAAAGACAATTATCACATGTACTCACTCATAAGTGGTTTTTAAACATAAAGCAAAGAAAATCAGGTTACAAACCACAATCCCAGAGACCTTAGACAACAATGAAGACCCTGAGACGTACATAGATCTAATCTCCATGGGAAGTAGAAAAAGACAAGATCTCCTGAGTAAATTGGGAGCATGGCGACCTTGGGAGAGGGTTGAAGAGGAGGAAGGAGGCAGGGAAGGGAGCAGAGAAAAATGTAGAGGTCAATAAAAATAATAATAAAAAAAGAAACTGTAGGAAGAAAATCAACTCTTTTCAAGGTCTTGGAGAACCATGTTCGTGGTTATTTGAATATCACCCTAATCTAAACAACTTAAATTATTCAGTGGGGCCAACTGTTTGTTGAAATCTTCCTCTGCCTTTGACAAATAACTGCTCCTTAGCAAATACCTGTTGACCAAAACCTGTTTTGCCCTCCTCTAGAGACCAGCATATCTAATATCCAAGACTTTCTTTGGTGTGGTCAACCACATATCAGGCGTCTAGTCAGTGGGATATGAAGACAAGCATGTCCCTTCCTGAACTGGGCTCATGTGGTCTTCCTCCGCACTCAGAACCCTTCTCCATAGCATTTTCCTTTCTGGTTGACCAGGATGAAGACTGCCATGGTAGCCTTGGAAACCATATGTGAAGATGGTGGAACCTTTTGCAGCCCCAGCCCTTTAAAGGCCTCTCAGCATGAACACCTGCTCCTAGCTGTTCTGTGAGCCAGAGTAGGGCTCTAGTGAGATACCCCAACCTCACAGAATATGAAAATGTAGAGCCAGAAGAGACACAGCCCCCTCCCTCAGAGAGCAATCAACCCTTGCAGGGACCGAGTGGCCCTTCACCTTCACATAAGCCACAATTAGACAGGGTCTTTCCACAAAGCTTGCTCTCGGTGGCCATAACAGAGCGAATGACAAATACCAGCCATAGGGCCCTTCAGAAGACGTTGGCACACACCTCTGCTTGTAGACCACCAGTGATGAGCAGCCAGAGGTTAACTACCCTTGGAGACAAAGGATATAGAAACAGAAGAGGAGTCTTGGGAAATACTGATGGCCTCGATCCCTAGAACCTGATCAGCGTGTACCACTAGCATTTTCAAGAAGAGGCTCTTCGCCCTGGAAGCTGTTTCCAGTGCAAATCTAGCTGCAGAATACAAGGTGTGATATTTGGCAGGTGAGACATTTTTAGTAAGTTCGCTTAAAAACCCTGCATGTCCTCAAATTAAAGTGTACGTGCTGTTGGTTTTGTTTGAGTGCTTATTTTTGTTTGTTTCTGTGTTTGGTTTCGGTGTTTGTTTCTTGAGACAGGTTCTCATGTATTCCAGGCTGTCCTCAAACCTGTTCAAGACAAGAATGACCTTGAACTTCTGACCTCCTACTTCCACTTCCCCAGTTCTGTTGCCACCATGCCTGGTTTAGGTGATTCCCAGTGATGGAACTGTAGAGGATTCTATGTACGGCAGGCAATCACTGTACCAACCAAGCCATGTCCAAGCTTATAGGGTGACTTGTATGTGTTTCCCACTTGTGGTAGTTTGAGTGTGTTTGGCCCCCATAAGCTCTTAGGGAGAAGCACTATTAGGAGGTGTGGCCTTGTTGGAAGCTGGATGAGACATACCTTTAATCCAGACCTTGAGGTTGGAGGGCATACCTTTACTCTGGGCCACACCTTCTGTTGGAAGTGTGTCACTGTGGGGGTGGGCTTTGAGGTCTTTTTCTCAGGTTTCACTCAGTGTGACGGTCAGTTGATTTCCTGTTGCCTGCAAGATGGAGCAGTCTCAGCTCCTGCATCATGTCTGCCTGCATGCCACCATGGTCCCCATCATGGTGGACTGAACCTCTGAAACTGTAAGCAAGCCACCACAATTAAATGTTTCCTTTATAGGAGTTGCTGTGGTCATGCTGTCTCTTTACAGTAATAGGAAACCTAACTAAGACATCACTTAACCTTCAGCATGGACTTGCTCACCAGGGAGGCCACCTGTCTCAAACCATCCAGCTCAGGGAAAGTCAGAACACAGAATCCCCTTTACATTTGATTCAATGTCCTTTCTCATGGGGCCATGTTTTAGCTTATGCCAGAGATTATGACATTCTTTGTTGACCTAATCCCTAGTGGTTCTTAATGCCCTCTGTGGATTCACAGACTGGCAACAGATGTACCCTTAGTCCAAGGCCTAGGACCACACAATGGATGCTCTGACCCTTCCCAGATCCTCCAAAATTAGAGGCAGCACTGCCACTGTGCAGAGCTCCAGGAAAGGCTGATGCACCAATATGGGTCTCAGACAGAATGTAAGCGAGAAGACCTGAGGATGGCAGGATGGTCAAGAGGATACTGGTCCAAGATGGAACTTGCATCCTCAAGCCTCAGATTCTGCAAATGTCTGGGCTTGAGGCATTGTAGCCACCTCCTTTCCACCTGTCACACACGTTCATGTTATTTATTAGACGCCAGAAAGTATTTACGGAACACCTCCTAAGGGAAGAGATATGCAAACATCCTTCCTCTTTCATCTCCTCCAAGGAACACAGTTTTAGATTGAAAAATACGTTACGGTCCTGTGAAGGGAAGATCGACCCCATCCCTGCCCAGGGACTTCAGGCTGAAATGAGGATGCTTGCTTCTCACCTTGAGCCATAAATAACTGCAGATACAATCAGGGCGATTCGGATGGCCCATTCCCTCCTCACGCTGCGCTGCGTTAGTCTGGGGAGCAGTTGCAAACGTGGGCTGCGTCAGCAGATGCCTGTGAGCATCCAGAAGCCGGGAAAAGAGGGCAGTGTTCGCATGCTGCATTTGGAACATTGGGAGGGGAAGAGATTTTTAAATGTTACCGTGCTGATTAACAACTACATGGTGTTTTATGGTATGAAACGTGATGAATCAGAGTTGTTAAACTTGACGTTTTAATTATTTATGAAATTGAGATATCACAGAGCCTCAGAAGCTCTGGGTGATAGAATACGTTTGTAAAAGTGTCTCCTAATACATAAAACACAAAGCTACAGGATGTATGACACGATAGAGAACTAATAAGAAGTAGACTAAAGACCCAGAGGAGCCCCGGGATTGTCTCTGGCTCACTTTACATTCACATGTCCCATGTGCTTATTTTGTCTTGTGTGTGTGTGTGTGTGTGTGTGTGTGTGTGCGCGCACACACACGTCCATGTGTGTGGAGGGTAGAGGTCAACATCAGATCTCTTCCTCTACCACTCTCTGCCTTATTTTGAAAGCTAGGCTCTCTTGCCAAACCTGGAGGCCGCCGATTGGGCTGGAATGGCTGGTTGGCAAACCCCAGGAGTCTCTCTCTCCGCCTCGCCCTCCCAGAGCTGGAATTACAGGCAGGCTCCGCTACACCCGACTGTGTGAGCTCAGATCCTCAGGCTTGCACAGCCAGAATTCTACTGTCTGAACCCTCTCCCAAACCTCCACCTCCCTTATCTTAAAAATTAGTTTACTGAGAGCTGAGGATAGAGCTAAGTGCTAGAGTACTTGCCCACAGCTTTTAAGGCCCTGTATAATCCTAGTAAAGATGATAGATAGATAGATAGATAGATAGATAGATAGATAGATAGATAGATGGATAGATAGATACATAGATAACAGATAGACAGACAGATAAGTGATAGATGAATGATATATAGACATAGATAATAAATAATTTTATTTTTTACAATTTTGAGCTTACAGAGAAAAATGGGATACTAAGATAACCCACATCTGTTTTCCCAGACTACTAATATTCTAGATTAGTATGGCATATTTGCTCCAGCTAATTAGTCTTCATTGGAGCTAAGCTATTGATTCAAACTTCTTCAGTTCTTTTCCATCGAGGACACCATGTCATGCTGTTCCCCCCTACCTCCAGTCATCTGTCACAGGTTCTCAGAGCTTTTGTGTTATTGCAACCATGGCACAGACTGTCCAGGAGCTGGGTTTTGTCAGGCGTTTCTCTCAGGATCTGAGTTGTCAGTCTCTTCCGCTTGTGTATCTGTAAAACAATCAGGCTGCTGGTGCCTGAGGGGGCTGAGTGGAGCAGTCCCTAGAACAGCAGTGGTATCTGGGGGCATCCTAGGCACAGGGACAAAAGATCTCTCCCTCTCTAAGATTCTTTTCAATGATTAAAAAACAAAAACAAGCAAACAAACAAAACTCTTTACACAGGCAAACCATGCTGGAGAGAATGTTTAATATAGCTTTGTATGAAACCCACCTTATTTATAATTGACAAACAAGCTAGGTATCTGCGGGCAATTTTAAAGGGCTTTAAAAGCTATTTTGGCTTATAATTGCTTGGTTTTCTTCAGCCATGTGGAAGGTTCCTTTCTCTTAAAATTTGTTCATATATTAATTCATGCAGAAGATGCTGTTTCAATCTTCTGGGCTAAGTAGACCAATCCCCACCTAAGCTATCAAATAATATGAAGGTGCAGAGCCTCTCATATTAAAATAATATATTTCAAATGCTAATCAGCCATCCTTTCACAATGCCAACAGAACCAACTCTCTCTGCTTCCTTTCTTCCTGAAGACCTAGGGGCACAGTAAGACTGGCCCCACGTGACCATACCCGCAGATACAGAGGGTAACTCTGTGGCTGTTGACATGTCCTCTTTAGTGTACACTTTTCAGGGATGAACCATGTCAGAGAGGGTGAAGGCATACAGAAAATAAGGGCAGGATGGGCATTGCCACGCAAAGCAGAGCAGCCCTTTACAGCTTTGCTCGCCAAGAAAACCAGAATCACCCCCTGCCTTTCCACTTCTGTTACAGCGGGGTGGAGCAGTGACTCTGCAGCCTGAACTGGAGGCCAACTAGGATGCGCTTGTTCCAGCTCTCCACCCTATACCCACAGCATCAACGAATCCCACGTCATCTAGCAGCTAGATTGTAACCACATCACACATCAGTCCCCTCCCTGAGATGACCATCCCAATCAAGGCCACCAACACCCCTCTCCTCATGTACTTCTGTAGACTCTACCCCTACTCGGCTCAAATCAGCCTGATGTGACTGTCAGTGTGGTCTTTTCCAAATGGAAACCGGAACAGGTTACTTTGATGTAAAACCAATCAACAGCTTGTAGTTGAAATGGGAATTCGATCTGTCTCCTCCTACCATGGCCTGGGAACTCTTTTTTTGGTGGAGCCCCTGACATTATCTTCCCCTCCCCTCATCTCTGCCCTTCTTGCTGCAGCCATTCTTCTACATGCTGAGAAGCTTGTGCCCCCAGGACCTTTGCACAAGCTGTAGCTTTTCTTTAAGTCATAGCTGAGTTTCACATACATTCTGGACTGGAGTACCACCTTCCCAGTGAGTTCGCTGAGTTCGAACACTCTGTCAGCCCTTTAAAGAAATTCTTTACATATTGCAAGTGGATGTTTCTCTTCTGTGTTCATCTTGTGTTTCTTCTACTAGAGAAACTGAGAGCAGAGGTCTTGTTTACCTTCATAGCATCCCCAGGACCCACAACAGAGCTCAGTAGGACATTAGGATATGAAGTGACAGGAAGGAACCGGGAGTGAGATTTTCTCATGCTGGTTTCTTTGGAGGGAAACACATTTGGTGTCTCCAGTCCTAAGAGCATTCCAAATGGCCTAGTCTGCAGACAGGAGAGACTCTGAGGTGGCAAGAAGAGACACCAGCAAGACAGAGAACTTACGCCGAGGAAGACTGCCAAGGATGGGAAAGGACATTGCCAGCTGGGAAATGGTACTTGTAAGCCGCATCTATGAAAATGTACTGGTAGAGAACTCGCAAAAGTTAGTTTAAAAGACAGATAACGCAATAATCTGCAAGGGCAGATCTTCAGGAGAATTCCCCAGGAGGAGACACGTGAAATATCCCCTGAGCACATGAGCAGGGCTCAACTCCACTGGATAGCAGAACACACAAATTGGAGCCACAGCCAGTCACAACCTCATCCCTAAAGAGCATGCTAGAAGTCAGAAAAACAGAAAGACAACCCGGAGCTTTGGAGGCTCTGAGCTGGGATTCTTGCCTGCTGCTGCGGGAAGTAGGAAGGTGGCTGCCAAACCAGGGGAGTCTTAAAAAAAAAAAAAAAACCCACCCCGGATGAAGAACTAGAAGCAGCGAAGGAGAGCTGAGAGCAGAAGGAATAATCTTCCCCAAGGAAGAGCAGTCAGCCTCTCAGACATCTTACGGCACATAAGAAGCCAAACGCCAAATTATAGGCTGTTTATCTTACTATACGCATTTACAAATAGGTAAAATTAATTTACGGAGAAAAGCCTATGAACTGCTGCTGGTCTGGGCGAGGCCTGAGAGCCTGACTGAGGCAGAAACCACGGAGGAGCGCTGCCTATCCATTTACTCCCCATAACTCGCTCGTCCTCTTTTCTTAAACCTCTCAGGATGACCTGTCGGGGGCTGGGCCTTACCACAGAAAGCTGGATCCTCCTACACCAATCACTAATCAAGAAAATGCTCTTCAGACTTGCTACAGGTCAATCTGATGGGGATAGTTTTTCAGTTGAGGTTCCCTCTTCCCAAATGACCCTCATTTGCCAAGTTGACAAAAAGACTAACCAGCACATCTGGATCACATAATGACGTGCTGTAACTAACGAACACCAAAACAAAACTCCTCCATGTGGTTGTTCCCAAGTTCTACCATCTTCTAGAAACCTTTTCCATTAAGGTCCTATGAGCATATCCGAGCCACACCCATGGACCATGGCAAGTCAGGGCTGTGTCTGGGATCTGCATCAGAAGGAACCTGGCTATCACTCCCTACAAATGTCCACCATCATCTCCTTTCTCAGACCCCAAACATCTTTTCTCCCAATTCTACCCCAAACATCATCTTTTCTCCCAATACTACTGTGTATTTTCCATCATGAATTTAGTTTGGGATATTATTGACTCCCAGACCCTATTCCTCAAGGTGACCAGGACAGAACCTCTATGATAGTCCTCTCTTCAGTTTGGTTGAAGACCCAGACACATAGCAAACAAGACAGAGAAATGCTGCCCTCAAAGGATTCAGCTGGCTGCCTACTTCCCCAGACTCTACTTGCACATGGCTGCTGTGTGCAGGGTGTGGGGTGGAGGCTGAGCCATGGGGTGAGTGCAGGTTAGACTTGGGAATTCCTTATTGGAAAGATTCACTCATTAGTCCTTCACAGCTCCTTGGTATCCTCCACCAAAGACCTGTGTCCCAAGATCTCAGATTTGCCTCCCATCTCCTGAGTGACTTCTTTAGTCATCCTTTGTTATGGGTTGAATTGGGGACCCCCATGGTGCTATTAGTATAAACCCTAATCCAATGGGACTGTGTCCTTGTGAATAAGGACTTGAATTTAAACAAACACACTGTGAGAACATATTCATGTTCTTTCTGTAAATTACAAAGAAGGTAGAAACTCAGTATCTCTACACATTTTTTTTAGCCAAAATAATAAACCAATCCTTGACTTCTGAACTAAACACTGAAGAGAGTTTAAACATAGAAAACCACGAGGCGTTTTGGAAACGTTGCAAAGACAAATGAGCCACCCATAAAATTGATCTGTGTGGATCAACACAGGCCAATGACAGTTCAGTTAAAGGTTATTAACAATACAAATCCTGATCAATTATTTAAATATAATTTAAGACAGACATAGTGCAAAACCTTCTCAAACCATGTACAATTGATTTACTGAAATGATGTTGTAACTTCCAACAGACCAATAAGGTTCAAATCAATAAAATCTCCTCTCTCCATAAACCTTTTACCCAAGGCCAATCTATCATTATCAATACCATTTAACAAAACTAGCATCTGATGCACTTATGAACCAGAGAGTAGATCCTCTCTCAGCCTCCACACACTGTCCCCCTAGGGAGAAGCTTTTGTTGAGAGGAATTGAAGGGAGTCCATTTTGCTGTTCTGGTTTTTTGTTCTGCATAGTCACTTACCAAGTCTACTGCACAGGGCCCTGAACTCCTAATCTCCTGCAGCAAAAGTAATATTGGGAGGGACTCACTGGAAAAATAAAAGCCATCTGGGTTGACCCAGATGACCATAACCCAGCTATTCTTTCTCACACAGAGAAAGGAGCCATCAGAATGCCAAAGAGAGATAGAAAGAGGACAAACGCATGTCATTCTCCCTGCAAACAGAGATAAAACACTCCAATGTTGATGTTCGTGTGTGGTCAGAGGCCTCTAATAACACTGTTGGAGTTGAGACTGAGAAGGTGACTATTGTTTGAGCAAGATATGATTTTAATGACTTTTTAAAAGGCTGTGCGTTCATGGAAAAGAACTGGAGTGTGCCATTCAAACCTTTCATTAGACAGACGAGCGTGCCATTACTCCACTAATGGCTCGCAACTCATTTTGTCTTTGCAGCAAGGTTCTGAAACTTCATGCATGCAGATCACATCGTTAGTTTAACTCTCAGTGAGCTGGATATGACTTTCCCAGTTATGAGCTCAGTGGGAACATCTAAGAGGAAGAAGAGGGGGGTTGGGCGGCAGTGGCTGAAGTGATAGGCAGAGCGGACAGAAATCATCTGACCTCCAGATCGGCTTGAGCTATTTTGTCATGGCAGTCATCAGGGCAGGTGCGGGGACTTGAGCGTCAGGTGGCTGGAGGGTTTGGAGCCCTGTTCTAAGAGCAGGTCCTTAGCTACACAGCATAGGTGTGAGCCTCCTGGCAATCATGATCTGCTCCCATATGACTGCCACCATCTTCAGACTGCCTACCAGATACTTTCTTCTACCCTTTGTTCTGGAAACTTCCAACAAGAAGGTAGAGAAACCTTCATAATGACCCTCTTTCCCCTTGAAGCAACCAGCTTTCAACAACTGTCCACTCAGTACCAGTCTTATTGACCTGTACCTCAACTCCCTTCCTCAGTTGGAGCCCTCTAAGAATCCTCACCTCTTCTTGTGGTGACAATTACCTGCTTGAGGCGTTTGAAAAATTACAGCTTGAATTCTTAAAGAGCCAGGACACTCCAGAGTGGAAGAAAAAGGAAAGGGGAAAGGAAGGAAGGGGAGAGAGACACACACACAAAGAGAGAGAGAGACAGACAGACAGACACACACACAGAGACTGAGAGAGTGTCCTTTGGCATGCCATGCTTGTTCCTCTCCAGGGCCTCGGCTCTTGCCACTTCTCAGAAGAGGGCCCTCTTCAAAGCCAGAAAGTATGGATTTCAGTTGACAAAAAAAAAAAAAGAAAAGAAAGAAAAAAGAAAAGAAAAGAAAAGAAAAGAAAAGAAAAATCAGCATAGTTCAGATGCCAAGGAAGATGGTTACACCACTGTGGAGTGACTTAAACCTGAGGAGCATGGGATGCACTAGCTCTTTGTCAGGGAATGCCTGGGGGCTCAGATAAATCAAGGGACAAAGCCAAGTCCAAGATGCCATGGGACTTCTGTGCATTGATGGGAGATGAATAATAAAACCAAATGCACAGTACATATGATGATTCAGGGCTTGAAGGAAAATGCTACAGCCGAGTGCTGGGCAGTGAGCTGAAGGTCTGTGTCCTTTGCTAAAAAGAAAATTGAAACACTAGCCCCTGGAGTCAAAGCACAGGCGATTGCGTCTTTGAGAAAGGTTGGGTCTGACAGCGGAGCTCTTAGTGTCCTTATTTATCTAAGAGGCCTATGGGGAGCTAAAGCCTACTTCAGCAGCCATCAGCATTCCACAGCATAGAGAAGGCCCCCACCGCAGCCTCCCCATGCTGACAGACGGAGGTCTTCAGAAGCCACCAAGCCAGTTGTGCTTTTACACCCTCCTGACTCCAGTGGCCGACTGCCGGGCCTGAGCATTCAGCGTCACACTCCTCTATAGTAGTATATACTATTTGTATTTTAATAAATAAATCTTGTCCGGAGACCAGAGGCAAAGCTAAAGCCACTAGAGGTCTGGAGGTGGTGACACACACCTTTAATTCCAGGATTTGGGGGACAGAGGTAGATGGATCTCTGTGAGTTCCAGGCTGTCTTGAGCTACAGAAATCAATGCAGAAACAAATCCAGGTGGTGGTGGCCTACACCTTTAGTCCCAGTACTAGGGAGTCGCACGCCTTTAATCCTAACACGAGAGGGAATATAAAATGAGAGGAGAGAGAGGCTTAGTCTACTTAGTTTGTGGTCACCCAGCCTTGGTAGAGAAAGGTGAGACTTCTCTAGTGGCTTGGCTGCTTTGCTTTTCTGGCTTCCCGGTTGAACCCCCATTTTATTCATGCTATACTCCTCCGAGCATGCCTCACTTTTGGTTTCCCACATGGCTAGTGATGTCACGACCTCCACATACCTCAGAGTCTAGTGTACTCTCAGCTTCAGGGTTTACGGGAGACTTGAGGCTAGCCTGTCTTATTTTCCAGGCAGTTTCCCTCCACTTCCTGCTGGATGCTCCTCAGCTACTGCATCCAGCTCTGTGAGCTCCACTGCCCACAGGGGTGCTGCGCTGCTCCTCCCACCAGCCCTTCGCTCCAGCATGGGGTCTGTCGGAGGGATCAAATCACCCACTATTGTCATGCAATCTTTCAGTTAGCAGAAAACAACTCTATCCTCAAGAATCAATTTATAATTAATAGCAGCATGAACCTTTCTTCCTAGACTTATGAACCCTGAGAGAGAACCGGTCTTTAATGAGCATGTGAGTCCAATTTTATTTTCCCACCAAGGCAGTGGCCTTCTGACAATCGATCTGTATATTCTTGTCCATATACAAACACACTGAGTCAATTAAGCTAACTGCATGGACAAAAGCTACATCTCTTTCTTCTTACTCTAAAATAAGTAAGAAATAATATGTTTAAACGTAAAAAGGTAGGAACTGCAGAGACGGCTTGGTGGTTAAGAGCATTTGTTCTTGCAGAGTACACTGGTTTGGTTCCCAGTAATTACATGGTTGGCTCACAACCATCCATAACTACAGTTTCAGGGAATCCAACTCCCTCTTCTGACCTCTAAGGGCACTAGGCATGCATGTGGCATCCAGGCATACATGCATGCAAAACATTCATAAATATAAAATAAGTAAATCTTTAAAAAATAAATAAAAAGTAAAAAAAAGTAAATGGTAAAACATAAGATGTTTAGGTGAATCTATATCTAAGAAAAATGGCAAAATATCAAAGGCAGAAATAAAGGTCATGCTTTGAGTGCAGATATGAGAGTCTTTGGAAAACAGAGAAGCTGTCACCAATAACTATGACAAATGACAATCTGGAAAAATACTGTCAGGCTATGCCAGCTCTACTATCAATAGAGAGAGCTTTTTAAAACCAATAAAAAGGGTTGAGAATAAAGCTCAGCACACAGTGCTCAAACCCTAGCACCACATAAACTGGGGCATGCCGGCAGCCAAAGGTAGAGGCAGGAGAATCAGAAGTTCAAGGTTGCCATGGCTACACAGGGGATTCAAGACCAACTTGGGATACAAGAGGTCCAATCTCAAAATAGAACAATGACAGAAATAAATAAATAAGCCAGGCGCCACTAACAAAAAGCAGCCAAAAAGAGGAAACTATTCAAAGCAAAACAAATAATACGCCATCTAATTCAAAGCAAAAATAGACACATAAAGCTTAATGTGTAAATATGTGGCTCCATGAACAGGTGTATGTGTGCATATGATCGAATAAATGTAAAAGGCAGAAAAAGTAAAGCCCTGCCCTGAGAGCCGTCACCCCACTAAGACAGGAACAAATGTGGCCTGCAGTTTTTGTGGTAAAGGCAACAGCTCGCAGTTTTGTCAGCTTTGATTTGAACATAATAACTGAATGTGTCCTTTCCAAACTTCAGATGTTGCCGACCTGAGGGTCTCAGGAGCAAGGGCCTTCAAGTGGTGATGAGGTGGGAGGGTGCCTGTCGCCTGAATGGGACTGAGATTCTTGAGGAAGAGACATCACCCAGCATTTACTTGCCTGCTGAACTCACCTTTGAGTCACATGCATTGCGACCTGAGATTTTCAAATAGCCCTCACCAACACACTCGCCAGGGTCAGGGAGTTCTAAACAGCCCCTCAGCAGACACTGGCACCATGGCCGTGGGCTTCCTGCTCTCTAGAACTGTGAGAAATGAGTTTCTATTTTTAGCCAATTACCCTCGTCTGTCCTATTCTGTTATAGCAACAGAAACCAACCAAAACAGAGAGTTTCAACAAACACCTCCGTCTTCAAACTGGTCCTAACGTGAGCAGTGTGTGCTTTTTAGAGATGTCATTGTCATCAGAAACGAAGAAAGGAGAAAGACAAGGACCTACTGCAGACCGAACTGGACCAAGGAGCTGTGACAATGAAGCGTCCTTCGCTCCCAGATAAAGGTCAGGTCTGAATACCACTGCAGATGTGATGTAGACAACCAACAAATTGTGTGTGCTCACGTGTCAGGCAACAGTAGCCTGAAGATGTTAAAGTGTTTGAAATCTATTGCAGGTTTGGGATATTTAAGAAAAACCCTTGCATTTCAGGTGTCCTCCTTAAATAGTTAGAGATGAAGTATTGTGGTGTCTACAACTTAAGCTCAGAAATGACTGACCAATCAAAGTAGGAGAGAAAGGAGCAAGAAAGAGATAGGGCAGGAAGAGAGTGAAAGGGTGCTCAGCCACTGCCACAGAGGGCTCACAACTGATGGATCTTAGGCAAAGAAAGACGTGTGCATTCCTCAGATAATTCTTGAAACGATTCTAGAGATTAAAATATTTTTAAAATGAAAAGTTTTAAAATTATTATTCTAAAATAAACAAATAGAAGCTCAAAGAAAGAGCCAGATGGTGGTTGTGCATGCAGTTAATCCCAGCACTCAGGAGGCAGAGGCAGGTGGATCTCTGTGAGTTCGAGGCCAGCCTAGTCTACAGAGCAAGTTCCAAGACAGGCTCCAAAGCCACACAGAGAAACCCTGTCTTGAAAAAACAAAACGAAACGAAACAAGAAACCAAAAAAGTTTAAAGAAAGAAGAGTCATATAAATAGATCAGTGCCGTTAGTGTCGTTGGATAAATGACTGATAAGTATTTGAAAATGGGAATCCCAGTTTTTAGTTACTAGGATCAGAACTAATGATATAAAAACAAATAGTGCCTTGTCCTAGAAGGCTACAGTCGCAATAAAAATGAGCAATTGTGAAAGCTGAGTGTGGTTGGGTGTCCCTGAAATCCAGCTCTTTAGGATGGTGAGGTCTGCGGACTCAGAATTGAAGCTCACAGTAGCAACTTAGCGAGAACTGTCTTAAAAACCAAAGACACAAAATCAAAACCCGATGGATATGGATGAAACTCACCAACAATGAGTGAGAACGACAAAAGCGTTTAGACTCTGACTCCATTTACACAGAGCCTTAGAGGCAGAACTCAGTAGATAGCAGGGTCATGGAGGGGGCGGGGCTTCCGGGCACTGATGCCCATGCTCTTGTCCTGGGTCTGCCCGCACTAACAGCATCCTCATTATCTGTGTCTGTGTCTGCATGTTGCACTTCAGTAAAAGTAATAAACAAACATGGCTAGGTGGCTGGGAAGATGGCTTAGCCAGTTAAGAGCACATTAATCCTAGCGCTGCAGAGACAGGGATAAGTGGATCCCTGGGAACCACTGGCCAGGGTACTTACTCCCTGAAGGTGAGAGACCTGCTCTCAAAAACCAAGATGCATGCACAAATCATGAGGAATGACACCTGAGGTGATTTACACAAACACACACACACCTTCAGACATATGAACACATACATACACATGAACACACATGCATGTCTACACACACCTGCATACATACAAGCATACATGCACACACATGCCTGTCTACACACACACACACACACACACACACACACACAATGAAAAGAAATAAAAACAAGAGGAAAGAGGAGAGAAGCAGGATGAGGCCAGCATGATGGCTCAGTAGATAAAAAGGAACTTGCTGCCAAACCTGGCAACCTGAATTCCAACCTGGGAACTCAAGTGGAGGGAGGGCAGAACTGAACTCCCCCAGATTGTCCTCTGACCTCCATACCTGTGTTGTGGGATGCACTGGAAGACATGGGCTTGCGGGCATACACCCATATACTCAATAAACATAATAAAAAAATAAAGGAAAAGTCCGGAAGCAGAGCAACTTGTCACCTTAGGCCACTCTGACACATTCCCTGCAGTGCAATCCTGCTAACTGTGGGGCTGGAGGAGGTGAGTCACCCTGAGAATACAGAGAGGCTTTAAGAGTCGCCTTGAGTAATTCCTGCACAAATACAAACCTGCAATTAGTCACCGACAGCTAAAGCAGGCAAGTGCTTGAATTGGGAGCCAGCAAAATTAAAGCCCATTAAAGCATGTTTTGGAACAGAGCATGTACACTTTAGATGTGTGTCTCAGGCAAAACAAATGTGTCATCTCGCTGGTGGATTTGGAGTTTCTCGGAGGCTGCTGGGCGTTATCGCACGAGCAGCATTTATAGACTGTTAGCATCTTTATACTTCGATTATTATATAATTATTATTATTATTGTAGCCCTTATTCTTGATAGCTACTGACAGCTACCCGGGGAACAATGATAGGTTACAAAGGTGTGGACTATTCCCATGAAAGAAAAATGGAGCGAAACTTAAGGCCACTCGCCAACACAGGCTCTCCAGCCCAGTCACACCTTTGCCTTCTGCAGTTGAAGGATCTGAAGGCTCAGAAATGTCCAGCGGGCTGGTGAGTTGTTCCAGCGGTAAAGGCGCTAGCCACTGAGCCCTGGGTTCAACCCCTGCACCCCACAGGATGGAAAGAGAGAACCTGCTCCCCAAGGTTGCCTTCTGAGCTCCACATGCAGGCAGTGGCAAATGTGCACCCGCACCGCACACGGATGAATTAAGTAAATAAGTATAATAAAAGAATGAACCCTGTCCAGGAAGGGGACCTGCAGGGCCGGCTGAGCAGCAGCGTGTGGGTGGAATCGTAACAGGTAAGCATCCAGAGTAATGCACAGCCCTCCTGATGATATTCAACAGTACCTGGAGTAGCAAAGGACACAGCTTGTTGGTTTTCAGGGACTGTGGAATGAACCCCATAGAAATGGAGGTGAAAATCACCTCCCCATTAGGTCTACACAAGGAAGAAAATGTAATCAGAGTTCGTGGTGCACACGGAACAAAAGTAAAATCAGTCTACCAGGTGGTCACTCTGGTTTCAACAGGTGTCTCAAGAGGTCACGCGTTAGAAATTCAGCCCACGGAGTCACAAGTTGAGGGGTAAGGTAAGGTGATGAGCGTGGATCTCCTGTGGCGACATCAGTGGCCTTTCAAACAGAGAATGAGATCTAAAATTTGGCCCCTTGTCTCATGTGCCGCTCTCTGCGTGTTCTAACGCAGCCGAAAGACAAAGTCTCTTGGTCTTGGCCTTCTCAGCCTCTGGAACACGAGGTAAATAAACTTCTGTTCCTTATAATTCACCTGGTGCGTGGCATTCTGTTACAACAACAGAAAACAGAGAAGGACAATGTTGTTTTTGAGGGCCAGCGGTAAGATGAGCTATGGAATGTTGTTCATGGGTAAAATGATGGCTACTCTCTTATCAGGTCTGCCGCTTCTCAGCTTTGCGTTCCCCACCTAGAGGTTGAGCCCGACAGAGGCTTGTGATTAGCAATGGGAAGCTTATGCAATGGGAAGCTTATCTTATTCCACTGGTAACATGGCCCAGACCCATTTCCTTCCTGCCTGTTGTCAGGGTCTCTCTCTCTCTCTTTTTTTTTTAATATTTATTTATTTCTTATGTATACAATATTCTGTCTGTGTGTATATGCCTGCAGGCCAGAAGAGGGCACCAGGCCTCATTACAGATGGTTGTGAGCCACCATGTGGTTGCTGGGAATTGAACTCAGGACCTTTGGAAGAGCAGGCAATGCTCTTAACCACTGTGCCATCTCTCCAGCCCCCTTGTCAGGGTCTCTTCAGGCACAAACAAGTCTGGGGTTGTGGAGCTCCTCCCCTGCCTCTTACGCAATCCCAAATGCTGTAACCGGCTTCTAGTGGGGTTCATACTCAACGCTCAGCTTCATGGCTGAGATTCTCCCTGATTCCTTTCCCCATTAGGGAGTCAGAAGGCCCACCTGGAGCTTTCTACTCCCTGGCACCTTCTGGGCTTTCTCCCCCTACTCTCAAGCCAATGTCTGGATCTGCCAGTGTTGGAACTTTCCAGAAGCCTATTTCTGTAATCAGGCTTTGGTGCCCTAGAGGCTGATATTAGCCCTGCTCAAGCAGGTTTGCTGTGTTTCAGAAAACCATGGCCTTAACTCTGAAATTCACCCAGCACAGCATGCAGCAACAGGCTGAGCCCCTGAGCCTGGTAGGGTGGGGTCAGCCTGATGGGATGGCTCTGCTCCCTATGGGTTCTCTTTCTCTTAGGGCCAGCAGGCCAGCTTGGTCACGTCTTGCCCTGGGCAACGGCAGACACACACGGAGGTGACAACAGAAAGACACAAACATGTTTTCACTTGCTGTTCAAGTCTACTTATCTCCGGGAGCCAAGGGTCCAGTCTGTTTCTAGAGGCCTGGAGAGTTGTCCTACCTGCGATAGGTTCTGAGAAGCTGCAAAGCCAGTGTACAGAGACTGGGACCAGGCTCATCCGTACCATTCACACAAGTGGTTTAGATATCCCCACATCCCTCCTTATTGCTCTACACCAGCCTTTTATGTTTGTTTTGGTTTTATTTTTGCTTTTTGAGACATTTTTTTTTTCTTTTTCTGTGTAACAGCCCTGGCTGGCCTTGAGCTCACAAATATCCACCTGCCTCTGCCTCTGGAGTGCTGGGATTAAAGGCGTGCGCCACCACGCCCAGCTACACTGGCCGTTTCAACTTATGATCTCATCTCACTGCCACAGAAGAGAACACTACAGCTCCTGTTGCCAAATAGTGGGGTCCTCCACACCTCTCTTTCATCAGAAAAGAAAAAGTATCTTTGTACTTTTCCTGCTTAACACTCATTTCTAGTGCCAAAGAAAGTAAATCTTCAAATCTCAAACAACGAGAGTCTTCGGGACATGAACAGTCTCTGGCAAGTCTGACTTCCTGATACAGAAGCTGAGGCCCTGGTGGAATGCCCAATGCCCTGGCTGGGCAGCAGTACTGAGGGAGAAGAGTCAACTCCAGAGACAAAGGCCATCGCTATGGAAAAGAGGGCGGGACATGTCTAGAACACAGGAACAAAATAACCTCCCTTCCATTAATTTATTAGTAATCAAAGAAAGAAAAGTGGCACACAATTGCAGGTGTGTGTGTGCACACATGCTCCATTCTATTGGCTATAATTGTTCCAGACATTAAACAACACCCACATTTGGAGTTTCGTACAAAACATTAGTTGATACGGGCTAGCACTTGAAATCAGTAGTGCAGCTAGGCTAGGCCAATGTGTCCCTGTGGTTAGTTTCCTTTGGGGAGGGGCGCGCCTTGGTTTCAGTTCATCAGCAGTATTTCTTTCTAGTGATGAGCTAGAAAACAGTGGGGCCCGAGAGCAGCATACAGAGAATCGATCGACAAGACAGAGCAAACAATCAATCCGTTGTTGCTAAGGAACTCCATCCTTCTGGGAGCAGCAACTTATCAGCCCCACCTCCCCGTCGTGAGAAGCTCAGCCCATAAATTTTCCAGGGAGATCCACTTCAGGAATGGGAAGCCCTTTGGAGGTGACGAAAAGCAGGAGGGAACTTGAATAAACCCCAGCTTCACTTGCTCTGAGTTGCTTGCTTTTACCCCTAATTTTCAGGGTTATGTACCTGAGTCTTGTACTATCATTAGCTTTGCCTGAGAACATCTCTGATGTGTGGTCACTATGGCAACGATTGTTTAAGTTGTTTTTCAAGAGAGTGGAGGTTGCTTTGTTCCACTTCAAATGGACTGAAACCACCAACACTTCGGCCTGTGCAGGTCTCAGATGAGTGACATTTAGACATCAAAGGCCTGAGAACCAGACCTCAGGGCACACGAATGGTGGCATTTCTGAATCCTAGTCTTATAATCAGTGAAGTTTGATGCTAACAGTTGGCCTACTCACTTCAAGCTCCCTTCCCTCTGGCCACCTTTCTCTTAGATCACCCTACTTGTCCAAGCCCTGGAAATAGCGCTAAGCCCCATACTCAAGGAGGCTCCCACTTCGCCACGGTGGACATCCCAAAAATAACCCATTTCTTTTTCTTGTAAACTCATCATTTTGGCAATTGGCATACTTTGTGGTGAGCAAAATGGACTCGGTTTTAATAATAAAAGTGGGTTCAGCGGTGTGCAGGAAGCCAACATATTGCAACAAAAGCATCTTAAGGAATAATATGCTCAACTCTGACCACAGCCGCCTGGTGCATATAATCACTACATGTCCAGGCTGCGGAAAGATGCTGCTGCCTCCCCGTCACCTCTAAGCCATGTCAGCTAGAGGCCCAAGTTCATTATGTCACCGTGGCTCTGGCAAAGCTGTAATCAGACAGCAATTCTCTGTCAGCCCTGGAGAGCAGGGATGCCTGGACAGATAGGTAATGGTGTCATGAGTGAGTGCCCGGAGCCAGCGGTGCTTTCATTAGCCACCTGGTAGGGGGTAACACAAGCCCTCTGAGAAGATTCTCCTGTTACACAGGGAAGCTAGAGCTGGAAAAGGCCACAGCCACAGGGCCACCAGCCAGAGGAAGGAAGATGATGGAGGGTGTAGACCAGTCACGGAGGACAGTTGGTGGGTGATTCGCAGCTCCTTCATAAAGCCTGAATGAGGAAAGATTCTGGTGTCATAGCCTGAGCTTCAAAGAAGTGTATAAGAAGCCAAGGCTTAGCAGAAAGAAATCAGACATCTTAGCCAAAGGGAGTCCTGGGATGGAGAAATAGCTTGGTTCATAAAGTGTCTGCCTTGCAAACATGGGACCTGAGTCCAATGCCCAGAGACCATGTTAAGCAGCACAAAACAAGAACAAAAATAAAAAAAAAACCCAAATAGACAAAAAAGCTAGGCATGGTGGTGCACATTTGTAGTCCCAGCCAAGAAGAAGGCAAAAACAGGAAGCTACACGGAGCTCATTGGTGTGCGTGCGTGTGTGTGTGTGTGTGTGTGTGTGTGTGGTGTGTGTGTGTGTGGTGTGTGGTGTGTGTGTGTGTGTGTGTGTGTGTGTGTGTGTGTGTGTGTGTGGTGTGATGTTCCAGAGTCCCTGATATTCTGGATCCTTCCCCTCTCATGGTTCCAGGTCGGAGCACCAGTTTTAGGCCCTCCCTCTACCATGCCCCTGCATCCTGTCTCCTCCCCAACTTCACCTCACTAGGCCCTTCTGCAGGCAGCAGACAATCAATCAGTACTCCAAGCTTCTACTACCTTCTAGAAACATCTGTGACTATGTGCACACCTCTGCTTTCAACTTCTCATGCGTCTTCCATCTTCCAACTCTTACAGTCACCCACCCACCCAAGCATCTGTCTTCCCCTCACACAGGAAGGAATGTGTCCATCCTGTTCTAAATGAGAAGTCCCTACGTGTGATGTCTTCTCCAAGCCATGTCCCTCTCAATCAAGGGAACCTACCCAGCCCGTGTTTACCAGAAACCAGGAAACCTACCTGGTTCTCTCTCACCCTGACTCTCTGCACCCACATTAAAATGATGTCCCGAATCTGATTTTTCCCTTCACTGGTAAGCCTGGTTACCCTAGATGTGTCAACACATTTCCTTGTCTGTCCTGACTTCCGACATTTGAGGTCTCCCTGTCTTCAGTCCCCTTTCCCTTTGGTCCACCTCCCAGATTCCCTCCAGGATGTTACTGGAACTCATGCTTTCTGCTTTAATTTCCAGCTTAAGATATTTTCCAAATCAACTACGATTTTCATATGCTGCCATCACACACAACTGTGACCGTTTTCCCAGATTAGCCCCAACATCCCTCCCCTGGTTCTCACTAGGACTAATGGTCCAGGCAGCAAGTTTCCATTCCCGCAGCAAAGTGGCAGGTCACAATGATGCCAGAGAAGTTAGCAAGGTTTCAGGAGCTGACCTTGAGTCTGAGATGCCTACCCACACCCCAGACACAAGTTCAAGGTAGCAACAGGCCTCCCTCAGACCTTCTCTGATGATGAACCATTTCTTGGCTTGTTTCTTGTCTTTACCAATTCAACCGTATTGTTTTCTTTTGTCAAAGTAATGCTCTGGATTTTTAAAAATCTTCCAGATTTATTTTTCTCCTTCCCCCACAAAATCTGGAAAAATTTTAAAAAGTAGAAGAAAAAATTCAAATATTTTGATCATCTAGCGCGAGCACCATCCAAGTCACCAGTTTGATGAATCACCTTCAAATCCCTGCTCTATTCATTTTTTATCTTGAAGTTATTATGACCATGTGGTACATCCAAATTGTGCATAATGACATTTAAGTCTATTTTCTTTGCTTATAAAAGAATTGCCCACTCAGAAAAGCTGCTTTTTGGTGGCGCATTGACTGTTCTCATCCAGCAAACATCCAAAGACCCAGGCTCATCATTATGAATTTTGAAGACACAGAAAATCAGCACCCTAGTTTTTGGCAGTGAAAATGGTCATTATGTTGTTCTCTGGAGCTATGCTTTTTATGGGAGGGGAACAGAAATAGTCTTTTGTTTAGCTGTTTGCACATCACAGCCACATATAGAAAGACTGGCTGTCAGCAGCAAGTGTCAGAATATAATCTTTGGGATTTTAGATAGATTTCAAGACTGGCAAGATGAGATTATCAGTGTGTGTCTCTTTGAGCCAAAGGCCAGAGAAACATGTCGTCTTCCACTTTCTCCATCTTGGGTCTGTGTGATATCCTATGAAAGGAGATGAAAGGTTGAAGTTAATGTCTGCAGCATCCAGGAAGAAAATGGGTTCCATTAGAACCTGGGTAAAATGATAAAACACCTCTGATCCATCTGGGGAGGAAACCGTAACCATGGTAAATCCACAAACCTGGCAGTGTCCTGAGATGGGGTGACCCTGGAGTGCCTGGGTCTTGTCAGTAGCGGGTGCAGACGACCTTTAGAGGCTTGAGACCTGATAGTGGGCACATCTTCCTAGCTGCACATCCCATGAACTGGTGGGTTAACATTGGCTCAATGGTGTCATTTTCATCACAGAAATTGTCAAGCACTACAATTCATGTTTTCATTCCCCCACTTCAAAACACAATCAATCACACCACACAGCCTTGGATGCCCTGAAGCAATAAATTATAGGAAGAACAAGTCCTGTAGGTTATAGAATGAGAAGTAGTGCCTTTACTCATATGAACTACAACTCCCATGGTGCCTTTTGCCATAGACAGCCATGGCTACTTAGGGTCTTCTGCTTTTGTAGAGCAGAAACTGAAAGAGACCAAGATAGGGTGTGAGATACCACTTGTATTAAACAGCAGCTCACATGTGGTAGAGAAGATGTTTCCAAATTATCATGTTAATATCATTTTTATTGGTCTTAAATCTTTTAATCAATTTATATATGAAAAATTTTTATACCAACAAGATACTAAGCACTATTGCCTGCATCTAAGATGCAGGATGGATGAGATAGACAAGTAGCTTATGCCTCACAGGGGAAACTACCCACCCCTACACACACATACACACCACACACACACATACACATACACATGCACACGCATGTACACACACACTCCACAGAGAAGAAAAACCAACCAGAAACAAGTCCTCTGATACAAGTAAGACTAAATGTGAAATGAGACAGGACTTGGGCTCAGGATGCTGGTGGTGGAGGTGAGAAATGAGAAGGGCTTCAGAGGGAAGGATGCGCCCGTGATTGGAGGAGCAGCAAAGGTAAACATACACAAACTGAGAATGCTCCAGCTTGAACTGGGCAGCAGTGCCTGGACAAACTGTCAGATAAATAATGCAGGGCTTCTGGCTCCAGCAGAACACGGTGGAAGCAAGCAAAGGAAAAGATAGCTAGTGGTGCACACCGGGAGGTTCTGATCCAGATGTGCGGCTGGAATGGTTTGCACCCCACCTCTGCCACTTCCTTCATGGTCCTCTCACTGGCCCTTTCACTGGCCTCCTGTGGTTTATTCCCCCCCCCATTGCTGCTGTGAAGCAGGTAATAATCATTTTCCCTTCCTGGCCCCCTCTGGCCAAGTCGTGTTCCTGATGGAGACTTCGGTGGCATTACGGGTTTTCCTTGGTTATTAACTGCACATTTGATCGTGACATGATGGCATCAATGCTGGTTCCTCCCCCTCCCCCGGTTTGTAAGCCCTATGCAGACAGGACGTGCCCCTATTCACAACTGCGCCTCAGTGCCTTCCAGAGAGCCTGCTATATTACAGAGACTTCATGCAGAATTCATGACGGAGTGGCAAGGGTAGAAACGCTGAAGTGACAGTCCTAAAAACTCTTTCAAAGCAGGTTCCCAGATACTATTAATAATGACTGTTTTTTAAAGGAAACATTGATTTATTCAGGGTGTAGCTGTTTCCTAGGACAATGCTGGATGTGTACAGCATGCTGTGGCTTCTGAGGGTGTCACCCTTTGTTCATGAGACAGTCAGTCACATCATGGTGCTCAGCAGTATCTCCATCATTACTTTATAACCTGCCCCTGCCTCCAGATCACATGGCTAGAATGTCTTAAGCTGAGGGACAAGGAATTTTATATGTGTAATAGTATGGTGTAGGAGGTCCTTCTGTCTATGTGTTGCTTTCATTGGTTGAATGAAAAAACTGCCTTGGCCTTTTGATAGGGCAGAACTTAGGTAGGTGGAGAAGACAGAACTAAATTCTGGGAGAAAGAGAGCAGGTTCTGAGAGAGCCACCATGGAGTC
>JAQHUG010000524.1:349916-370205 GCA_028555095.1 Dicrostonyx torquatus | reverse complement strand
AGAGAGAGAGAGAGAGAGAGAGAGAGAGAGAGAGAGAGAGAGCGCTTTGGAAAACAAGTGGCTCTTTCAGAAAGAACAGTTTAACAAGGGAGCCATTGGAGGTGTGCGTACAGATAAAAATGAAGAAAAGAATGAAGCAGAAGAGAACAAGGAGGAGCTATATTACATGGCTTCTAGCATCAGGAAATTATGGTTCTGAAGAGGAAAAGGGCAAAGGTACCCAGAGACAAGCATGGTACCAGAAAGAGTAGCTAGCCATTGCCTGAAGTCTGGCATGAAGGTTGCTTGAGAACTAATACCCTCATTTCTCTCCCTACCCTCCAATCCTGCCCATTTAAACCCAATCAGAAACCACAGGATTAGGAAACCCATCTGAACCATCTATACAGACCTATCCCACAGAATAGAAGCAAGGAGCATAGAGAGGTGATGACCCCCCGCCCCCGCATTCTGGACTTGGATGAACGTGAGATGTGATTCCTGGAGTCGCCTGAGTTTCCTTCTCTTCCTTCCTCTCCTCCATGTATACTCAGTCCACAGCAACATCACCTCTTACTGCTGCAGTTACCTCCCATGCCTCTGTCCATTACGAACTCCACAGGGAGCACGTGCCCTGTACCCCCCTATAGCTGAGCCATGGCATGAATGGGCCTTTGCCTGCATTTTCTTGTGCCATCCATTAATGACATGGCCACTAACTTTCATACTTGAAACTTTACAAAAGGGACAAAACAATAAAACAATATCTTACTGGATATGATACACGTTTACATATGTGTAACATATATACACTCCAATACACAAAAACATATATGCACAAGTTCCCAAACAACAGACTTATTGTAGCATGTCATGTCTGGGTAGAGTCCCATCTTGAGATGTAAGGAATGGCATTTATAATTACGCCCTTAAGGAAAAGTGACTCGTCTTCGCAAAACATGAGGGGAAGAAGAAAAAGTGGGTAGAGTATTTTCAAAATTGTTGAAGCCAAGAGCAAATGAAAGCAGAATGTCATCGGACAGCTGACGTGAGGGGAGCAGCACTCCCCTGCCTCTGCTCTTCTCCCTTTACATGGTTCAGTTGCATGCCTGGGGTTTTACTTTTTTACCTCTGAAAGTGAGCTATAATTCTTCACTTGAAAAAGAACATGCACTTATCTTCTCTGCTTGCAAAGTTTATGGGGTGATGAATTTGAGATATGGGCATATTATAAGGCTGAAAATTAGCTAGCACTGTCGTTGGAATTTGGAGAATGTTCTACAATATACCAAAGGCTGGAGAAATAATTCTATAAAGAAAATAGGCTGAATTTATAAACCCTTTTCCTTATTCAATCAAAGGCACAATAGTTTAAGATGATATGTGATGTGTGGTTTTCCTGATTATAAAATAATACAACAAACCATAGGGATTTTAGGAGCTATATAAAAGCATCAAAATGGAAATATTCTCCAAAAATAGTGTATATAATTCTCTCCAGAATCTTTCAATAAATGCGAGGGTGTTCACTTTTTCTGTTATAATTTGATTTCATCCAATTATTTTCATATGAAAGGAACCCCCCCAACTTTAGGTACTCTGTAATTTCAAGTCAATAGAGATAAAAGAACTGGATTGATATATGGTATTGCAACAATTTATTAGACTTTGGGAAAAAAAACTTTTATCACTGGCTTTTCTCCTTACTTGAAGATGAATTCTAGAGGGGAAAAGAGCATTAAAAATGAAATATCAAGGTTACATGTGAAAGCCAACGACCCTCCAGACCAAGAAAAAAAATCAAAAGGAACACTAGAACACAGGCAACATTACAGGAGGCAGAAGAATCTTTGAGGGTTAAAGGTTTAAGTGGGGATGTGGGCAGGGGATGGAGACAGGAGATGGTAAGGGAGGGCTAGCCTGAACTAAGAATGCACGGAGAAACATTACAGAAATCCACTAATCACTAAGCTAACTTTAAAAATGCAATTTTAAAAGGCTGTTTGACCAGAAGTACCCTGCATGAGTGGATAAAGTTGTTCTCAGAAGACATAGACTATTAAATGAAAATCTTAGTTTTGTGTGAGTTATTGGCCACGGAGGCCCCAGAGATACCCATGTGGTGGTTTGAAAAAGAATGTCCCCCCCATAGGCTCATATATTTGAATGCTTAATCACCAGAGAGTGAAACTATTTGAAAGGATTAGAAGGATTAAGAGGTGTGGCCTTGTTGGAGTAGGTATGGCCTTGCTTGGTGATTTGAATAGGAATGGTCCCCAGAGGCTCATTTGTCTGAATGCTTGCTCCATTGAGCGTGGCACTATTAGGATGTGTGGCCTTGTTGGAGGCTGTACATCACTGTGGGGGGCTGGTTTTGAGGTGTCATGCTCAAGCTATGGACAGTGCGGGATACAGTCCTTCCTTCTGCTGCCTGCAGATCAATATGTAGAACTCTCAACTGCTCCAGCACCATGTCTGCTGGCACAATGCCATGTTTCCTACCACGTCGATAATAGACTAAGCCTCCGAAACTGTAAGAGTTGCTGTGGCCATGGTGTCTTTTCACAGCAATAGAAGCTCTAACTAAGAAACCTTGTTATAGAAACTATGTTACTGGCTTGGAGGTTTCAGAAGCCCATGCCAAGCCCAATGTCTCTCTCTCTCTGCCTATGGAGAGTTCTAGTTCTCAGCTACTGTTCCAGCACCTGCCTGCATGCTGCCTTGCTTCCTGTCATGATGACAATGGACTAAACCTCTGAAACTTTAAGCAATTAAATGCTTCCTCTTATAACAGTTACCTTGGTTGTGGTGTCTCCCCACAGCAATAGATCAGTGACTAAGACACTCAGTAATACAGGCTGTCATCACAGCTCTTGGCTGCATAGCACAAGTACTAATAAGATCACACTGTTAAAGACACCACTCATTTTGGACGTAGGGCATAGAGAAATCAACCTCAAGATGAGTGGGAAGCTCCCTCCCTGCTGGCTAGCTTATAGAGTGCCAAAAGGTGCCATGTAGTCTAGTAGGGGAGAAAAGGTATCAATGGTCTTAGCCAGGGCTGGACCCTGAATATCACAATACTGCTCTGCTGGCAAGATGTGCCTGCTGATGCAATAGTGGCATGGTCGTTATGAATGTAACCAGTCATCTCCTGATTCGATATGAGGCCTGCTCCACTATATGGATTTCATGCCTGGTACTGTAAACCTAGACTAAGTCCATGACTGAGAAGATCATAGGACCTAAAGGGATCTGACCATTGTTTTCCTGAATGGCCATTCTGTCAAACTTCATTCTAAATATTTATCTATACCCATAGATCTAGGCTGGTCAGAGAAGACTCGTTTTGCAATAGGCAGCAGGCAATGCAGAGACCCATAACCAGCCAGAGTGCTAACTCTGAGTCATCTGCACCAACTTCCTACCATCTCAAGGCTGGTTTCTTCACAGAAGTAGGAGCAGGAAGAATGTGAGAGCTGGTGGACAGAGATGAGGATTATGAAAGGCTGACTTGAGGGCACGACACCGATACTGCATCCACCAACTCATATCATCAGTGGCTCCCTACACGAGACCCCCATGAGGCCAACCCTGTCAAACTCCAGAATGGATTGGGGAAGCGCTCCAAGCTCCCATTCTTATCAGAGGCATGACTGGCAGTTGGTGGCTACTGAGGGAGAAGAGTCACTCTCTGCACTTGTATCTTTCGTACATGGATATGCATGCATTAAATATACATGCATTAAAATGAAAGCTAAGCTGCAAAAAGCAGCAAGGAAACCCGTCTGTAGGAAGCTGCTACCCATGTTCCGGCGGTCGGTTAATCAACAGTCCACTTTTGCAGAGCTGTGTGGTTTTATGCAGTTTTATGGGCAGTTTTATAAGCACTGGGTGAAAGGGCAAACTTTAAAACAACTGGCTGGTATCTCAGCTAAGAAATCAAGCTCATGCGTGGAGACCAGGGGCCCTGCTGTTTTCAGCTCTTCTATTTATGCAAAGCTTGCATAATATTTAGGCCATTTACCTCACCTCCCAAAGCCTCAATTTATTGACCTCAAAGAGAGATTAAATGCCTACCGTCCCAGGACGTACAATAAATATTCTGAAGAGGCCTGTTGAGGACCAGTGCAAACTAGTGCCTGGCAGAAACTGTTCCAAATGCTCTTTGGTAATTTAATAATGAGATCACAAAGCTGTTGCCAAGAGTGGTGAGGGAAAGGACAATGAGTTCTGCTAGACTGGAGCAGAAGAATCAATACATCGATTACAGACATACTGTCTACTTTGTCAAACAGCGCAGCCTTCTTCTTCCTCTCTGCTGGACTCCAGCGCCAGAGGGGCTTATCTGTTCTGGAGAAAGGGTTTTTTTAAAAAATGATTTATTTTTATTACTTTTAAGTGTGTGTGTGTGTGTGTGTGTGTGTGTGTGTGTGTAGAGAGAGAGAGAGAGAGAGAGAGAGAGAGAGAGAGAGAGAGAGAGAGAGAGAGAGAGATCGGATTCCCCTGAACTGGAATCACAGATGGTTGCAAGCCACCAGACATGTGTGCATGGAATTGAACTCAGGTCCTCTGTAAGAGCAGTATGCATTCTTAACCACTGGGCCATCTCTCCAGCTCTGAGCAATGAGTTTTGAGAGCAGGATAAAGGATGATTTGAGACCTGACATTTTCCAAATTCAGTCTTCAAAGCTCACAACCCTTTCATCTTCCAATTGTCAACACAGGAAACAGACCTCTCGCCCTAAAGGATACAAGCCATAGTTTGTCCTGGAGACAGATATGGCTGACTATGGCCCAGGAATCCAGGTTCAATTTGCCCCCAATACTGTGTTTCAACACAGTCATGATTTCATGAAGTTATTGTAGCAACAGGAGAGGGAAATTCACAAACCAAGACAATTTTCAGATACATATATGGAAATACCAAGCAGGCAGGCACAGAGCTCTCTCTGCTATATGCCTAAGATTGTATATAGTGACAATCTTAGCCTTTGGGTTGGAGGTAGGGGTCTTCAGACTCCAAAGGATCTAACTAATACTAAAAGAGATGGTAGGTCAAACACAGATGTGGGCTTAGACACTTCCAGAATCTTTGGCCCTGGACCTAAACCAGACAACTCTCCACAGCCATGGAAGTTCTACTTAGTTATCCAGGCTCATAGAATCTCTAACACAGGTATAGCTCCCTCCTCCCCCACCCTGCCGGAAACTGCAATTAATACAACTATGGGAGAGAGTCTGGCTAGAGAGGCAGCAACTCTGCTGTCCAATAGAGCAGGCATCGCCCTTCAGAGTTCATGACAGACCCCACTACAACCACTGGACCACACAGTCCAGATTGTCACTGATGTGGTATCTGCACCTCAAGTCATCTTGATTTACAAGGGTGGACTCTAGAATTTAATTACATTTTTCTTTATTGGGCCACATTCCATCTCCAGGTTTAAATGCCCTTGCCAGCTCTACATTGTTCTTTACATGCCAAGGTTGACTCTATCTCTCTCCTCTGATGTCTCTCTGGGAATGGTACTCAGGACTGTACAGGCTCTGAGATTATTTTCAAATTTCTTTCCAAGTTAGACAAAACTCAGGTGAAGGAAATTTTCATGGATGTTTTGGTTCATGGAAGGAGTCATCTTGTGGTCACTTCCAATTTTAGAACATACAGCTTTTATGAATGGCTTATCCAATGAGCTATCCCTTCTTCTAAAAGATTGTATTACTTGGCACATGGGGGATCATAACTGAAGGGTAAGCCTCAGAAGCTAGAAAAGATGAAAAAAATACAAAAAATAACCCAGAAAGGACAACAATGACAAAACTAGAAATATAGGAGTCACAAAACCAAAGTAAATTGTTAAATTCATCCAAATTTCATGATAATACCTTTTAGAAAACGTGGATTTTTACAATCTGAAATGATCAAGCAGAAAGTTCAAGTGCCCAGCAAAACTCAACTTCCAGGACCATTTACCTCACGAACATTCAGGTAGATGCGTCAAGTTTCTCCTTCTTCCTAGTACCCAAGGGGATTCCTTCAACTGGAATCTCCATGCAACCCAGAAGGTTGCCTATCTCCAGCATGGCTAACTGGGGTGATGGGGGGGCAATCGTATTGTGAATGCAGGAAGCTTCAGAGCGTGTCTGCTGCAGACTCTCCAGGGGTAGCTGGGTGAACGGTTCTCAGACTCCTGGGCTGCTCTGGCTCAGGTTGCTGATCCCTTCTGATGCTGGGCACAGTGTATCTCCTTGACCCCGTCTCGGTATAGCTCTCGCCTATTTATCTCAGCATGCTCATCTCACTCACCTCTGCAGACTCCCCCTCTAGCATCCCAGGGAATCTCAGCTCGCTTTCCTGCTTCCTTCTGCTTCTCTCCTTATAGCTCGGTTCATACAATACTTGGATAAGAGAAGCCCCACCCCTTCCACATTATTTCCTGCCGACAGATCCAATACCTGCCTGAAGGCATGAGTCATAGGACATCCGAAGTTTTCTGACCAGGGGCTAAGGGTCCTGAGGAGCAAGGGATTTGACAGTCAGTCACCATCAGCTTTCAAACACGGGCTGCTTACCTCAGCTCATGGACCATGTAGAGTACTTCTAATTTGTACCCTGGAGCATTTGTAAGAAGTGGGATGGACTAGAGGGCCCTGCTAGAAGGGCTTGTGACTAGAGAAGGAGCCATAGCCAGCCATGATTCTTACTGTTTCGTCACAACCCTCTTCACAGCTGCCTAGGGTCAAAGGTTCAAGCCCACTTCCACGGTGAAAACATTCACCAAAACCCGCCAATCCCTGAACACAAAAGTTCACCAATCCCTGAGCTCCAAATCCCACCAATCCCCAAGCTTGCCCCAAGATCAGAACACAGAATCTCACCAATCTCCCCAATCTCAGGGCACCAGGAAATCTCTGCCCCCACTTTCCCTAAGAAACCCTCTATAAAGCCTGCCTTCTGCTCAGCTCCATGCTGTTTCTCACCCAAGCAGAGGCGGCCACCCCATTGCGTCTCTCTCAACAAATCTCTTCCGTGAGGTTTGTTGTGCAGTGTGACTTTGTAGCATTCCTTGGCTCCTGACTGCCAGGCTGCCTTTCCTCTCAGAGGGGCAACTCTCCCACTGGGAAAGCCTCTCCCCTTAGACCTGTTGCACTTGCATCAGGGAAGCCCTCCCATCAGAGCTGTCCCACTTATGCGGCACACAAGAGTTTCTCTGCTCAGGAATGCTGGTTCACTGGCTGCTTCTCAGCTGCTGCCGAGTTTCTGCAGGTTAGCCATTGGTGGTGGCATCGCCCACAACCTTAAGACTCTCCTTCCTGGCCCCAGAAGGGACCCTGATGGTCAGTTCTACAAGAGACAGGAACTCCTCCTCCCTGGCCATTCCCTCCCTTTGTCTCTCCTCTCTGCAGCATGACACAGAAGGATTGCAGGAGACCTGCAATTGCCTCCCCAGGGGAAAGGGGCCACTATGTCATTCAGCATGCTGCAGCCCTACTGGCTGATTTCCTTTGCCTGGCATTTTGCAGAGATTCCCCACATGCCCCTGACACACTACTGAAATGTTCCATTACTGGTGTCCGATGCTCTTCTTTCTGCTTTTACTTGGTTCAAAACTGGGCCGGGGAGACAACAGTGAATGCTGTGCTCTGCAGATCTCTTGAACTGAAACTTCAGTGTCTTAGGAAAGGAAGTGTTCTTTCTACTTTTTAAGTCAGAACAGAACCAGCGATCATGCTGCTTCTAAGGTAAAGGAGTGTCAAGAATGACAGGCTGGCAGCGCCTGCATCCACGGATGCAAGAAGGAACCAAGGACAAATCCAGCCCAGTGCCTTGGAATAGCTAGTGCCCTCTCATTGCTCCCAGCTGTCTTCTCCGCCAGGAAGTCCGTGTTCTCAGAGACCCTCACTTTCTCTTTCAAGTGGGGACCTGATTCTCCCCAGAAACTCATTTCCTCATTTCTCAGGGGATTTCCTTTCCATTCAGAGCCAATGACTGGAAACAAAATGTTTCTGCCACCTTCTTATGGGCACTGAAAATAGTTTAGGGTGGAGGGCAGCAGAAAGAAAGTCTCAACTGTCTGCCAGGAAGCCTGGCAAGCCCACCGCCTCCCGAAAGGCAATTTCCTCCACCTTTTGTGAGCTTGGAATTTGGAGCAGCGCATTGTGGATCCAGGATGCAAAAGTGGAAATGATAAACTCAGAGGGGCTCCACAGATGCTATTTATAAGCCAGTCTATGACCTCACCGGGAAAATACAGAATTCGTTAGGAAAGGGAAGTCATAGCAGCTGACAGTTAACTCCTCTTCTGTGGCCACCAGCGTCAACAAAAGCAGTAGCCCTTCCTGTCCTCAAATGCCCAATGCCTCAAAGCAGGGGTTGTCCACCTGCAAGAAATCCCTATCCTAATCTCTTTTCCTCCTCTTCTCACCTCCATTCTCCTGCCTCTCCAAGGCTTCCTCCCCCCATCTCAGGAAGGAGAAAAGTAAGGAGTGAGATCACTGTAGCCACTAATCTGGGCTTCCTTAGCCTTGGAACTGGAGCAGTGGTTACCCCCAGATCAACTGGGGTCTGATGTAAACATTTCCCCTTCTCTCCCCACAGCATCATTCACCTCCATCCCCTCCCACTACCTCCACCACCCCAAGCTGTCCCTACCCTTCCACCCCCGCCACTCCTGGAAGAAGGATGGCTGACCTTTGTGGGCAGGGCCTTGGTGCTAGAGACCTGGTTTTAGCTAATGGTTATATGGCTCATTATCACTGTGTAACTCTTCTGCCCCACGTGGTGGCACTTTGCCCACCAGTGACCCCAGCACTTGAGAAACAAGCAGATCCCCCACGAGTTCAAGGCCATGCTGGCCAGCCAGACTACATAATGAGACCCTGTCTCAAAGCAACACAAAAACCCTCACTATTGTGCAACTCCAGAAAAGCACTAATTTCTCAAATCCTCTGGGATGCTGCCTGAGTGAAGCATTGGATTTTGGAGTCTGTAAACACAACCTTACCTGGAAATAAGATCTGCACAGATGTGATCACATGACTGATACTGATCCAGGCTGGGTCCTGGGTGGTCCTTAATCCAATAGGCAAGAATCTATAACAAGAGGGAAATGAGACACACAGAGAGAAAGAGGCTGCGTGCAGGATGGAGATTGGAGTCACGCAGTAATAGGCCATAGTTACTTAGGCCTAACCAAGGAAGGTCAAGGCTTTCTGGGGATGAAAGCTAAGAAAAGGCAGGGAAGGGTGCCTCCACCAAGCCTTTAGGAGGTAATCAGTCTTGCTGATACATTCAAAGCATCAAGTTACCACGGTTTGTTACACCGGCTTAACCAAGTTATTATAGACCCTTCCTTAGCATGGTGCCTGGTGCAAAGGAAGCTAGCAGTCAGTCGTCGTCTGGAGCTACTGTAGGTGCCAATAAACACTTGTGGAATGAAATGAGTTACTAAAAACCTCTATTGGAGGCACATTTTTAAAAAGAAGTTTTAGGTGCCAAAGGGGCAGCTCAGCAGTTAAAATGATTGCTGCACATGTGTGAGGACTAGAATTGGGGTCCCGAGGACACCCACTTAGCTGCTAGGTGGGTACAGTGTCCCACATGGAATTCTACGCTTGGAAGAAGACTGGAGTATCCCCAGAGCAAGCAGGCTAGCAACACCCATGAGCTCTGGGTTTGAGTGAGAGACCCTGCCTCGACAACGCAGGAGAGCAATGGAAGACGATGTCAAACATCAGTGTCAACCCCGGGTTTCCACATGCACACGTGCACACCCAACCATCCACACATGGAAAAAATGCACACACATACATGCATACCACTCACATAAACATGAAAAATGAGAAAAGTGAAACACATTTCAAAGGACATTTTCAACAGAAAACATCCACAAGAAAATGGTATTAAAATTTATTAAGAAATACGATTAGCACAATAGCTAAATGATCATACAGAATTATGTAAAATGAGTTTAAGATATTTGTAAAGGTTTCAATAATATTGAATTAAGATATCATTTTGATATAGAGTAGTTAATGATAGGCAATTGCAAGTTTTGGTTTTCTTTTGTATGTCTTTTTCTATATACATCTGCCTTAGCAAGTATATATTACATTTATAAGAAAAATAATGTACTTAAAAAAATTCAAGAAACAAAATACATAATATGCAGATTTGACAGCATCTAACTCCTTACCTCCTTTTTTACTATAGCACAGATTTTACAAATGAGAGTAATGTGTTCTTGTGTCTGAGACAGCACTTACAAAATGAATGACTTAGGACCAAGCTTATATCTGCATCCTAAATGATGGTCCCTCTTTGGCTCGACACAGCATTGTGTCTTTCAGGGAGCCTTTCACTGTGAAACTATTGTCTAAGGCTCTGCTTGGCTTGCAAATATGAGACGGGTGAGCTCCGTCCATCAGTAAGCATGGGCTGAGACGGGTGAGCTCCGTCCATCAGTAAGCATGGGCTGAGACGGGTGAGCTCTGTCCATCAGTAAGCATGGGCTGAGACGGGTGAGCTCCGTCCATCAGTAAGCATGGGCTGAGACGGGTGAGCTCTGTCCATCAGTAAGCATGGGCTGAGACGGGTGAGCTCCGTCCATCAGTAAGCATGGGCTGAGACGGGTGAGCTCCGTCCATCAGTAAGCATGGGCTGAGACGGGTGAGCTCTGTCCATCAGTAAGCATGGGCTGAGACGGGTGAGCTCCGTCCATCAGTAAGCAAGGACTTCATGGCCATGTTGCACCCATTGCCATACCAGACGCTGAAGTTCTGAAGTTGGAAAGAGGTTAACATGGAGGTTCGTAAAATCTGAAGAGGCAGCTGTGGTCATACAAGCAGATATGCTGGAGATCTTTATTAGAGACGTCTTCATTATTAAAAAAAAAAAAAAAGCTAGATGGATTTCAGAACAGAACTCTGGTAGAAAGAAGTTAATCATGCCATGATATAGACCCACAAGCCTGGATAAACTTATTGAGTTTGCTTGGCCCAAATTTTACCAAGGCATGCGATGCCACTTCTGTTCCTAATCTTAACCAGTCCTCGGTTTTTTGTTTGTTTGTTTGTTTGTTTGTTTGTTTTGCATCAAGCTTTCTAACGCTGAGACCCTTTAATACAGTCCCTCATGTTGTGGTAACCCCAACCATAAAATTATGTTCGTTGCTACCTCATAATGTAATTTTGTTACTGTTATGAAGTGTTATTTAAATATCTGTGTTTTCCAATGATCTTGGGGTAGCTAGGGTGTCAAGACCCACAGCTAGCAAACCACTGATCTAGATGAAACCAGACACAGTGTAAGATTCTAACCAGTGACCACCACATCGTGAACAGCAGCTGACCATGTACAGAGGCTACATGGAACAGAGTCGTGGCCTTTAGCCAACAGCCCCACTCCAACTTTATGGAGAGATAGCACCCGCTTTCAGCCCCGATCAGACCACCGGATGACGTGACATAGTCTACGCATAGCAAGGCACTTTGCCGGGTATGGCACAGCTGCCATCCCAAGACTGAGGAGGCTGAGGCAGGAGGATCATGAGTTAAAGAACAGTCTAGACTGCATGGTGAGTCTTTATCTCAACAAGGAAGTGCTGCGGGAGAAAGGCTGAGCTGGACTACACCACCAACAACAGCAACAGAGGAAAGGAAGTGGTTTCTTTCTCTCAGTTTTGGAAGCTGAACGTGCAAACATGGTGGTGACATTAGTCTCCTGGCCACATCCCAGAAGTTAGACAATGGCCTGCCAGTGGGAGCATTTTGTGTCAGGGTGATCACCTGGCCTAGGAGGAGCCCTTCTTGCTCTTTTATAGTTATCAACTCTCGTGGGAACTAGCTGAGGTCCCGTGGGACCTACGTTAGTTTCTTCTGAAGGCAGCAACCTCAATGACCCAGTCATGTTCTGTGACTCTCCACTTTTTAAAGACTCCACAACCCCTTAATTTTGGGGACCAAGCCTCCCATTTTGGTGCTTAGGGAACACATCACAATCATATCTAAAATATGGTGACACTTGCCTGCACATTTAACCAAGTCTGCCTTCCAGTTACTTCTAATGGCTATTTCAGTAAGCCTGTGTCCTGCCAAGAGAAGAGTACATGTGTGCACATACATGAAATCATTGTGCCCTTGCCCTAAAATATTTCCCAGAGTTGGGAAATGAAATGTCTCCAGCAGAATTCTAAGTTAAATAATCAGACTGGAGCAATCTTTGGACTCCACATATGTTAGGGGAGCGATGGCAACATTGAATGTGATCTCCTGGGGCCACGGAGCATGAGCATTTAAACATTTTCCTTATCATTTGATCTGTGGATGCTCAGGAAATTTTTTCTCAGAACTTTGCTGGGCAGATGAAGAGAGAAATTACTATCTATGCACTCACAGCAAGGCAAACAAGGGGGCTGATGAGTGATGCCGCTGGTTACCCCAGTCAGAAAGACGCTATCTCTGAGCCATTGACACTGCAATCCAAAGTGGCTTCATCTCTGCAGTGCTTCAAGGAACAGGCTGTCCCACCCACCGCAGACGGGAATGTCTAACAGGGCTCTGTCTGTTTCTGAAACAGACGGTGGCACCAAGAATTTAATTATGGATCCAACTTTATGATGAATGGCAGTCAGAGTACCCCACAGACCTCTGGAAGTCAGAGTTGAAGTCAGAGTTTGTTATGGAGGAGGTCAGTGGAGGGGAGGCAGCGGGGAAGTCTTTTTGAGTCCTTATCTGAGGTGACATCTCAGCCTTTTTTAAGATCCAGGTTAACATGAGATGGTATTTGGACAAGCTGTATTTCACTGCCCCAGAAATTTTCATCTCAAATAGTCCTCAGTGATTAATTCTGCAGATTAGCTTCTGTACAGAGAAAGATGTAGGAGGAAAGGGACTGGGCATGGTCCCTGCAGGTCTGTCCCTACCAGCTTCCCTATAATGAAGAGCATCACTAGCTCGTCATGATCTCTGTGAAGCTATTTTCATTATTTAGGAAACTGAAGTGACTCCTTGACCAAATTGGTAAAAAGGTTGTTAGTTCTCTCTTAAGCATGTTATAGATGGTCAATAAAGTGTCCTATAGCAAGGTTCAAGTGTCCATGTAAACGTTTGTCAATTCACAAAGATCCACTGCTCTGACCTCTCCTCATTCCAAAGACCTTCTCAACAGTTCTAGAGGACCAGAAGTCTAAGGTTGAGGGTCTGAGATTTGGTGAGGGACTTTCTACTGTATCATCTCATGTGTAGAACAATGGGGCAAAAGAGGTAAGACAGGAGAAAGACAGAAGTAGAGATGGGATACAGACGGGGATACAGATGGGGTACAGACAGACAGGGATACATATGGGGATAGAAACAGGGTCAGATGGAGATAAAGAGGGGGATACAGGCGAGGATATAGGCGGGGATACAGAAAGATGGGGATACAGAAGGGGATAGAGACAGGGGGGATACAAACGGTGTACAGATGGGGATGCAGTGAGGATGCAGACAGGGATACAGATGGGGATAAAGACACAGGATACAGATGGATATACAGTTGGGGATACAGATGATGGGGATACATACAGGATACAGTCAGGGATACTGATGAGGATACAGATGGGAATCATAGGACAAGGATAATCTTTCATAAGGAATGGATACTTGTGGTAATGGGGTATCACTGGAAACTTCTGAGAATGCATCATTAATTATTGGATGAGGAAACAGCCCTCATGACCAACATAGCTCTTAAAAGTCCCACTGTCCACCCCAGTTCCCTGGAGCCAAGTCTCCACAAGCTGCAGGAGATCCCTGCAAGCCACAGTACCCACTAACCCTACTAGCCCGAGTTGTTTAAAGGTTCCCTCAGCTTCTGACTTGGACATGAATGTCTTGGACCTATTTTCAGGTTTCTTTAGTTATTATAAGTCATAAGGTTTCTTGCACTGCAAAGACTAGTCCTCAGCTCCCCAGGATCTAGCAGCAATGGGGTCCTGTTGGAATGCATTCCCATACCACTCTCTGACTGTACCCATAACTCAAAGTGTGCATGTGCCCATCTCTGAGCTGTCAGACAGAGGCCGTGTGCATAGTAAGGGTTCCAAGGGGTGAGTGGCTAGGTAGCTCACCCTCAGGCTGACAACGGCTAGGATAGTTCCTCCCAGGTCCCTTGATTGTCACTGTGTGACACTAGATGGATGTGAAATGCTAATCCCAAGAAGGAGGTAACCTCCTCAAGTCCTGCCCACTACCAATGCACTTCTATGACCCTGGAAAGCCTCTTCGTAGCTCTGCTTCAGTTTGCTGTTTATAAAATCAGAAGTGGTCCTCTCTAGCTCTTCAAACTGTATTGTGTAAATGAACTTGTATCTGCAGAATAACTATGCCCTGCTTAGCATGCTCCAAGTAGGGACTTTCACTGTAGTGTGATCCCACTTATGCCTTCACAACGCTGCTTCAGAAAAGCCCGCTAACTAGCCCCAGACTACATTATTATAAATGACAGAGCAAAGATTCAATGGAAAAAAGTACCAGAGGGCAGTCGGAGTCTTGGCACCAGATGATGGCACTGAGTTAGCATGTATCTGGGTCCCAGCATCTGCCTAGGACATCAGATGTTCTGACTTCTGAAATCAGAACTCTGTGATCTTTCCCTTAAGTAGTCAGCCCAAGAGCCCTCCAAAGACCCCTGGTCTATTGGCCATTTCAGCCATCTCCACAGAGGAATTCTCAGACTTTCTGCAGGGACACAACCAAGGTCTAAGAATCTCATATGCAGCATCTTAGTGTATTGATCACTGTTCAGTCTACAGGCGAGTTTACACCTGGGCGGGGGTGGAGCCCTATATGACAAGCAGCCTAACTCTGTGGTGTCATCCTTGGGTCTGCATGGGTACCATCCGTTCCCCTTCTCTCCTGAGGCGCTAGGGTTCCATGTGTGTTTCCAGATTAGGGGACCACTGAGGTCCTGTGTCTGGATTGAATAGGAACAGAACACCTGTCCCCGAGACAGTCATCAACCAGATATTTATGCAAGAGAGACGAACCCCTCTGCCCCTAGTCCTAATGGAGAGGCTTTTAGTCAGGATGCCAGGATGCATAGAGTCAGGCATCTCTTTTGTGCATGTGGTTGTCATTTGAGGGACAAAGAGCCTGAGATGATCGAATGAAAATGTAAACAGTCACTTGAAGATAAATTGAAACACTAGGCCACAAGGCACAGGCGGCTTCGGGGGAAATTATAGCTCCGATCCGGGAAAGACCAGATAAGATATATGATGCTGCGTATAATTGTATTCCAGTCTCATCCTCTGCGGGAAGCAAACTGCGCAAGCCTGACTCCACAGCTCCCTTCTCCAGACTTCTGTCTTCGTCTGGCCAGACACAGTTCAGCCAATTTTAGGCTAAATCTCTGCTGTTTGCTTTTCAGGCGTCCTATGAGCCTGGCCTAACGACTGTCCCCTGAACAGGAGTGTCAGTCCTCTGGGACACTGTGTTTCCCCTCAACCTACTTCCTAGGTTCTCTGGGCCTACCTGGCAGATGCATGGCACCCCCCACTTCCCTGAATCCTCCGTCTGCCTGACCTTGAGTCTCAGGGTTGTAGAATCTGCTTCTGCCTCTCCTAGTAGCGTGTGTGTGTGTGTGTGTGTGTGTGTGTGCATATCACCTCCACAGCATGCACACACACAATGCAAATAACACCTGCAATGCAACACACAGTGTGCAGACATAAGTCTCACAGGCATACAACACATACACAGAGAAGGCACACATCACACAACATACCATACATGCATATATACTGAACACACAGAGAATGCACAACATACATCTGACGTCTGACCAAACACACAGCACATGTGACACCCCATAGGAGACACACAAAAGGATCCCAAACACACACGTACACATAGGCACGTGAATTTTCTTTTTGTACTGTGAAGTCCAGAAGTCTGATTTGCCCTCTTGCCTCAAGGTAACCCTGAATGTGACATGAGTCATCCTGCTGGAAGTTCTTGAAGCCCTGCAGACTAAGGGTGCTGACTCACCCTGTGCAGTCTTTACAGCCAGGGACTTAAAGACTTTGTTCAGGTTCATTCCCAGTAGAGGAGCTGTGAATACAGACATCCCTATCAGCAGGGTCCAGAGACTCCTCCCTCCTGGCTGGGTCGGAAGGTGTGCTGCTAATGAACCACCACAGTTACTTGGATTAAAGAACTAACCTATGTGTGCATAAGATAAAATTACACAAGTGAACTGTAACCTTTGTTACAGGGACCCCAGTGCTGGCACTCTTGTTCATGAATTGTTCCCATCAGGGCCAGGTAGTCAGTTCCCATGCCTGCTTGCCTGGGGAGGAGGGGGTGTTCATCTATCACTCACTGTGGATGAATAGGGAAGGCATACTAGCTCCCTGACAGGAGGGAAGAGAAAAGGGCAGATCTGTGGAGGTGATAGAGATTCAATACAATCTCTTCCCCTCTTTCTCTTCTTACGACTGCATCTCCTCATTCACTCCAGCTACACTGGTCTCCTGGATGCTGGGTGTTCTGTTTTGTTTTTTCTAGTTTCTCAGTGACATCTTTGAGGAACTTGCTCTGTTAAGTGATGAACGATCTGTAGACGAAGATTAGGAGTTCAGGACAAGCCGGCATAATTTGAAGATCTACCACTGACATTTGTCTTTTTATATAAATTTCATACTTCAATTGGCCATATAATTGCTGCGTTGACAATCAAAGGCACAGATAACAAAATTTAGAATAGGCATGGATTTAAAAGTGAGAAACAAAATTTTCTAAATTTGAACCTTCTTTCCTCCCTTTCATGATTGTTTCAGATGTGGAACCTTTTTCTATCCTATTAACTAAGGCTTGGGGTCCCTCTGATCCTTACCCTGTCTCTTATTTGAGAGCTTTGCTCTTTCCTCAGTATCCCCTGAGTACCTTGTAGGAGATTTTCCATTTTAACAAGGACAATGACCAGCAGAAGGAGTCATTGGGGCAGTGCAGTTTGCTTCCTCATTTCAAAGCTGAGGAGTCTGAAAAGCAGGGAAGTGGGGTGTTTATCTGAACTTGGCAGAATTTTGAGAGCTGCAGCGAGATCTCAGGAGGGTTGGGGAGATGGTATTATACTTCTGATAACCTAGAAGATTCATGTTCCAGCAAAGGGACCTCACGACACGCCCTGAAGGCAGCTCTCATCAAAACACAAACTCTGAACAGACGGCACAGGCTGCACTTTCGAACCCCATTTTTCTTAAATATGTCTTCGGTCATTAAGAATCTTTGGTTTAAACTCACATTCTTCTTTTTTTTTTTAAAAAAAAAAGATTTATTTATTTCTTATGTATACAACATTCTGCCTCCATTTATGCCCGCACACAGGAAGAAGGCATCAGATCTCATTATAGATGCTTGTGAGCCACCATGTGGTTGCTGGGAATTGAACTCAGGACCTCTGGAAGAGCAGCCAGTGCTCTTAACCACTAGAGCCATCTTTCCAGCCCCCTAAACTCACATTCTTAAATCAAGACCGGCCTTTCTCAGAGATAGAAACTTGGGCGATTGTTCTCTTTAGCTTTTCTCTTCAAATTTTTTCTGTCCTACTGAGTTTTTCACATAAGCAGACAAGGTATAGGACATAGATAAAGATGTGTGTGTGTGTGTGTGTGTGTGTGTGTTTAAGACAGAGCTTTTGTGTAGTCTTGGCTGTACTGGAACTTGCTCTATAGACCAAGCTGGCCTTGAACTCAGAGATCTGCCTGCCCCCACCTCCCAAGTACTGAGATTAAAAGGTGTGTGCCACCACTCACCACTGAAGCTGGAGGGGTGTGTGTGTGTGTGTGTGTGTGTGTGTGTGTGTGTGTGTGTGTATGTGTCAGGAGAATTTAAACAAGCTTTCTTTGTGTAGTCCTGGCAGACCTGGAACTCACTCTGTAGTTTATTTTTTAATTTGCATATGCAAATATCATGTTTTACCTTAATTTTACAGGTAATTACAAGTCTGAAGATTTGGCCTCAAAAATTGAGTTAAAAACTAAATATGCAAGATGGTAAAAGAACTATTTAAGTAAAACATAATTTAACTAAGTTTGCTTGTCTGCCCCTGGAAGCAATTCTCTGCATCCACAGGCGCATTTTCTGCTGAGCTCACTTCAGGATGCTCCATTCTCTAAGACAGCAGCAACAAAAACAAAAAGCCATTTGGGAGAACAACAGAGCAGACCACAGGACTGGTTGGCTGTCCGGATGCCTGTGTTAGGACATAAGGCAAAGTGATTTCGGAAGGGAAATGGGAAAAGGAAGACACAACAGAAGGAACCTTATTCTGCTGTGTTTGGTAGGCCATTTGGCTTTACTTGGCTCTGTGTCATGAAGGACACTGCTCTCCCAGACAGTACCACTAACATATGTGTTCATTATCAGCGTTTCACGTTGCGAGCTTTGGTATTTCCATGGCTTCATGGATGTGCTAGTGCGCTGTCTGAGGAGACGCTGTGTGACTTTCACCTGCAAACCGGATAAAATGAACCAGTGTCTCGGAGCTGTTTTAGATTTGGCTCCAGATCTAGAAAGAGCTCAAGTGTGTGTTGTATCAAAGCCACCGTGGCTCACTTTAACTATACACTGCACACTGTTTGCTCCCTACCTAAAACTGCTTTTGCTCTGCAGTAATGGCCAGCCTGGAACCTGTGATCCTCCTGCCTCACTCAACCTTCCAAGTGCCGAGATTACAGATGTGCACCACCACATCTCTGTGTGTGTGCATGTTCATGTGTGTGAATGCAGGCATGCACATACCATGTATGTGGGTCGAAGAACAACCTTGGCTGTCTGTCCTCATCTCCCATCTTGTTTTGATACAGGGGCTCTTTGCTCTTCATCACTGGATCAACCATCCTAACTGGTCCTTGAGCTTTTGGGATTCTCCTGCCAACGCCCACCCACCCACCCACCCACCCACCCAGTCTCTTCCAATAGAATCACTGTGGTTACAGAAGTATGTCCCTGTGCCTATCTTGATGAGGGTTCTGGGGATTCAAACTCGGATCTCCACACTTGTGTGGTAAGGCATTAACAAAGTCATCTCTCCATCTCTGAACAAAAAATAAAAAAATCTGAGAGCTAGTAAGAACATCTAAACTTCAACTTCAGTAGGGCTGACAGTGACTGAGTCTTATGTATTTTGTTAAACTGTATGGGACTGTCCTTTTGTAGGTCAAAGGGAATTGCGTATTAGTTACTTCGTGTGGGTCTTTCTAGAAGTTTTGTTGGGTTTTTATGTTTAGCTTTTATTTTATTTTATATGAATGGGTGTTTGCCAGTATGTGTGTCTGTGTACCACATCTATGTCTGGTGCCCAAGGAAGACAGAAGAAAACATCAGGTTCCCCAGGACTGGAGTTACAGATGCTTGTGAGCCACCGTGTAGGTGCTAGGAATTGAACCCAGGTCCTCTGGAAGAGCAACAACTTCTCTTAACAACTGAGCCATATATTCAACCCCTTGATCCCCACCCCACCCCATCTCTGCCAAAACATTGATTAAGCACCTATATGGGCAGGGCTCTGCTGTGGAGCTCACAATACTGAGTGAGGCCTGCTCCTTCTTCTCCAGGGAGGCGTGGACAAGGGTTTTAACTTGCATGAGACTTTCCTTGTAGCAGCTCTCACACACAGAGGCGAGGCTGGCAGAAGGACACATAAGATGCCGGCATGTGGGCTTGTTAGAAAAGTTCGGAAACTCTGCAAAAGGTGTCAGAGGTGATGGATTCAGTGTAATCCAGACAGCAGTTAGGGTCTCCATGGTGACACACTGCCCGACCGCGGTTTCCTCTGTGTGGCAAAGCACTGGGTGAATGATGTCAAGAAAGCAGCACTTCCCAGCTACAGCAGGGCAGCTGTACATATGTGCTCACACACAGTGTGCACAATCAGACAGAATCCCACCATGGAGGAGGGGGTGGTCACAGAATTCCACTCCTAGCCAGGAAGCTATGTGCAATTGACAACTCCTGGAAGAGGTAAGGCCAGTCTTCTTCAATGGAGGGATACTGGTCCTATCAACTATACTCCAGGGCAGGGCCCAAGCTCAGGAGTCATCCATCAGTCAATGTCAATTTAATCCCTCTCCTTTTTTTGAGAAAGGGTTTCATTGTGGAGCCCTGGATGTCCTGGGACCTGCTCTGTAGACTAGGCTGGCTTCGAACTCACTGAGATTGCCTGCTTCTGCCTTCCAAGTGCTGGGATAAAAAGTGTGCACCATCACTACTCAATTCATCTTATCTTTTTTTTTCTGAGAGAAAAAATATGAAGTTGGGTGA
>JAQHUG010000524.1:314609-326869 GCA_028555095.1 Dicrostonyx torquatus | reverse complement strand
TAGATATAAAACTTTAGACTCACAAAAATAAGATAGATAATAGATTATTTTCCTTAATTTGCCAAATGTAAGTGGACTAAATATTACAACTATGATTCTTGCTTGATACTGTTTTGTTATATGTAATTTTAAACTTTAAAATTAAAGTTAATTAAAGTTAAAGTTAAAAACTTTTTTATTTAGACAGAAAAGGGGAGATGATATGGGATTCCCCTCTGTATGCTGTGAATATGTTTTACTACCATTGGTTAATAGAAGAAGATGCAGGGCAGAATATAGCCAGACTGTAAGAGATATATAGAGAGAAAGAAGGTGGAGTCAGAGAGAAGCCATGTAGCCACCACAGGAGATAGACACCAGACGCCAGACAGAACCTTACAGGTAGGCCACAACTATGTGGCAATACACAGATTTATGTAAATGGGTTAATTTAAGATATAAGAGCTAACCAATAAGAAATGTGAGCTAATAGGTCAAGCAATATTGTAATAATATAGTTTCTGTGTGATTATTTTGGGTCTGGATAGCTGGGAAATGAACGAGCAGCATCTCCACCTACACATATAGTTCCATGTCTTCTTGGGGTAATAGCTAATAAATCCCCCAAATCACAAAATGCTTCTCCATTCAGTCTTTTTCCATCCTTGCCCTATGCATCTGTCTAAGAATACCTAGGGTAGTGTTCCCAAGTCTCCTAGTAGGGTCTGGTCACACCTTCTCTCTCTTTCTCTCCCCCCTCTTCACACTGTTACATATAGAGATCCCTCCTCATGGCACTGCCCTCCAGACATGTCCACTTGGATGCTAGATGAGCATCTCAGCTCCACATGGCCAGCCTTGATTGCACACTCTCTCTCAAACCTGCTTCTGCCACGTGCTCCCCATCTCAGAAGCTGAGGTACCACCCCATCCTTGTTGCCACTCATCAGCCATCGACTCCTGCATTTCTCTCCCCAGGCGATGTGGTTTGACCCTGAACACACATCTGAACACACGGTATCCCCAGCTGGCGGTGCTGGCTTGGGAGTTTGCGCACCCCTGGTACTGTCGAGCCTAGCACGGAGAAGGTCACTGGGGGCTAACTTCCAAAGGGCATACCTTTTCTGGCTGTAGGCTTCTCAGTAATCTCTGGTCTACACCAGGCAATGAGTTCTCATCACAACTCCCACCACCATGAATCCCCCACCATGCTGGACCAAAGATCATCAGAAATCAGGAGCCAAAAATGAATTCTTCCTCCTTTAAGTCACTTTTATCATGTATGTGGCCACAGCGACAAGAGCAGTGAGAACACTGGATCTTCTGTCCATCTCCACCGTCACAGCTCTCAGCCAGGGTCCTGCCACCTTCCTTTGGTATAGCCGCAGCAGCTTAGTGACTGCTCCCTCGCAGTCCCCTCTTCCCACAATCCATTCTCTACACTGGAGCCAAGGATTTCTGATATGCAAATCTGAAAATGTCATTTCCAGGCTTAAAATATTTTAATGGCTCCCCACTGCCTAGAGAGGCTTTCAGATTCTTTATCCTGGATTATCAAGTCATTCATAATGGAACACACGAATGAACCAGAATTTTCCAGGTGTGTACACTGCTTCTCCCCCCATGAGCCAACCCGCTGCCCTCCATAGACTCATGTGCATTCTAAAGGAGGTCAGTCCCTAATCTCTGTGGCTGCTCAGGGCTTTGAGGGGCCCTGGAAGTGGAATCCAAGAACACCTGACTTAACAAGTTCCTGAGGAATTCAGAGACCCGGCTCTGGGTCCCCAAAAGGCTGTGGAACCTGGCCTCTGGCTTTAGCTGCCCAGTAAATACAGACCAGACACTGTTATCACATTGGGACCATGGCCTAGGAGCCATGCCTACACAGAGCATCTCTCTGATAGGCATCCACAGGTACCAAAAACAAAAATCAAAGCCACTGCCTGGGAAGCTCTTATAATTAATTACTTCAGATGTAAGTGAAGACACCCATATGGATCCAAAGTATTCATAAACATAGTTCTTATGTCTATGTAGTCACCCATTCCTTCAGAAAAAAATGCATTTTAGATATACTCTCTCTTTTTAACCTACCAGTCCTTAGTGTATGTTTCATTAGTAGAGATACTGAGGCTGAGGGAGCTTAGATAACAAGCATACGCCACAAGTTAGTGGCCGAGGCAGGAAACAAACTTGGACTTGCCTGGTACTAAACCTGGGCAGGTAAGCACTGAATAGCTACAACTCTTTAAAGAGGAACCATGTCGGAGCTGGAGAACGGCTCACCATTAAAAGCACTAGCTGCTCTTCCAGAGGTCCTGGGTTCGGTTTCCAGGACCTACATGGCAGTTCACAACTGTCTGTAACCCCAGTTCCAGGGAGATCCAATGTTCTTTTCTGGTCTCTGTGGGTACTGTACACATGGGACACACAGATGTACATGCAGACACACACACACACACACACACATTAAATAAACCTAATAAAAGAATGAATTGAAATAAAAATGAAGCAGGTGTCTCAGACAGGATTTCACGGAAGAAGAGTCGTAATGGAATACCTTTTGGAGATCTGTAGGCTTGAGATGGGTTACTAAACGAAAGAACGTGACCGGGAGGTGAATATGGAAAGCGGCTTTCTTGATTGGCTAATATCATTTGAGACTATCATAGTGAGCTGGAAAGAAAGTGATTCTCCAACTGGCCTTGAAGCCTGGTTGCAAAGGGTCCCTGGATAGGGTGCCCTGTGGAGTAGCGTGTGCTTGGAGCGCGCCCTCTGCTGGCAGAAAGCGGTAAAGCAGAAACATCAGTCTACAGTCATAGGTTAGTAAGTCAGTATGGACAGGATGGAGGAGACAGAGTTTGGAGGCAGAAATCTTCCCCAGACAACCCATAATCACAGTCCAGTGAAACCCTGTCTGTCCACCCTTAGAAAGAGTCAGATGATGGCCATGTTGCTTTAATATGCCGAGCCTGTTAAGTTTGTTAGGCACAAGGGAAAATTAACACAAAGTGGTGAACACTGGGCCAGATCTGTGAATCGTGGGCTAATGAACATTTATGTACACTTAAATACATCCCAGAAACCCAAGGGCTATTATTATACCTGTAGGAAAAGGAATTAGAAAACTATTGTCTTGCGTGGCACAATGAGTCTGCCGTGTACCATGTAATTAACTGCAGCCGAGTTCATTCTGGGATTCTTTACAAGGCTCCCCAAACATCATTTCCACCAGATTTGGACACCAGCATTCAGATCAGAGCAAGCTGCAACCACAGTCTAGTCCTCTAATTTGTTAATAAAATCATCCATTTCGCATCTCAAATGATTGCACTACTGATTTATAACATAATTATACTGGCCCTGCATTTTAGAGGTAGGAAATGGCCCGTGGCACTTCCGTTAGCTTGGTGTTGTGTGTCCTTTGATGAAATGGTTGGTCAGGTGGAGCCACGGAGAAGATTATGGAGGCTTGAGGAAAACCGAAGTTTTGCTGCTCACAGGTCTCTAGAGACAGGAGGGAAATATCCCACACACAGACCCACCCCAGGAGGGTGGGGTAGGAAGAAGGCATGGGTACAGACTGTATTCTGACTTCCCTGGATAAGGAATGCAAGCCAATGGGGCTGGAGAGATGGCTCAGTGGTTAAGAGCATTGCCTATTCTTCCAGAGGTCCTGAGTTCAATTCCCAGCAACCACATGGTAGCTCATAACCATCTGTAATGAAATCTGGTGCCCTCTTCTGGCCTGCAGACATACACACAGACAGAATATTGTATACATAATAAATAAATAAATATTTAAAAAATATTAAAAAAAAAAGGAATGCAAGGCAAGCAAGAAAGTGTAGGATTGGCTGGTTTGACACTGGACCAGCCTTGGACTGGAGGACCAGCCTTGGACTGGAGGAGTGGGCCCCAGCTGCTCCTGGCACTGGACTGGGTCAGACAGAGGAATATTGTCCCCAGGTCATGTAGGCAGACAGGAAAGGTGTCTCTGGATGGGCCAGGTACTTAAAGCTGTGCTCTGTGTCATCTTTAAGAACAGGCAAGCCCTGGCAGGGACACTGCCTCCCAGGCAAATGTCAGAGCATCATCGCCACGTACAGAAACTTGAAAACTGTCTGTCGTTCAAAGGAAGGCAAGCTCCTGGTTAGAAGAAAAGAGGTAGGCTGGCTGCATTTGAAAATCCTTCATCTCACTTCTCACTTTAACAGTCCATACAAATGACACTGGAGACACAGGTCAGTGGTGGAGTGCTGGCCTAGTACGCACAAGGCCCTAGGTTCAATCCCCAGTAATACACACACACACACACACACACACACACACACACACACACACCTATAAAGATAATCAGATGTTCATAGCACAAGCCTGACGTCATCTTGAAGATAAAATTCCCAACATGGTCTTAACTGTGTGAGGGGCTGAGACAAATACACTGTGTCATTTAAAGTTGTAAAAACAAATTAAGTGATAATTTTGATTCTTTACTATTCCTTCCTACCAGTTTGTTGTTCCCTCCCTCCCTCTGGAAAAACAAACTAAGGAAAAGACAAAGGCCCGAGTGGCCACTGCTGTGCACACAGGTCTCCTGAAGTTTGGTCCAAGGTCTGCAATCCTTTCTCTCCCACCCAGCTTCCCCCATGGGCTGCTCTCTGAATACTTTCGACCACAGACCATCACTCTCTGTGGGTCATAGGTAGGCAGAGAGGTGGGTGGGGCACAGAGGCTGCCATTGTCTGGGGTCTCCCCACCCAAATGCAGAAGGAATAGAAGGCTAGTGGTCCTGCCTGTAGAGGAAGACCCTGCACTAGCCAAAGAGCCACATTTTGACCTGCTAACCAACTTAGGGAAAATCAAATGATTGCAGGAACGGGACAGGAGCCAAGCTGGTCCTTCAGTGTTGAGAATTCGTGTCACTGGTGTTTACTGAAGGCCTAAGGCAGTGATGTTCTTCAATGCATACTTGGAAGAAACATTCCAGGGTGACTCCCACTGTGTAGTCAGGGGTTAAGTCCAGGGCCTGTCTGTTCACTCCCAGGCCCTGTGACTTGTCAGAACTTGTCTGAAAAACCTCTGCAAACTGGCCAAAATCTATTAGTTATTATTGTTAATCTATCTATGCACCATCTATCCATGTCTTAAGTATCTATTATCTACCTGTCCTTCATTTGTCTGTTATTTTTCTGCCATCTCATTATCTGTCACCTATCTGCCTGTCTTGACCTATCTGGATCACCTATCTAATCTTCACCCATCTGCCATCCATATATATATGTGTCTATGGACCCATCTATTTTCCAGCCTGTCCTATAGACTGCCTGTCTAGAACAAAGATCTGGAAGCTGCCAGCCCGCAAGGAACACGGAGAGGGGCAGACTCTGCCCCAGTATTCTCAGGTGTGTCTGCAAATGTTTAACCTCCGCAGCTCTTCATGCTCTTCAGTTTTGAATGAACAAGAACCCCCATTCCCCAAACAGCCTGGGCCCCCACTAGCTCCTGACTAGTGATGGGATGCAAATGAAGTAGATAATTAGCATTAGGAATTGGAAACGAGAGGGAGACACCCAGGCCCTCTCCTGGAATTGCTATTTCCATTCTGAGCAGCAGAAAAAAAAAAATGTGTTCGCAAATTGCTTCCCACCTAGTCTATCAGCATCTCATTTCTGTCCGGGGATTTATTTATTTCTTTATGCCACACACCATATCCAGCAGACCACTGATTGCTACCTGGTGATGGCTTTCTTTGATGAAGACAAAGACTTCCTTGTCACTCCCTGTGCCCTCATTAGCATATCTCTCCCAGCTTCCCCAGCCACCGAGAACTGCTGTTCTGCCTACCTCTCCGATTTGTAAATGTCTCTCTTGCTGTGCTAGCACTCAGCAGCCCTCTCCTGAAGGGTCTAGTGTCTCCGTCCAGGAGTCCCTAGTGGGCTGCACTGAGCCTGCCCAGCCCATTCAACAGGCCCTGCGTCATTCTAAACATTCCATCCTCAAGGCACAGCCTGCTTCCCTCTGACTCACAGCCTGAGATGTTAGGTCAGGGTCACCACACAGAACAGGCCCAGCGGGGAAATCAGAGTACGACAAAGAGAAGATGAAGGCAATCAAGTTATTCGGGACAAGGCACATTTTCCCTGAATGCATGTCTTTATCTGTAAACACATGTGTCTAGTCTCTGCGTTAGGGAATGCTGAGCAGAGGGCTCAGTCTGTCAGTGTCCCATGGAATGTGAGCTCAGACCCCCAGGACCCACATTTAAAAGCCTGCTGCAGCAGCCTGCACCTATAACCCCAGCTCTCCAGAGGCAGAGACACTAAGATCCTTGGATCTTACTAGTCCAGCAGCTTTGTCAAGTCCGTGAGCTCCAGGTTCAGTGTGAGGCCCTGTCTCTACCTGTACACACGTATGTATGCATGCACCACATGAATACCACATACACATACCATACATACACCCCCACCCAAATAAAAACTAAAAAGAGAAAATGCCATGAGTCCTGATTTTCTATAAATAAAAATCTCTCCTAAAGTAGTTGACTATAGATCAGTATTTCTTTTAAGTGTAAACAGAGGATGTGAACGTGTCAGGCCCAAGCCTTTGTACATTCTACAGCCAAGATAAAAGGGTGAAATGGGTCAGAAATGTCCCCGGAAGAGTTGGCCGGGGTCACTGTGAGGGACAGCAGTGAATGGCTCGCTGCACGAGAGCTGTCCCAAGCTGTGTTGCAGCTGTGTATGACATCAGTCCACTGTGTCAACCTGTGGGCACCACAAAGCAAGATTTTAATTTTTAAAGGAACTATTACAGAAAAATGAAAAATCGAAAGTGCCTGTATTTCAGTGGAGAAGTCATTATATGCAGTATAAAGAAATCAAATATAAGTGACAATTTTAAAGATTTATTGCAAAATTCAATTTCAGATATTCAATGTACTTCATGCTTGCAATTACTTTCCTGTCACTATGTGACTGAGTAATTTTGACTGCTCATTATACAGTCTTCAAAGGAAAGTTACTGGGCGGCCAGCACTCTTAGATTTTTGGTTGACCTGGCCACTCGCTACCATGAGGGCAGGGGGCTTATTTTCTATTCTAATTTGCCCAAAAAATATTCTCATGCAGCCCAAGGGGAAAAGGGACCTGGGACCAACATCCTAACACCAATTCCTATGAAGCAGAAATTGTAACCAAGCTCACAGGACCTGACAACTCACTGCTGTGCATAAAATGTGGCCGCCCAAACCGTGAAAGACTAATGGCTTGTTAACATAATTACCCCAGAGAATTTTACACCTCCACTGCTGTGTGTTAAAGTTGGACTAGAACGGTATAGCTCTAAGGTTGTTTCCATTTCAATTGCATCTCTTCTTTCTGTGACATTAAATTCTCAATACTAGAAGACGATTTGGTGACAGGGTTCTGTTCTTTCCACATCAAACCATAATGCCAGGGCTCCTCCATGTCGCCCCAGCACCCTCCATGCTGTGACTAGGAAAAGGATGTTGAGAACATGAGATGTTATTTCCTAGAACATGGATGGTCCAAAGCAGAGGATTACTTAGAGACAGGATGCTCAGCATCACCTCGGTTTAAAGTCTGGAAGCATGGCGTGCACCTTTAATCCCAGCACTCAGGAGGTGGAGGCAGGCAGATCTATGTGAGTTCGAGGCCAGCTTGGCTGACAGAGTGATTTCCAGGACAGTCACACAAAGAAATCCTGTCTCAAAAGACAAAATAAATGAACGAACAAAATCTGAAAGCAGTGGCCACGCTGCACTGTAGGAAGGAGGTCCAACAGAGTCCCAGCTCCTGAGGAGAAAGACACCAAAGTTCAGGAAGACCAATACAGCAAGAATTCAGGACGAAGTCTGGAAAGGGAAGAGCTACAAAGAAGGATGGTTCTAGTGCAAGTCAGAGAGAAACCTCCAAATGCGTTGGTTTGTGTTGGTCTGAGTGTGTGAGAGCGGACTGAGTTCAGGGAAGACTATCTAGAAGGCGGAATCTAGAACAATACTCTGAATTCACAGAGGACTCTTCCCACCACCCAGAGCCAAAAAAGGTCCTTTGATAGTGAAACAGGGCAACCACTCAGAAAAGAAATGGTTTGACAGAGGCAAATGGTAGTTGTCTAGCCATTTTCCTACACTCAGAGCTAGACTGGGCCAGCCTAGAAAACCTTAAACGGGAGCCTCAAAAATATTGACTAGATTCCATGTACCTTCAGTAAGTGATAAAATAAAATTCAGAGAATCTGAAAAATTATAGCGTTCTTGAGAACGAGGGCCACAGTATCCAATAGGCCTCACCAGTCAAAGAGGTGGGAGACAAATTGCCCACAGAAGATTGAACCAGCAGGAAAGGATGATAATAGTTATAATAATCAGTCTCCATACGTTCGGGTAGGTGTAGGGAACACGATCATGATGAGGTGGAAAGTGTAGCAGGTGCAGTGGTCCAAGGGGGACATCAGAGTGAGGACAAAACAGGAAATGTAAAACACTGGATGAGACTGATAGCACCTTAGGCATGCAGAAGGGGCCAGTGGCTACAAACACATGTAAGACAAACTGAAGCAGAAAAAGACAGGGGGTGTAGCCAGAGTACTAGTGGCCGTGGGTAAACACCAGGTCATCTAACCTACATGGGAAGAGTCCGTGCATACATGTATACAAACATACAAACTTATACACACACATACACCTAAATGCTGATAAAAGACCTATTTTTTTATTTGGAGATAATCAAACAGAGAGAAAATTGAAAGGATAATAAAATAAACATTGACGTAGTCACTATTGAAGAAACAAAGTCACTGTACCATAAACCCAGCACCATCATTTACTACAGCTAAGTTGTAGGACCAGCCTAAGTGTCCATTAGTGGACAACTGGTTAAAGAAATTGTGGTTTCTGTCACTATAAAAGAATGGAACTATGCCATTTGCTAGAAAACACAACTGGAGATCATCATATTAAGAGAAACAAGCCAAACTCAGAAGGACCTTATGCTCTGTCTAATTCATAAAGCCTAGATTATTTTCACTGATAACACAAAAGCATTTACATGTATAGAAGGAAGACACTGGGAGAAAGAGAACTATTTGGAGAGAGAAGAGGAGGAGGCAGAGGAGGATAGAATAGGTAAATATGATCAAAAGATATGATACATTTGAGAGACATTTTCCTTACAAAACCCAATATATCATATACTATAGATTTACTAATATATACCAGTAAAGAAATTTTTAAAAAACACAGACTTTGCTGCCACTTTGACTGTAAAAGTTCCCTCCCCTTCATTTACTTTCTATTTCTCTAAGAAACATCTTACAGTTTACAGTCCCCCCCCACACACACACACAAAGGGAAGTCAGGACAGGAACTCCAGACAGGAACCCAGAGGCAGGAACTGAAGCACAGGCCATGAAGGCTTGCTCCCCATGGCTTGTTTAGCCTGTTTCCTTATAACCGAAGACCACCAGTCCAGGGATGGTGCTGCCCACAGTGAGCTGTACCCTCTCACATCAATCACCTATCATGAAAACTCAATACAGACTTGCAATCTACAAGCCAATCCAGTAGGGGCATTTTCTCAATCGAGGTTCCTCTTCCCAGACAACTCTAGCTCCTGTCAAAATTTACAAAAATGATGTCGTCAACAACAAAGCCACCAAAACCCTAACTGATATAACCACACAGGTCCTTTCTATCCACCGAGAACCTTAGGGAAGCAGGGGTGCAGTCCGCATAGGCAGTGTGGCTGTAAGCTTAAAGAACAAAGGCACACACTGTCATGCCTCAATCTGCCCTCACTTTATACATTATCTACCTTCTTAAAATATTTTGCTCAGTCCATCTGACTTGACCTGACATGGGTTTCTGTTTGCCTCCCTCAAATGTAGACTGAGGTCATCAGAGGCATTCTGACAAATGCTAAACTCATTTTGCCTTCCCTTCGGGGGATGGGGGCGGATCAACGAGCATAAAATTTGTCACCAGGAACCTGCTTCCCAGGGAACATCTTGAGCTTTAAGAGAAATCTTTTGACAAAAATAAAAAATAAAAAATAAAAAGAAATAAGTGAGTTTCTTGCCTCAAGCTGTTACGACAAAACTTCCATCCTGGAAAATGAAAACATACAGCTCTTCCCTCTTTAAGGCTTGTGTTGGCACGCTTGTGAGTTATCTCTCCCTCCTGTTTCGTTGTATTTTCCTGGCACTCCTTGAATCACTATTGCTGGCGGAAAGGCGAAAACTATTTAAAAATTGATGTATTACCTCTCATTAGAGTCAGAGCAGCCCTGGAGTGGCTGAAACTTGAGCAGGATTAGAAGCGACACACGAGGAGTTTGTAACCAAGGAAAGCTCCATAGCAACACATAATTGATGCTGATTACAAACTTAAGACATTTATTTGGGGCTTTTTTCTTAAATCCTGAAGTAAAGTTCAACACGGAAGCTGTCTCAGAGTCTCGAGGCATACAAATTGGTAACAGGTAAAAAACATTCGCAGTACTTCACTCATTCAGAAAATAGACACCGATCCCAAGCCAGAGGAAAGAGATCTTTGCTTCAAGAGTTCTAACCAAGTCAGATCATCAGCTAAGCCCAGACTGAGCTCTTCATGAGAGCAGCTTGCCATTAAAAGTGCCAACTTTATTTCTTGTCGTTTGGTTTCCGGACTAGCCCACAACATCTTGTTTAACCCGCATGTGCAAATGGTGGCTCTAATGATCATATTTTCAGCACATCTGTCTGCCTTGTTCTGCAGAGGATGCATCCTGAATTCTGAGGTGAGGTGCCAAGGACACATCGTCCCTGAGTCTCAAAGTCACCTGGGCACCTGGAGGATTCCTACAGTTTACTTTCTAAAGTCTAAGCGTGTCCCAAGCCACCCCCAGAAAGCTTGTCATAAAAGGGGTCAAAGGAAGCCTCTGATCAAGTTAAAATAGGAGTCACTGCAAACTCTCTCTGCCTTCATAATTTCCAGTTCAGATTGCTTTATTATTTCTCTAAGAAACTCTACAGTAGAGGCGACGCTAGGCTTATTTCTTCATTCATCTGATTTTTTTAAATGTCACACATGAACACTGCATCTACATCCTCCCATTCCTTCCTTCTCCTTCCAACCCTCTACTTCCCACATTCGTGACCTGTTCGTTATTATAGTTACATATATTCATACTGAGTCCATTTAATGTGTACGTGAAAGGGTGCAGAAGGATTTTAAGAGCCAGAGGACCAGATGTCTGTTGCTTGAGGGTGTCCCCTAGGCACGACAGGGAAAATGTGCCCGTGAACTCTCAACAGTATGGTTGCCTGAACCAGTATTAGCAGATGACATGCTAGTGTGGACGGGGTAAATTCCACAAGGCTTTACTCCTAGAGTAGTTACAGACCATCAAAGGTTATGGAAAGAGGGAAAATTCAGACTTTGGTGGCACAAGCCTTGAATCCCTGCACTCGGGAGGCAGAGGCAGGAGGATCTCTGTGAGTTCAAGGCCAGCTGGGTCTACAGAGCAAGTTCCAGGACACAGAGAAATCCTGTCTCAAAAAAAAAAAAATCCAGTGTTTCCCAAAGACATTTGACTATGGAATCTTTTTATCTACAGAAGATCTATTAAAAAACCCTTGACCATGGCTAGGACCTCAGAAGGAGAAGCCAGAGGATCAGGAGTTAAAGGTCATTCTCAGCCAATAGGGAGATTGAAGTCAGTGTAGGCAACATGAGACCTTGTCTCAAAACAAGAAAACAACAGCCCTATTTGAAGTTGTCAGTTTGTAGGTGCTGAGGCTCTGTGGAAGGTAATCTGTGAAATACTTTCCTGTTGCAGGCCAGCCCAGAGCAAGATGGACCATTGTGTAACACACTCTACGGCACCTTAGAGTCCCTTGAAGGACTAAGGACCTGACTGATGCTTCAGCTCCTTGCGGGCAGGCTCTGATTTCTCTGGCACTCAAGTGGCCCCACAGCCGGATGCTGGGAAGTTCCCAAGGGGGACTTCTTTTCTTCATTTCATATAATTTCTGACATATTTTTTGAGCGCTTCATACAATGTATAGATCTTAGAAGGGACAAATCTAGTCTGCTCCTAAGGGAGTGTGATCTTGGGCTGAGGATGTCTGCTGCCAAATAGTGTCACCTAGACATGACATTGAAATCACACCCATGATGTTTACTTCTGGGATACAGAATTCACGAACAGCTTTACACTCTGTTTACGCTTTGTAAGACTGCTCTCTCTCTCTCTCTCTCTCTCTCTCTCTCTCTCTCT
>JAQHUG010000524.1:298359-314471 GCA_028555095.1 Dicrostonyx torquatus | reverse complement strand
ACGGATGGTAAAACTTAGGAGGTGTCAACACCCATAGGCAGAAACTACCTTTATTTCAATATTTCCACCAAAATAATTTCAAAATATTTATTTCTGAAAAAAATTGGTTAACTTCTCCAATAGAAAAGTTTTGTTCTAGAAATTAATTTAAGAAATGTGGCTTCAAACAGTCTAAAATATATATTTGCTCCTAATAACTAAAAATGGAACTGAATGAAGAACTGCTCTGATAGTTCTAATGTGTGAGAGTGTTTGTGAGAGAGATGTATATCTTTGTAAAAGAGTGTGAGCTCATGTATGAGAGAGTGTTTGTGAGACAGAGTGTGAGAAGTGTGTAAGAGTGTGTGAATATGTGTGCAAGCATGTGAGTATGTCTGTGTAAGAAAAGGCATGTCAAAGTGTGTGTCAGAGTTATGTGTTTGAGAGTGTGTGTGAAAGATTGTGTGTAAGTGTGTGAGAGTGTTATGCATTTGCGTGAGAAAGTGTGCGTATTTGAGAAAGAGATAATGTGTGTGTGAGGGGGTGTATATGCACGTGGGGTTCAGAGGTCACCCTCGGGTATTGATCCTCAGGAACCACCTACCTTCTTCTTTGAGGCAGGGTCTCTCACTAGCGTGGCTCTCACCACACAGGTTGGCTTAGCTGCCCAGTGAGCCCCAGGTATTCACGTGTCTCTGCCTTCCCATCACTGGGGTACAAACGAGTACTGCAGTGCCCGTGCCTTTCACATGGGTTCTGGGGATTGTGCTCAGGTCTTCCTGCTTTCGGGACAAACATTTTACCAACTGAACTAGCTCTATAGCCTGAAATGTTGGATTTTTAGAACTGATAGCATCGCGTGAATTGTCTATGCCCAATATGCTATCTTAAATATGTACTTAATATATATCACAGGATGAGTATTTAGCATGTATTACATCATAGGGGTAAGACATTTGGGGTAAGAAGCTTTACATAGACTCACAGCATTTCTCAAGAACTTAACACATTGCTAACCTTGCTGCCAGGTTATGTAAGATCTCTGACCTTACTTGCCTCTTTTCATTCTTCGCCCCCAGTCTGCCCCCAGTCCCCTCATCATCTTTGCTGTTAATGATGGTTTCTCTTAGTCTTTGACTTCTTCAGTGGAATCACTGTGTGCATCCAATCCTGCTGTCTGCCGTGCTTCCTTCTCAGTTTCTCGCCATTTCTTTGCCCATCATTGTGAGCGCTGCTGCCTTCTGTACTGATGATTCTTTCACAGCAGCTCTGCCCCGTGTGCTTCTGGCTCCATCTTCCCGTCTGTAGCAGCTTGTTTCTCACCCATGCCTTTCAAGACATCTCCCAGCTCACACTTTGTCTTGTTCTTTTATCCTCCCTTGTCATCCCCGGGCACTTATCAGCCAGTTCTGCCTTTATAAATACCTTAATTTTTTATAAAGCCCTCCGTTCCTTCATGAAGATTCTTTTTGATTCTGAGTGATAGGTTGGATCACAACGCTGTGAGATTGATAGTAGTATTGTGCATGGGACATCCTCATCTGCATTATCCATTTCCTGTTTGTTTACATATTGTGTGTGTGTGTGTGTGTCGTGTGTGTGCTCACGTATGTGTGTTAACCTTCCCCGCTCCACTCTTTCCCCACTGAGGGGTTAGGCTTACTCTCCACACCCTGTTTAGAACTGTGAACACGAATATGCAGAGCGACAAGCTGACTTTTAAGCTCAACCTAGTGACTAGTCATTGAATGAGTTCACATGGACAAGCATGTGTGTAGAACTTGGCCTGTAACAGGACATGCAGGGCTTGAAGACTGAGACCAGCCCTATAACTGCTGCCTGCTGCTAACCGTGGATACCGGCAACCTGAAACGCAAACCAAGCAAAGGCCTCCTGCATCAAGCTGTGTCACCAGGAGCCACCAGGAGCCTCATAAGGCACTGAAGAAAACTTCCAGACATATTCTCGGGCCGTGGACCACCAAGCCCCTTTATGTAGTTTTCCCAAGAGAATAATGTTTTAACAAAGAATTATTGAGCAAGAAAGAAACAATACAGAAGCCATGCAAAAGCAATATGTGGGCCTGGGGACATGGCTCAGCCAGCATTGTGCTTACTATGCAATCATGAGGACCTGAGTTTGATTCCCAGTACCCATATTAAAAAGTTGGACATGGTGGCATACACCTGTAATCCAAACTCTGGGGAGACTAGAAAATAGATTCCTGGGGCTCACTGTTCAGTCAGTCTAGCTGAATCTATGAACCCCAGGTCCAAGTTAAAGACCTTGTCTCTAAAAGCAAGATGGAACAAGCAAGATGGCTCAATGGGTAAAGTCACTTGTGTCTAAGTCTTACAACCTGTGTTCAATACCCAGGACCCATACAGTAGAAAAAAAAAGGAGAGAACAGACTCCCACAAGTTGTCCTCTGAACTCCACACACACTGTGAAATGCTTATGCACACACACATACACCCATAAAAAATAATGATAAAAGCAAGCTGGGTGGTGCCTGAGGAACAACATCCAAGGATGATCTCTGGTCTCCACACATGTGTGTTCACACATGTGCCTCCTGTGACACACTTCCTCCAGCAAGCTTCTACCTCCCCAAACAGTGCCACCACTGGGGACCAAATATTCAAACACGTGAAACCATGGAGGGGATTTCATATTTGAAACAATGAGGCTCTTAGACAGCAGTCATATTTAACTCAGGGTCTCCCAGACTATGGCCAAGAGTAGGTTAAGATGTGTCCCTATAGATGAACAAAGACAGGGAAGGCTACAAGAGTCTCTTGTTTTCTCTGAGCTCCTGGATCCCTAGAAGGTAAATGGGAAATATCTCAGGCAAGACTTCACCCTATCTCTTTTCCTTATTCGCCTGACTGCTTCCCTCTGACCCTCCATCTCTTACCACCCAGTCCCCAGGCTTTGTGCACAGACCACACAGCACACCCCTGCTGCTGCTGGGATGGAAACACTCATCAGGATCACAGGATCATCAGGGTCATTCTGTGGGGCTCACAGGGGGTTTAGAAGGACACTATCTCACAACTCTGAAGACTGAAAACCCAAAGTCACTTAGGCCATACCTGCTCTGAAACCTTACAAGGACCCCACCTTCCTTCTTTTGACTTTCCTGTTCATAGCCTTGGCCCTTGATAAGCTAGGCTACCAGCTGTGTAACTCTACTCTCTGTGTCTGCTGTCACACTGGGTCATCCTGTGTGTTTGTCCTCACAGATCATCTTATATGACAACAGTCCTATAGAATTGAGGGCCTATTCTGTACCAGTGTGAGGTATTGTCAATTAACTAAACACATTAACAGTGACTCTACTTTGAAACAAAACTACCTTCTGAAGAACTTGGGGTTAGCATCATACATGTCTTTTGTGAGGGGGTGATAAGATAAAAACATAAAAAACTAAACCCAAAACATAAACCACAGTTGTTTTAACCATGTATATGTGTGTATGTTCATGTGAGCGTGTGGTGAATGTGTATTGGTGCCCAAGGATCCCCTGGTGTGGAGTTAGAGTTGGTTATGACATCAACCTTGGGAATTGAATTCCCATCCTCTACAAGAGTAGTACTCAATCTTAACCGCTCAAGCATCTCCCCAGTCCAAGCTTCATTATGTTTTCTATCACAACGTTTTCAGGGGAAGTTTCCAGTTGTTGTGTTCTCTCTGCTCTGTGTGTGACGGATTAACTAGAAAATGAGAACTGAGAAGTGGCAGAGGTGTCTGTCACTGTCCCATCTAGCTGGCACCTTCCCAACCCGATGGTGCACAACTGTAGAGTAAAGGCTGCAGCTGCACGACCTGGTAACGTTTCTGGTTGGCATGGTTATTGCTCAGTGGCAGAGGGAGGGGAGTGGCAGAGCGTGAGAGAGATGACATTTCATCTCTATTGCTAAAGTGATAATAGAAGATCTTGGGATTTTATGGGTGTGAAAGCTGTCAAGAAGTCTGGGAGGAAATATAACACTTCTGTGGTTTTCAGTTGAGCATTTTAATGATGCTAATGGGACCTTGCATTTAGATTTCCTCCCTGATAACATGCCTTTTACATTAGAGGCCACCTAATCTGTGCTAGGGGTCTGACTGCAGAACAATTTGGGGAGCAGAACAGCTCCAGTAAGGAATGTATTGCTGGGGACTGAGAGAATTTGAGCTTCAGATTCATGTAAGTGAGCAAGAGCCTGGGCAAGTCCCATTATTCTGCTCAAGGCCATTTCTAGGAGCTAAATGAGTTCTCTGGTTTGTGACCTAGTACACTGTGCCTTTAGATACTACCCAGAAAAAGCAGCAATAAAATTGTGTTAATGGATGGTCTTAACCAGCTTTAACTGTGACTTTGGCATAGCCTGGAGTCACCTTAGGAGAGAGTCTCAGCTGACATATTGCCCAGATCAGACTGGCCTGCAGGTGTGTCTGTGGGGGATTGCCATGACTGTTAAATAATATAGGAGGGACCAGCCCACTGTGGGAGACACCATCCCCTGGTCTTGGGCTGCATAAGGAAGCTAGCTGAGTATGAGTGAGCCTGTGGATGAGCCAGTGAGCAATGTTTCTTCATGGTTTCTGCTTGCGTTCTTCTCCTGATGGACTATGACCTGGGAGCCATATAATTCCTTTCCTCACCTAAGTTGCTTTGGATCAGAGAGATTTTTCTTAGAATAAAGGAGATGAAATTAGAATGTAGGGGAAGGGGGGACATAGGAGGGATAATATAAGCCACAAAGAGAAGAAATGGAATGAAAGCCAGGTTATGTTCTACAGGGGAGGCCTAGAGCTTCCCCCTGTCTCCTTGATTCTCCCAGCTAGAACAGGAAGGAATGAGTGAGTATAAGGGCACCTCATGAACCGGAAGTCCTTTCTAAGCATGCCACAGCGATGAGCAAAAACATTTAGCTCAAAAGTTAACGAATTCGAGAAAAGGAATCATGGCTCACCCCAACTGTCAATACCAACCTCCTTAAATGTTACTGACCAGGCTACCATCTTGGGGCTCTTTAAGCATCAAAAGGGAGCTTGGTAAGAGAGGTCATAAGATATAGTCACTCAAATACTGCTTCATTGATTTTGTCATTTTCTCTGCTCATTAAGGATGCTCAGAAGACACCAAAAGCACAGCAAATTTTAGCAGTCACTGGGAAGCATCTACCCATGCTCACAAGGACTATGAGGTAGAAAGAACACCACCATGGTTACCAGGAGTCAGGGTCCTGGCTCCTGATCTTGTCCTGCACACCACAGGGTCTTAGGCAAGTAATTTCTACTCTGCTTTGGCTCAATAGACCCCGTTTTTTGTTTTGTTTTGTTTTGTTTTGCTTTGTATAAAAAGAGGTGTGTTAGACATGAGGCGACACCCATGACATGAGCAGCAGCCATCCCCAAATGAAGGAAAGGATAAAGACCACGATGGCCCTGGAAGTACAGATGTCAGATAAACTCCAGGGTAAATGGAGGTCAGGACCCAGATCCCAGGTCCAATCCTCTTAGCTCTGCCTCCTGCCTCAAACCAACTCCACTTTCAGCCTTGCAAGGAAGGAGCTATCATCACAAAAGCCATGGGGGTGTGGGAGAATGCAGTAGCCTCAAGCAGCTCCTCCTTGCTGACCCTGACCATGGGGTGAGGTGGGGTCCAGGGATCTATTTCTAAGCTTGTGGAAGGAGCTGATCTTCCTACCATGGAGTCAACTGTGAGAGAGGTGGCACGGAGGCTAAAGAGACCCACACTCCACTGCAAGGGTTCTCTAAAGCTTTACCTAACTCTGATGAGTAAACAGACTTTATAAAAAAAAATGAAACTCAGAAAGTTAAGGATACCAAACTAAAGGCATTTAAAAAATAAAAAAATAATTCAGCTAAAGTATCCTTGAGCATTTTAATCTCTGTAAAGGTTTAAAGGATATTACGATTGAGTGGTCATCCAGGCCTATGCTTTTTCTTCTGACAAGAAAAGACTTGCTCTAGAAAAAAAATGTTACTTCTTCCCAAAGAAGAGGCACGAGCACATGGAGATGCAGAGAGAAGGTGGAGTGCTCATCTACATTTGTCTCATGCTTGTCAGCATGTGCATGTGTGTACATATGTGTGCCTGTGTGTGTACACATGTATGCATGTGTGTGCGCGTATGTGTGCAAGTATGTGTGTGCATGTATCTGCATGTGTGTTTGTGTGAATGTCTGTGCATGTGTGTGCCCCATGTATACCCTGTATGTGTGTATGTACATATATGTTTTGTGCATGTATGTTTACGTTTCTCTTATACAGCCAGGGCATTGTTCCATAGCTGTTGGTCAAAGTAACAGTGAACCTCCACTATCCTAATACTAATCACTTCTTCCTAGACTAAGTGTTTAAAGTCATTTTCAGACTTTGTATCAAAATTGCAAACTTGTATTATAAGTTACCAGTGGCCATGGAGGTCTTATAAGCTGTCCATTCAGAGATTACACTTCTGTACACTGTCTAGTTCAGTATGAATTCAATGATTTTATTTACCGTTTCTAATTATATCTTGTGCATGAAGATAATAGCTTATGAAGATAATAAAAATGATTTGTGTGAGGGGTATATATGTATATATATGTGTGCATGTGTACATGGGGAGATCAGAGGTCTCCAGAAGTCTCCCCACCTCCCCTTAGCTTTTGAGACAAGGTCGCTTGATGAAATTGGAGCTCACTAATTGGCTAGGCTGGCTAGTCAATTAGTTATAGGGATCTGCCCCATGCTGGAATTACAGAGGTGAATATCACCATGCCACACCTGGACTTTTATTACCCATAGGTGCTAGGGATCTGAATTCAGCTCCTCACACTTGGGTGACAAGCGTATCACAAATTGATATGCCTTTCTAATCTGTCACTCAAAACTTTTATACAAATGAGAAAACTGAAAAAAGAAAATGTCCCTGGAACAATTGCATGTGTTTTACATAATCATGGCCTTGGGGTTGTTCTTTGGAAAAACCTTGACTCCAGAGACCACCTTGGAACACAGTGGTTAGAAAGACTTGCCAATGATGCAAATGAGGCACATTGTCTAGGTTCTGGAAAGAAACATACAAACGCCTGCAAAGGGGCCCTTCGGCCATCAGCATGAGCAGCGGACTGAAACATGCTTAGACTCTGCCTAGGGCTCTATCTTTGCCGACAATATGTCAGCAAGCTTAAGTGACACAAATATTCACAAGGAAAATATAATCATATGTCAGTCAAGTGCACAGCAAAGCCCAGATCCCCAGACTCCAGATGGACAGTGTCTTAGTTAGGGTTTCTATCACTGGGACCACAAAGCAAGTTAGGGAGGAAAGGGTTTATCTGGCTTACACTTCAGCATTGCTGTTCACTACTGAAGGAAGTCAGGACAGGAACTCAAACAGGGCAGATCCTGGAGAAAGGAGCTGATGCAGAGGCCATGGAAGGGTGCTACTTACTGGCTTGCTCCCCATGGCTTGCATCCCATGGCATGCTCAGCCTGCTTTTTTATAGAACCCAGGACCACCAGCCTAGAGATGGCACCACCCACTATGCACTGAGCCCTCCCCCACCAATCACTAATTAAGATAATGCCTTGCAGCTGCATCTCCTCAACTGAGGCGCCTTTCTCTCTGATGACTCTAGCTTGTGTCAAGTTGACACACAGAACCAGCCAAGACAAACAGTTTCTTGGTCTTTTTCACTGATTTCTTCAGGAAGGAGATGCTGGAAGCCTTCCTAGGCTTTCAGGATGGCCATCAGAGACCTTTTTACCTTACCACAGTTGGTCTCAACCCTCCTAATGCTGGGACCCTTTAATACAGTTCCTCATGTTGTGGTGACCCCCAATCATAAAACCATTCTTGTTGCTACTACATAACTGTAGTGTTGCTACTGTTGGGAATTGCAGTGTAAATATCAGATATACAGGATATCTGATACGTGATTCATGCAAAGGGGTCATTTGACCTTAGGGGTCATGACCCAAGGTTAAGAACCACTGCTTTACCAATTTGTTAAATTCTGAGGGTGAGGTCACCACAGCACCTGTCCCAAGTGTTTAGGAGTTGGCTTCTGTGTCTCAGTATTTGCTTTGAGAGGTCAGATCAATTAAAGGGAAAACACCTGGCCCCCAAACCAGATATGACAAATGTGAGTTCATGATGACTGACATCCATTGGGAGGACACCCCAGACAGCCAAAGTACCGGCTTGTGCCTGGCTGAGGGAGGGCCCATTTTTACACTCACAAGGAAGGCTCTTGTCATCGCTGTTCCATGAATGAGTCACAGAGTTATTACGTCTTGCACCAACTCGTATAAAATAATATTTACAGAAATTACAGTCTTTTGAGCGCTCGGCTTCACACAAGAGAGGCATACATTGTACTGAAGGGAAGGGTGTGGCCTTTGTTCCAGGAATTCCACTCTCAGAACAGACTCTCCAAATGTGTGCTTAAGTGTACTTAATTCCTATTTATTGTAGCTCCATTTGCAAACATTAAATGGTTTATGAGAGAAGGTTGCTGGCTTCTTTCTACCACAGAGTAATATGCTGCTGTGAGGGAAAATAGTTATGACATAATTAGAGTTATTAGCTTCCTGTTGTAACAAATCACCCTGACCTGAATGGCATAGAACAGTCGGGATGGATCTGGGGGTGGGACTCGCTGGTAGAGCTGTTTAGAGGTACTGTCAATCCCAACACATTCACCCATAGAACCGCACACACTTTCCAGTTTAACCATGGCCTAGTTAACAGAATCCACTGTGAACACCAAGCCTTACTTGCCATTGCCACACAGCCATGTCCCAGACATCAAATCCTGCTACACAGAGCCATAGACTGAGCAGGCCCTAGGGTGGCCAGGGAGCAGCCCGTAGGCATCAGCCTTGTGTCCCCTTTTCCAGGTGACTCAGAGGGCCATTACCCCCATAGCACGCTGTTCAGAGACAAACAAGGCTCAGGTTTCCTACCTGTCTTGGCTTTGTTTGCCCTTCAGAAACGAGACTATTTGGCCTCTGGAGTGCCAGTTCTTTGTTGAGTGGGAGCCAAGGGAGTGTCTGTTTGGAGAGCCAAAGAATGCCAGGGTGAAGGGTAGAGGAAAACCTGGAGGTCTCCCGACTCTGTGTCTAATGTTAGAGACTGAAAACCACAGGCCTTCCCATTAGAAGAAAGCACACAAAGCGGTGAGGTTTAACAGGCTCCTTTGGGGTATAGGGCCCCACCCTTCCTGCAGGGTGCTGCTATGGTGATCACAGAGGGCCAAGGTGACTGGGTTGGCTGAGGAAGGCTCTCAGTGCACATTCACTGGGGTGGGGTGGGGCACGTGCAGGATGCCAGGTGGGCCTGCAGGCTTTGAAGAAACAGGAAGACCTGATGGCCAGAGAGGCCCGTCCAGTCCTCAGAGAGGCTCTTGTCTCAATCCCACTGTCACTATCGTTGTTAAGTATTTATTTTTGTTTTTAATTCTGTATACATGTCTGTGTGTGTCTGTGGGAATGTATACACTGGAGTACAGTACTTGCAGAGGCCAAAAGAGGGTGACAGATCCCCTAGTGCTGGGGTTACAGGCATCTGTGAGCCACCTGACATGGGTCCTGAGAACCAGACTCTGCCTGAGCAGTGTATACCCTTACACTAAGCTATGGATCCAACCTGCCCTCCCCCTTTCTTTTTTTTAGATAAAGGAAGACATAATATAGATACCTAAGGCATTGTCCCTGTTTCTACTCTTCCTATAAAGACACATGCTTCTCTTAGACATCCTCACTGGTAATGCTTGCTCTCCTGTATAGTTATTTTAATAAAGAAATGATGTGGCTGAGGATATAGATCAGTGGGTAGAGTGATTGCCCAGAGTGGTGGTTTGAATGACAATGGTACCCAAAGTTCATATGTTTGACTTTTTGGTGCCCAGTTGTGGACTCTTAGGGAAGGATTAGGAGGTGTGGCCATGAAAAGGTGTGACAGATTATAGTTCAGATTTTTCTACCTCGAAATGGGTTCGTTCTGGATTTCTATCTGGTGAAGCTGGGATTCTCTCTGTCTGTCTGTCTCTCCAACTTCAGAGATATCCATTTGTTTCCATGTGCTCTTCTGATACAAATCTAAGGGGAGGTGTTGGTTTGGGGTCTGTTTAGCTTGTTGTTTTCTAAGGACAGCAGAAGGTTTTCTAAGACCCTTACATGTTAGACCACAAAAAAACAAAGGCTCTTAAAAAAAAAGGCATTTCCTCCTGGCCAGTGTAGACCCATCAGCAACCAGACATTGATTGCATAGCTGTCTGCTATCAGTGATGAGAGACCATGCTTAAATGCTATTTTAGAAATGAGTGGGGGCATGAGAGAGGCCAGCATGACAAACAGAACAGAACAGCGAGGAGAAAACCTGGTGTGTTAACACTGACTTAAGAGACCAGAAGTGACTTTCTGTGCTTGGCAGGTGTTGACTCACTAGAGGACAATGCCATCAAGGAAGTAAAGCCTGGAAACCCAAACAGACATCAGGACCCACACCACATTCCATGCGGAGAGGACATGAGAACAGGACAGAGAAAAACAAACCTCAGCCAGGCAAGGGGAAGTCAGCTGTTAGGGGCACACTCAGGGGTGGCGTGGAGATGCCGGATGTGGAGGAAGAAGGTGAGAGCAGTTAGAAGGGACCGGGGCAGACGTGGGGTTTAGGTGAATATGCAACTCAAGCCTGGGGTCCCAGAATGGGGCCACCTTCCACCATCCTACTCTTCTGTGCAGGTAATGGGAAAGTCACCAGAATGAGCTGGTTTGTAACATCTTCAGGAGGACAGAAGGGGCTCATTCGTTTGCAGAGTGAGTTGAAAAGTGGAGTCAAGATGGTAGCCACTGTGAAGCCAGAAATGTAACTGGCTTGTGTCCCCTGTTGTGGGGATGAGATAACACAGGGTAGGGACTGGGGAGGAGTAGGTGGTGACTGCTCTCAGAGCTTCTGGCATCTGATTAGTCTAATGTCGCATGAGGGCCTGTTTCTGTTGTTTTGTTGGTTGCTTTGTTTTGGTTTTTGGTTTTGCTTTTATTTTTTTATATTGTGTGTTTGTGTGTTTTGTACACATGTTTAGTTGTGCACCACAGTGTGCCTTGTACCACAGAGGCCGGAAGAGGACCTTAGATCCTTTGGAACTCCAGTTACAGAAGGTTGTGAGCCACCAGCAGGTACTGGGAATTGAACCGGAGTCTTCTTAAAGAGCAGTCAGTGCTCTTAGCCTTTGGGCCATCCCTCTAGCCCCATGATTGTCTGTTTTGAAATGAATGTCTGTGTTCCTGCCATGCGATGCTAATTTCCCATATGATGATATTTGGGAAGTGAACAGTCTTAAATGACGTCATGAGGGCCAGAATGGTGTCCTTCTAAGAAGGAGAAGTGGAAGCAGGGCTTGCTCTCCACTGTGTGGAGCCATCTGCAAGCCTTGAAGAGAGCATTCACCAGGAACTGTTGGCATCGTGATCTTGGACTTCCCAGACCTAGACCCACAAAAAATATATTTCTATTACTTAAGCCACTCAGTCTGTGGTATCTGGTTATAGCCACTCAGACAGATGAAGATATTTCTGGTTCTCCCCTATCCCTGAGTCATTCTGTAAGCCCCTGGGATGCACTCCAACAAGAGATCATGTGCTACTTGGACTGGTGGCTGCAGCTGTTACCATAGCAACCACGGCTGGGCTCTTGACCACACTGCAACCTCTTGCAGACTGCGCTTAGACTTCAAAGGTCAGTGGGCTCTGCTCAAACACCACACCCTCACTCAGATTCTCCTCTGTCTTCTAAAGCATTGAATGTGGCAGGCATGCCTGGAAAAACAGGGAAGAAGGGAAGGGGAGGGGGAGGGAGGAGAAGGGAGGGGAAGATGGATGTGGTCTTGAAAATTCAGAATCAGTCACTTTATTCAGATTTAACCCTAGCTTCACTTTGAAGGGCTAGACTAGAACTGGGCCCTATCTGCAGTAGGCAACACCCCGCAGAATAATTCTTACCTTAAGATGTTCGCATTTACCTTATATACATTCTCTACTGCTACCTACAGCCCCTAACCACTAAAGAAATGAGACCCCTTATTATAAGACAGACACAAATTATTCACATGATCAGAATTCCATCGCTTACTGCAAGTCTGGAAAGGAAAACAACCTACAACACAAAGTCCAAGGAAGGTCCCTCCAAACGTAAGACCTTGACTGATATCCAGGCGGAGGAAGCCTTCCAAGGGCTGGGGGCTAATAGCCAGCTCTCCCCACAGGAGGAACCCAGGTGACAGAGGGACACAATAATACATGACAAGTTGTTATCAGGCCATACTGAGACATTCCAGGAAGGGAAGACAAGAAAAGCACTAAACATCTGAACTCTGGGCGACTTGCAATTTCCAGATGTGACCTGACAAGAGAATAAACACTGTCTACAAAGTCGTCTGCGTGTTTCCAGGACCTCCAAAGAATGCAAGAGTGTCACACCTATTGCCACCGTTGATTCTGTAATCTTAAAAAAAAAAATTACTTTGGCAGGTGACGTCCATCACCCTTGGCTCTAGAAAGGCCAGCATTTCTCTGCTGCAAGCCTTATGGTGGAACAATGACATTTTGGGGGAGACGCTAGTCACTGTTTTTGCACTGTGGTTTCGACTGAGGTCAGAGCCAAGAGAGAATCCCAGCACTGACCACATTTCTCAACCCCTCCCCTGAGAGCAGCTAAAAGGCTGGCGTGTTTAATTGGAATGCTTCCCATTTAAATGGATGCCAGCTATCCTTTAAGAAGGCCTGAAATAGTCGGCTATGTATTTAGGTGCGCTCAATGGGGTTGTTGGCTCTCACTCTCCCAAGGCACCTGCTCACGGGGGTCAAACAGTTCTGCCTACAGATACCCCTCATGGCCCTGCCCCCAGCTTTCTCCAGGACCAATGACAATTGCTGAGCAAGGACCAGCCATTTCACAACTATGTGTCTTTATTGCTGTCCTCTCCAGAGGGATGTGGAAGACATGTGTAGAGAATTTAAAGATGAGCAAATTACAAATATATGTAAATTAGTAACTAAATTGTGTGTAGCTTTTCTCCTACTTGACCATGAATGGAATCGCTCGTGCCCTGCACAGGTATGTACAGATAAGGCGTTTGGTGGGTCCAGAGTGCAGCAGCTTACTGAGGCCGAGGGAGTGACTGGGGTCGGGTTTAGAGGCGGGAGAGAGTTTATTATTTATGAACATTGGGGTGAACATTGTAAGCGAAACAGGAGCACATTTATAATCTTGGCCTCCATTCTAAAGCCATCCTCACACACACAGATAAGTGCAGCTTCCCCCTTCATCAAAGAAGTTTCCTTTTATAGCTGGATGGAAACTATCATAGAAAGCCATAAGTAATCAAAATGTCAAGACTGTGGCGTGCCCAACCCTGACTGATACATCTACAACCTACCTCCTGCATCTAAGGCTCAGGAAGCATGGCTGAAGAGGAATGGGCCAATCATAAGAGTCAGTGGACCAGGATGGTTGCTATGAGATGGTGGTGTCTTCTATATGGGACAGAGAAGCTGCACCCAGGAAATCATGATGATATGGTCACCAAAACAAGGGCTGCACCACGACAGTATCAGTTGCTGTGTCAGTGTGGATAAGGCTCCCCACCCAGATAAAGAGCCATAGACAATTAATGGTTGCAGAGAGAGACAGACAGAGAGACAGAGAATTAGTACCAGACAAGAATTAGCCCCCCGACAGGTTATTCAATATCAATTGGTCAGCCCTAAACATGTACACAAAGGAGTAACACTCAATGGCTTATATAACAATAACAAATAAAGAGGAAGAGGGCGTGAACTTGAGAGGGAGTAGGGAGGATGTGGGAAGAGCTGAAGAAAGGAGAGAGGAAGGAGGCAAAGATGTGACTGCAATATGAATGCAGGACATTTTCCAAAAGAGAAAAAAAAAGCTGTCCTAACTAAAAAGGGGGGTAAGTCCAGTTTTCCTCATTGGGGAGATGATGAAACCTAAATGAACAATGAAACAACAAAGAAATGAGTTCCAAGAATGCAAACATGTAGGAGAAGACCATTCCTTCGTTTCCCAGCTGCCCAGACTCGAAATAAACAACAGAAACTATATTAATTACTACACTGCTCGGCCAGTGACTTAGACATATTCCTGGATAACTCTTATATCCTAAATTAACCCATTCCTATTAATCTATATAGATCACTATAAGGCTGTGGCCTACCAGTAGAAGTCTTTCTCCTTCAGCAGCTACGTAGCATCTCTCTGACTCTGCCTTCTTTTCTCCTCTATGTGCTTGGAATTCCTGCCTTGCTCTATTCTGCCCTATCATAGGCAAAGTAGCTTTACTCATTAACCAATAAAAGCAACACATATACAGAAGAAGTTCCCACAGCACAAAGGTGTGAAATCTCTTTCCAGAAAGTAGCTTCTTTTGGGCTGGCTTCTGGATTCAGCTTTTTCCCTTTCCCAGTGTGAGATTCCTAGAAGAAACTCTAATTCCTTGGAGTTCCTCATTTCACAGTTTGTTAGCAGAAGAGAGGGACATTCATGTCTCTTCAGAATACTCTCATCCCTGCCAGACCAGTTTCATTCCCCAACACCTTGTTTTAATTCTTCAGTCTTGAAGTCTACTATGTCTGTATCTGAGCAAATGCCATGAACAGAATACAAGCAGGGGCCAAGGTTAACGCACATTCTGTTTGTGACAGGCAGCTGTGCGTAACAAACTTCTTTATACCGTCTTGACTTTCAGTTGTTGGAAGGCAGGCACGAACAACTCCATCTTTGTTTAAGACAAGGTCTCACTGTGAAGCTTAAGCTGCTTTCAAACTTATGATTCTCTTGTTTCAGTTTCTGAAGCATCATGGGCAAGCATACTGTGTTTAGCATACTAAACTCTTAACAGTGGAATGGATGCCATTTCATAATTACAAACACACATACACATACATATATGTAACACACACCAAACTGCGAATGGTATCCGGAACAGGTGGCTTTGGTATAGCCCCTTTCCCTGGGTGGTTTCTTGGGGGTGGGGTTCTTGGGAATGCCTGCTTTAAAGATATTTTATTCCACAGATGATTTATTGGATAAGAAATCCAAAGGAATAACAGTAGTAGGGGGGAGGGGGCTCCCGTAAGGACAGTGGTTGACTACAATACTTGTTAAGCCTTAGCCTCTGGATGGATTTTTTTTTATTAGTAAAAACTTGTGTCTACAGAAGCCAGAGGAGGATGACAGGTGTCCAGGCCCCTCACTCTCTGCCTCATTTCCTTGAGACAACATCTCTCGTTGAACCCAAAGTTCTCCATTTCAGCAAGTGTGACCAATGAAGGCCAAGGGAGCTCATCAACACAGGTTACAGGCACACATGGCCATATCTGGCCTTGTTTGCTTGTTTGTTTTTTATTTTAATAGATAGGATCTGGGGATCCAAACTCAGGTTCCCATGCTTAGGCACTGGGCAATCTTACCCATTGAGCCATCTCTACAGCCTACTAAACTTCATTTTTTGAGCAGTTTGGGGCCTGCAGAAACAGGACACAAAATAACCTGCTCTCACACCAAAGACTGTTCTCTGTTACTAGTAGCTTGTATTACTGTTGGCGTTTGCTCCACTTGCTGACCCAGGCTGCTGTGTCCACTACATCCCACTGCATGGGTGTTTGCTGCCTCACTCATTCTCTGGGACTTAAAGAGCAAATGATGTCATGTGCGCCACCTTGGCAGTATCAGATGGGATAGTTTTACTGCCCTAAAAGTCACCACAGTGACTTAAAAGGAAAGACAACAGGCTGCCTGAGCCTCCTTGCTTTGAGTAACAAGGCATTTACCACTGTTGAATGTTGGCTGAAAACACGTGAAACACAGCTATTTTCTGAGTCTCCATCCCTAGCATCCTTCTCTTGATATTAGTTTCACATCTAAAATTGGATAGTTAATGATACACTCTCTTTTCCAAACCAGACAATGAGAGAGTCTTATGGGAAAGAAAAGGCGTTTATTGCATAGTGGAGCTTCTCAAAGGGAAAGTGACACAATTTGCCACATCTTTCTTCATCGCTGCTTCTGCTTCTCTTCCTTTCACAGACCTTATTCAAGAGAGAAGGAG
>JAQHUG010000524.1:165769-297892 GCA_028555095.1 Dicrostonyx torquatus | reverse complement strand
GCATCCCTACATTGGAGGCCTGGCCTGGGATTTCTGGGAATTGCTTTAAAAGCGATCCAAATGACACAAGAGACCTGAATAGCCACAAACATTCTGCTTTGGATGAAAGACAGAGTGAGAGACACCACAGGAAGATGAGGTAGCCTCAGAAAGGGAGTTCATTTCTCAGCAGGAAGGACCAGAGAGACTCCTTGCAAAGGCTCCAATTAGGCACTGGCCTGTGAATGGGGGATGGAGGAGCCAAACAAAGCAGCAGCTGGCCTGAAGAGTTGGTGATAATCGGAGGAAATAGGACTGGAGACCAAATTTTCCCAAATCCACCCACTCATTCATCCATCAGTTAATCTGCTCAGCAAGCAAGAATGCATGAAACATGTGTTGAGAACTGTGAAGATCAAAAAAAGACACAGTATTGACATCCTAAGCATTTAAAGTCATAAACTAGAGGAGAAGGTGGGTGTCACTAAGGGTTCAGAAGCCTGACTATAGAGACCCAAGGCAATCAGCTCCCGGAGAGGGAAAGGAGCGAAGCGCCCTCTAGTGAGATGGACAGGGCCTGGCGATGGAGGTGAAACCCAGGGTCCAGTGAGAATTGCCCACGGTGTGAGACTTCTGTGTGAGACACGAAGCAGGAGAACCAGGATGCCAACAAAGTATGCAGACAAGGACCACACTACTGGGGGCCTTGTCCATATGCCATGGTGCTTGGGTTAGTAGAACTTGTGTTCGGGGCCTCAGTGACTGAGCCTTTGAGGACAGCAGGAAGAAACTGCCAGGAAGATTTAGTACACATTCGGCTGCAAAGGAAGAGGAACAAAGAACAGGGAGAGAGGCAGAGCCAGGGAGCATTGCAGAGGAAGGGCTGGCCAAACTCACCACACCTTGGGTGAGGAAGGGAAGACCCCTGAACTTGATGTCTCTGGCATGCTAGCCAAGGCAATGAGGGAGACGAGCAGGTCTCTAAGGAAGAATTTTGGTTTTAATTTGCAATAATCAACGGAAGTGGGTGGCATGTTATTGTTTCCTAAGCCCAGAGTTCAACATAGAAGGATGGATCAATCCCAGACAAGCACATCAAAGCACCGAAGATGCCTGGAACCACCTTCTGCGGAGACAGCGAGTGGAGGAAGGACTGAGGTCCAGACTGTAGGGAGCATGATCATTTAAGGAGCAGGAAGAAGAGTGTTTCATGAAGAACAGGGAGTTCTGGCCAGAGAGAAGATCCAGGGGAAGCAGAAAGTCTCAGCAGCAAAGGGTCTCAGAACAGGAGTGGTCACCACTATCCAAACTAGTCATGGGGTTCAGTGAGGAAAGAGGTAGATGCCCCTAGGGAGGAGGGAGATGTCAGGGTGAGGAGAGAATATGTGAAGTCAATGGATGATGATATGAGCTGTAGTTTTAAGAGGGTAGGAAGAGACAGCAAGAGCTAGATGTTCAAGAGGAGCCAGAAGAAGCCACTAGCTACAGGACCATTACATAGTCAGTCCTCAGTCTCAGATTTTGCTTGTGGGTTCACCTGCAAAAATTATTAGTGAATATTTGCTTGTACGTCCAATTCAGTTCTCATAGTCTCTTGTTCACTCATGCACAAGCTTAGAGTGGTCCAAACCTTGAGACATCCTGTCCATGTGTTGCCCTCTGAGGTCCAGCAAGGAAACAGGAAACATCCAGTCTTTTTTTGTCTCAATTCACATGTTCTAAACAAGCGTCTTTCTTGAAGTTTATTTGCTGTTGTGGATTTTTTTCCATGTTTTAGCTTTGTGTTGATGAGTTACTCTTTAAAATTTCTTGCTAGTGCAGTGCTGTGTAATATCCTAAGTCCAAGAAGCCTGAGGTAGACTTTAGAGGCAAACTTATATGTTATGTGTGGTTCTCTCTCTCTCTCTCTCTCTCTCTCTCTCTCTCTCTCTGTGTGTGTGTGTGTGTGTGTGTGTGTGTTTGGTGTGTGTGTGTGATGCATTGTGTGTGGGTGACTGAATCCTGGTCTCTCAGATGCTATGCAAGCATTCTGCCTTTGAGCTACAGCCATAGCCTTTCTGATAGTTATTTTTTATTCTGAGAAAATGTCCTACTAAGTTGCTCAGACTGGCTTTGATCTCTCTCTGTAACCCCGGAATGTCTTGAACTTGTGACCCTCCTGCCTCAGTCCCTTGTGTAGCTTGGATTGCTGCCCTGCATCACCAGGTTCTGCTTGGATGTGCTCTTCTCTAGCCTGGGTTACAACACATTGTATGCATTTAATTTTTTTTTTAAAAAAAAAAAAGAGAAAGAGCAAAATACATTCAGTAAGGCATCTAATCAGAAACACGTGTGAACAATGTTACATGTCAGGAACACAGATCCAAGACACCTAACCTTATGTTTCTCGTAGATACAATTGTTTAGTAACTTTATGTTCTCACATGTATAGACCATTAACTCATGCAGATCACGGAAGCTCACAATATCTGGTAAAACCATTGTTAAGAGATGCAGTGTGCAGGAATGAGAGCCAGGGGGCAGTGGAGAGGAATCAGGTTCTTGCTTCTTGGGCCTTAGTGGCACCCCTCACCGCGCCCCCTTCTGTGGTTTCTGACTCCCTTCTGTGGGTGAGTATGTTCTGGAGATCATAACAAGAAATTCTCACTAGTGAGTCTGAAACCTGAACAATGAAATCCATCCCCGAGAGGCCAAGGTGCCTCAAGTGTTGGGGAACAGTGCCTCCACCTGGCTTTTGATGGTAGGTATGCTGCTCACACTTGGTAAGTTATGGCTAGTTGACAAGAACACATCCAGGGCCTTTGAGCACATGATAAATGGATTTCAGACACTGAAGTTTCACGGAGAGATGACAAAAAGAACAAAGGTGTAGGAAGCAGACATGAGAAGATAAACCCCAACCCTCACACCACCTGTGCGAGCGGGGCCTCTCTGAGCACCTTGCTCCCTTCTCTAAGAAACAGGTGATCACTATGTAATTGACATAGCCAATGGGTGCAGAGGGAGTAAGCATACTTGTGAGTGCTGGTCTTCCTGGCTGCAGTGACTGGGTGCAAAGAGAACATTTGACCAACAGTGGCTGAAGGAATGAGTGGAAAACTCATGGGACAGGTCTTTCCACTATTGGCTTATGGAGAAAACCCATCAGACCTGCCTCTGCCACTGCTCTTGGGTACACGTCAACAATTCTACAGACAGCCATACAGCAGAAAGGAAACTGCCTGGTTCATATCCTTCTGGTCACCCCACAGTTGACAAGACAGAACCGTCCCGGTTACAAAGGTTGAGAAAGTGTAGGACTTTCAAGTAGACATGAGAACTTGGCCCTGGTTTTCCAAACGCCCTATTTTAGAGTCCCACTAACAAACAACGTCATGGTTCTTTTATTAAATAGTACATTTCACTCTATACTCGCATATTAAATCGTTCCTGGCAACCTTAAAGAAGCCTAGAACAGTATTTACTAAATTATAGACACATTTTCTCAGTTTCTATTTTAATCCAGGGACTGGGACAGACTTGTGATAAAGTGGGGAAAATGCGATTCACAATTTTAAAATAGTAATCGCATTAATAGTCAATCATCCACTCATTCTATCCTGGGTATCTAATTAAATGAATAAAGGACATTTTAATAAATAATTTTATATAGACATTAAGGGATATCTTCAGAAGTCATTGAACTAAACTAATAAGAATGGCTGGGTAAGGCACCTGCAAAGAATTCATCTAATACAAAGAATAAAAACAGCCTTGGAGGTGCTGAGCCCTCCTCTCAGGACTGGATGCCTGTCAGACGCCATGGCGCAGGTTTAGGAAGAGACCTGCAGAGCCCAGAGCCCACTGGGGCTGTCTCCTCACTAGACCCACTGTGTGACTGCGACTAGCTTCATTTTATGACTCTAGGCAACATGGTGGACTGTTTCAAAACCTGCCCTGCTAAATGAAGGTCACATGAGGCCAGAGACGTAACTGGGACACTAGCAAAAATCAATGCACAAGCCAAGGCTACTGCATTTGGTCTTCAGTCAGTGCTGCATTTAATGACATGTGTTTTGGTGATTCATGTCTCTGCAGATGTTAGATGACGCAACTATATTGCGACACACGCACGCATACACACCAGAGGTAATCATATCATTAGTAAACAAAGCACAGCCGACCCACTGACAATTCTACCCTCACACCCCTGCCCTCGCTCCAGATGGTATACTGGGGCAGCTTTTGCATGCATGTAAAGAATTCGATGAGTCTCTTTCTTCATGATGAATAGTTTCTTGATCTCAAGAAGAAGCCATTTTTTTTTATTTTTAGATTAAAAAGAAAATCTGCCGTTTGCATCTTTCATCCACAGTGAATTTTCTCTCTATTTTAGTAAAATGTCAGTTGACTTCTTTCAAATTGTAAGTCATTAGAATTCATTATGCCATGCTTAGCTGCCTTTCAGGCAGAAGCCTCTCAAGAGCGTGGTGGGAAAGACCCCAGCACCCACTCCAAAGACACCCACTAAGCGTGGACATGTAGGGTGTCATGGACTGATTACAGGGGCCCGGGATGAGTGCTCAGGAAGCTCCCTGCATGGATGTATGTGTACCGTAACGTGTGTGCCTTGTGTCCTCAGAGACCAGAAGAGAGTATTGGATCCCCTGGAGCTGGAGTTACAGATGGTTGTGAACTACCATTCCATGGCTGGGAACTGAACCTGGGCATCATGGGAGCTCAGGGGTGCGGTGGGTGTGGGAAGGACAAAGACAGCGGTGCGGACCTGAAGCAGTAAGGCCACTGTGAGCCATCGAGGAATTCAGGTCACATCTGGATGTATGCGGTGTTGTCCACCATATGAAGTGAGCAGACAGCTGCAGAGATGACCCAGCAGTTAAGAGCACTTGCTGCTCTTGAAGGAAATCCAGGTTCAGTTCCCGGCACATGAGGGCACCGAGCATACACACGGTGCATATGCATATGTGCAGGCAAGCATTCATCCACATAAAATAAGTAGATGCTCTCTTTAAAAATGTCAAGTGCATGAATTCTAAGGCTTTGTTGGTAATTTGTGTATGTGCCTGTAAACATGGCTGCCCTCAAATCCACACTTATAATTCCAACCTTTTATTTAATTTTAATTATTAGGATTTATCAATGTTATGTGTATGAATGCCTGTATGCTTGTATGTAAATACATGTGTGCGGTATCCACAGAGGTCAGTAGAGGGGGCTGGATTCCCTGGAACTGGAGTTACACGTGGTTGTGATCCACCGTGCAGGTTCTGGAAATCAAATTCATGTCCTCTGTAAGAGTAGCAAGCACTCTTAACCACTGAGCCATCTCTCCAGCCTCTCCAATTGTTATCTTAAGCTTCCTTTTAACTGCATCCTTCATTGGGACCCTTTAATACTTGTGAGTTTTCAGAATCCTTATTCTGCTTGCTCTCATGCCTGGTGACTGAGAATATGTATCATTGGGAGACTCCACCACGCTGGGTGGCAGTTTAGTAGACCAGGATTCAGTCTACACTTTCCCCAAAGCACTAGGGAGAATGTAAAAGCCATTGTTCTGCTTTTCTCAGTGTCTCTGCTTTAACCCACAAGTGAAGTCAACATCAGAGGGCAACAGTGGAAGATCAAGGTCTCCTCATCTTTCGGGATAAGCCCAAGGCCAGCAGGCAAGGCAGGCAGTGTGGGATGAGGCCCTAGGGCCAGAATGCAGCTGATTCCGTAAGTAGTGAGGGAAAGAGAGGGCAGGCTGAAGTCAGATAAATGTGTCTAGACAACCAACATCCCACAGACACCAGGAGATGACGAAGAACAGAGAAGAATGTTCAGTGATACTCCCATATCTTTAAGTTAGGAAAATTTGGTGGGTAAAAGGGCATTAAAAAGAAATGAGGCGGGGCTGGAGAGATGGCTCAGAGGTTAAGGACACTGACTGCTGCACTTCCAGAGGTCCTGAGTTCAATTCCCAGCAACCACATGGTGGCCCAACCATCTGCAATGAGATCTGGTGCCCTCTTCCAGCATGCAGTCATACATGGAGGCAGAACACTGTATTGTATACATAATAAATAAAATCTTTAAAAAAAAAAGAAAAGAAATGAGGTTTGGGGCTGGAGAGATGGCTCAGAGGTTAAGAGCACTGACTGTTCTTCCAAAGGTCCTGAGTTCAATTCCTAGCAACCACATGGTGGCTCACAGCCATCTGTAATGAGATCTGGTGCCCTCTCCTGGCATGCAGTCATACATGGAGGAATGTTGTATATATAATAAATAAATAAATCTTTTAAAAAAGGAAAGAAAGAAATGAGGCTTAGCAGAACTTCTGGATCTCACAGTATATCCATGGCCAATGCCCCCAGCAGGCATAAGGACCCAGATCTTGGGAGAGTGTGACACATTTGAAGGTAGCCTTCACATCAATGGCAGTGATGGACAAGTAAGAGGAAGAGATGACAGAGTAATCTATAGAAGAGAGAAAGAACTGGGCTGAGAGAGTAAACATGGCCAGCAGTGCCGAAATGACAGAGAAAGAGAAGCCAAAGACGATTCCATGAAAACTGTTATGGAGCCTCCTGGAAAGGAAATATTGGAAGAAAGGCTGGGAAAGCAGGGGCTGTTCTCTTTGTGGTTTGTAAAATGGAGAAACTTGATCATGTCAGTAACAGCAGATGCCACAGGGGAAAGACGGGGTCACAAGATGGAAGCACAATGGATGGAGGAGGCAGGGGGTAACAGAAAGTTACACTAAGGAGCATGGGGAGGAGAGATGGAGCCCTCCAAAGCCAAGGCATTTACTCCAAGTTCTTTCTGCTGCTAAATGAGCACAGTCTAAGTGTTGTCCCTTACCTCCAGGATGTCACTCAAAGCCAGAGTTTACTCTTGCTCTTTGATGGAGATTTTGGAACCTTCTATGTGCAGGAAGATGTCCCCTTCTCACCTTCTCTAAAGATGGAAGGGAGAAACAAAGACTCTGTCAGGCATAAATTATTGAGAACAAGTCAAGCAGAACCAAAGCCATCACTGCCCACAGAACACCCAAGGCACCCATCTCTCGCCTTCCTCAACAAGCCTAGGGCCCTCTCCAGTCACAGAGCTGACTTCTCACTCTTTAGCCCATGTGATACCCTCAGCCTTAGCTGCAAGCCCTCAAGGGCAGGAACTGTCACATTTCTCTTTCAGCCCTCCTCGGAAAGTACCCCATGCTTGTCACATACATTTGTGGAATTCCATTAAATCGTTCTGTTCAAAGGCATCTCTGAGACAGCTGTACATCTGCATTAATGATGCTCTAAGGCCCAAATGTGGTTAAGTGTTGGCTTGGAGAAGCCTTCTGACACACACAAGAGGACAGGTCACATGAGTTTATGTCTGTACTATATTTTCATCTCTTGTTCTCTCTCTACAGCACCCCTTTTTGTGTGTGTGTGTGTGTGTGTGTGTGTGTGTGTGTGTGTGTATGCATGCACATGTGTGTGTTCTCCCAAAGAGACAAACCCTGGAGGCTTTAAAAAAGTTTCAGGTTGAATTTCTAGCACTCAGAATCAATTGGAGCATGAAGACAGAGCTCCCTAACCTGTGACTATAAGTGTCATTTATTCTAATAGGGCTCTGGACACAGAGTGGATTTCACAATGCTAGAAAGAAGTGTGGAAAATGCACAGACCTGTTAGACAGATAGGATCAAAGTCCTGGCCTCTGTGCTAGTCACGTGACTGGGGACGACAGAGTCCACCGTAACTACATAGAGGAGGTTGAGTCCTGACTCTGTAAGGGGAGCACGGCCACACAGGGGACCGTATAATTCAGATAACATACGCATGGGGAGTAAGTGTGTACATGTACAGGGCACTTTTAAGAAGGAACTTTTTCCCTCCTGCCTGCAGAGATTTGGAGACCCCTGAATGAAAAAAGATCTGTAGAAATAGAAAGAAGTACCAAAGAAGGGTGAAAATACAGTGGAGCCACAGCCTGGACGTGAGAGTCAAAGGGGGAAGCCCTGGTAAGCAGTAAGAGTGGGGTATGTACTCCGCATTTGCCAATTAACACCGAGTGTTTTCAATACTCAGCTCTTCTGGATCTAAGTGGAGGACACGGAGCTGACAAAGCCACCCAGAAGACTGAAGAAGGAAACCGACCATACGGGGAAGAACTAAAGCTCCAGTCTTTTCATTTACCAAGAAGTCTGGTCAGGTCTGGTAAAGGAGGGAAATAGTCATAGGGGCGGTGACCCAGAAAATGTTACGGGTGGGACAAGAAGAAAGGCCAGTGATGACTTCCCAAGTTGACTTAACATTTCATTTCTGGTATCTTTTATGGGAGCTAGTGCCTCAAAGTTACCTTCTCACGGTTTACCAAGCAAGTTCATACATTAATGGTCTTGTTTGTGGAAATCATTTCCTATTTCAGGGTCTGTCCTTTCTTTGTGCAATGGCTTCAGTGTGGCTGTCCTGATGAATGAAGTTTCTAGGGAGATCTTTCAGAGGGAAACAGACCACTTACCAAGTGACCGGTCCTGGAATCGTTCATTTCTGAATTCATCCGTAAGAAAGCCTGTAACACATTAAGAACCATCAGGCCAGACCTCCCCATCCACTTGCAGAGAGTGATGTCATTGTAGAGCTGAGCCTGCGAATATGCTCAGTAAACAGAGGAGCAGTATACGACAGCAGAGAGTTTTACTGACATTGGTGCCAATAGGAAAACTCATCAAAAACATAAAAAATGGCTTCTAGGTGGTAGAGGAGAACCTGATGCCATTTACAATAAAATATCACATAGGGCGGGAAAATGAAGACAGTTCTATCACCCAACCAAGACACCTTGAGAGACAGTGGCATGGATGCCAGTCACATGACTGGAAATGCCTGAATCTACCCTGATTAGGAACACAGCACATATTAGATCCTACAGGGTGGATGCTGTGTGAGGGAACAAGCATGACCAAGTGTGAAGCCCTCTTAATGTGTATGCTGGTTAGGATTTTTGTCAATAAACTAAGTCATTTGAGAAAACCGTGACTGAGGAATTCCCCTACAAGATTGGCCAGTGGGTAAGTCTGTGTTGGGGGCATTTTCTCAACTGATGATTGATGTGGGAGGGCCCAGTCCTTTGCAGGGAGTGCTACCCCTGGGAAGGTGGTTCTGGTTTGTATTAGGAAGCAGGCTGAGCAAGCTATAGAGAGCAAGCCAGCAAACAACGCTTCTCCATGGCCTCTGCTTCAGTTCCTACCTTCAGCTTCCTGCCTTGAGTTCCCTTCATGATGAACAGTGATTGAGATATGTAAACCAAAAATAAGCTCTTTCCTCCCCCAAGCTTCTTTGGAGTGTGATATTTTATCCCAGCAACAAAAACAGGACTATAACAAGAAAAACTGGCATTTGGCCCTACCGGTCTGCAGAGGTGTCGGACCATTGAATGCCATCCTATATGGGGAATTCTGTAGCAATACTTAAGCCAATGGTTGCATCATTACCCAGCGAGATAAGAAAGGAGCAAAAGTAAAGCCAGGTGTTTGCTTTTTGTAATGACTTTAATTGTTCAAAGGTTATCTGTAGAAAAACTAGACCTGCCTAGCGTTAAATGATTCACAGAGAACTGTGATTGGAAGTTTAGGAAGGAAAAACAAGTAATACTAAAGGTCATAGGTCTCAACTTACCCAGCAGATAATCATTCCTCCGTCTATAGGATCTTGGCATGTCCCCAAAAATCATCTAAAAAAGTTTAAATATCAGTATGAAAGAGAAAATGCAAATGCTGCGTAGGGACTTGGATATATGATGCATTCCGTGGAAAGAGGCTAGCTCTCAAGTGTGTATTCAAGAGAGCACAGTAAGAGGCTGGAAAGATGGCTCAATGGCTAAACAAGTTAATTAATTAATTAAAACAAGTTTAAAGGAAGATAACTCAGGAAAAATAGGTGGGATGATGCATGCCTGAATCCAAGCAGTCAAGTGGCAGACAGGGAGAGTGTAAGTTCAAGACAACCCTAGGCTGTAAAGTGAGGCCTTGCCCTCCCCGCAAAGAAAGGTAATGACAAAAGAAAGAAAGGAAGGCAAAAAAGGCAGGGAGGGAGCAGGGTATCACACGGGGAAGAGTAAGTTATATGAAGCCAAAGCTTCCACTAGCCCAGTATGTGCTTGAGACGCTGCAGCACAAACGGAACTTTATAATTAGACCAAGTTCAGGTCAAGATGTACAAGTTTAGAGGAAATGTCTATATGAGAATTCCAAGTTACGTTCATGAGATCAAAAGAGCTCCAAGTAGTTTTGTAGAAAATGCCCAAATCCATACAATAGTCAAGGCAGTCTCTCCCATCTTTCCATCCTCAGCAGTCACCATGAGGCTCTGGCTCCCATCATGGGGACAGATCAAGGGGTGAGGACTTAGCAACACAAGGCAGTAAGCAATGCTAGGACAACCAGAAACCACAGACAAAAGAACGGTATTGAACCATTTCCCATAACTATGTATAAAAACTAAATCAGAGCAGATCATCAATAAAATATCTAAGTGTTTGTAAGTCTTCCAAAACAATAAAAGAGAAAGAAATTGGATGTAACAAAGGGCTTCATGGGAGGGGGCATGAAAAGTGAGAGGAAATATTCACCAAGAAATCCATAATAAAGAGATAATTAGAACACTGGAATTAACATTTTCCCTAAGCTATGCAAATGGACATTAACGAGGAAAATGCAAATTAAACCATAACAAAATCTCCTTTTATACATATCACATGGCTAAACTATAGACAGGCAGTAACAAATGTTGGCAAAAACAGTGTAGAAATATAAGCTTAAGGTGGTGCATGCCTGCAATCCTAACATTTGGGAGGCTGAGACAGGTGGATCACTGTGAGTTCAAGGCCAACCTGGGATACATACTTAGATCATCCTGGGTTACAAAGCAAGAGCCTATCTCAATTAAAAAAAAAAAAAAGAGGAGGAAGGAAGGAAGAAAGAAAGAAAGAAAGAAAGAAAGAAAGAAAGAAAGAAAGAAAGAAAGAAAGAGAAAGAAAAAAATCCAATCACTCTGGAAGTGTTTATCTAACCTATCCCATTCCCCTTCGAGGCTGAAGGCTCAGAGGCAAGTCAATATCCTAAACCTGAGATCACTTTCGATTCCAGGGAATCAAAACTTTGAAGAATCTTCACAGGCTACCCTGCAGGGCAACTGTCCTCATGAAGGAAAAGCTACACCTTGGAACAGAAGTCGTCACATGGAGGAATGAGGCTGGTTTCCTTGGGCAAAGAGAGTGATTAATAGATTATCAATTTATTTGATTGGATTGTAGGGCAGATTGGGGCTGGAATAATGATGAATCAGTGGTGGGGGGACAACATCTTGCTAAGAATTGTTTAGTCGTCCATATGCTTCTAACCTTCTGCTCCAATTATTCCCTCTAAATATAGACTCATGTCTAGACTCCAAAGGTGCACATAGAGGTCACTTTTGTCTATTGGCCCCGTTAAAAAAAAAATCTCTCTGCTTTTTACTATTTCTTTCACTGGCTTTTTGGAATAGGTTGCCTCACCTTGCCTGCTGGGACGGCAGCCCAGGCCTTTGCCCTAAAAACTCTGGTAGCAGCTGGTGTCTTTATTATTCCGCATTTAACAGGTGAAGAAGTTGCAGACCATGGAGGTTAAATAAAGGTCAAGAATCCTGACCTAGCTGGGTGGTGGTGGTACATGCCTTTAATCCCAGCACTCAGGAAGCAGAGGTTGGTGGATCTCTATGAGTTCAAGGTCAGCCTAGTCTACAGAGTGAGTTCCAGGACAGCTAGGGCTACACAGAGAAGCCCTGTCTTAAAAAAAAACAAAGCGGGGGCAGGGGGGAATCCTGATCTAGAGTTGCAGATCTAATACTTTGAACCCTGGTACAACAAAGATGCCCCTGTGCTCTCCAGTGAGCTACAGACTTGGGGGCTTTGAAATTTGAAACTTTGAAATTTGGTGACTGATGCTCTGAAATCAAGTCCCAAATCTCAGGGAGAGAAAGTGAAAGAGAGGGAGGATGAGAAGGTCAAAAGAAAAAAAAAAGAGGATGAGGAGAGAGAGAGAGAGAGAGAGAGAGAGAGAGAGAGAGAGAGACAGAGAGAGAGAGACAGAGAGAGAGAGACAGAGAGAGAGAGACAGAGAGAGAGAGGAGAGAGAAAGAAGGATTACCAGTCCTGATCCTCTGGTCAAATTTTGGTGATTGTGGAGAGCTAGAAAGCTTCAGGTTTAGATCAAATTCTCTTGGGCTGTCTTTGCCCCCAGTGGCCTTTCATTGCTCAGTTCTATGTATGGCCTAACATCCTTGTGACCACCAAGTCAAATCCTTTTGGGAGTGTGCAGATCCCTAGCTCCCAGCAACCCCAAAGCTAAAAGTGACATCGGATACATCCGAGGCCTCTAGCAGGTTCCCCTCTTTGCTGTAATCCACCTACATGAAATTCCCACAAACGTATTGAGATCCATTGATTTTGTACTTTAATTGTTCTGCTCCTATAGAAACATGAAATCAGAAGCAAACTATCAAACAGGGACATAGCATTTGAGGCCCACTGAATCTGTGCTCCCAGGTCATGGTCACTTATATTTAGCTCCCAAGTGAACTGCTTCTTATTTCCTTTGAGGTAAGAGCTGCGTTGCTGTATTTTGTGTTGGGGGAGTATGGTGGGAAGAAGTTAAGGATTATGGAAAATGGGCCAGTTGTTGTTCAAGACAGAATCTAGCTGTGTGAGCAGAACTCTGTCTACTGACATCTGCATGATGACCCAGCTACCCCATCAAATAGCTCAGCTTTCACAGACTGCTCCAGACCCAGCTGGAAGGAGACAGGCCCCCATCATACCTCTTCACTGCTGTTGGACTCGGATGCGGAGGCCCAGCGGCAGTGAGCCCACACATCCTGCACCTGTCCCTTGAACATCTGCACGGTGCTCCGGCAAGCAGCTGTTGGCTGGCAAAGACAGAGTCATGAGTGGTCTTTTCAGTGCTCTGTGGGAGGGGTTAGCCTCTGGACAATAAACTGGGAAATACGGCAGGGTTTGCAAAATGAGGCAGAAAGGAGAAATTCACAGAGGTGATTCAGCTTTGCAAAGTGCAGAACTAAACAGCAATAAAAGGATTGTTTAAGTAACTCCATGAGCTTAATACCACTCTCTGAGAAAAGCCTGCCTTTCCTTGTGAGTACAAGGGGCTGATTGGAATCTATTCTTGCTTTAACAGAAACAGTAGTAAAGATGCCATACATTCGACTATGTGGCATGTACACACATACATATATACATAAGTACATATATACATACATGTATATATTTCTGTGTGTATGTATATGTCATATATATACGTATCCATATATATATGTAATATATATATATATGGATAAATCACTTGGCCCTAAGATTTAATTAGAAGTACACGCATGTGACAGTCCTCTATAAGACAGAATCCTATTGAAGATTCATGAGATAAATAACGAAATAATTCCCTCTCTGTAATGAGATCTCAAGAAGTCACTCATTTGACTGAAATATTTTGGGTCTGGACTGATGGTTTCATTCTGATCAGAGAGGGTTCCATCACACAACAGCTGATGATTCTGGTCACAGGGAAAGTAGAAGTAAATAGGCCATGTGACCTGAATGAGAAGGGGAGACACACGGTAGGCAACACTCAATCCTGGACAATGCACCAAAGTGAGGCTCACAAACTCACATCCATGTCAAGCAGAGTTTCGAATGTGCTGGAACTTCTCTTTGCTGTCAGCCTCTTTGTATCACTATGCCATCTGATACAAAGCATCCCCACCGTGTGACGATATAATATATACTGGAGATTACATCTGGACCTTAGAGAATAGGACTCTGGGCAGTAATGGTTAAAGAACTGACCAATATCACAAACACTGCAGGTTCCAGACTCAAGAGTGCACTCCCTCAAGCACGGAGCACACAGTCCATGGCAGGAAATGCTGTGGTGACCCAGTGTGTGGCTGAGTGCCAGAAAGGCAGTGGCCAAGCTCCTTTGGTGACCCAGGACCCACTCCTAGTCATGGAAGTACTGAGGGTCTCCCTCACATCACTTCCTGGGTCACTTACCACATAGTAGCCCCTTTGGAATGTACAGGAGGAGGGATCACCAGAATCTCTCAGGCATGTCGTTTCCTGAACACCAAACTCCAAGTTCATGACCACGGTGTCTTCATCTAGGACGTTGACCTTCACAAAAGCAAAGCATGAATTTACAATAGGCATGTTTCTGAGATTTGTGGTGCTGGTATGATTCTTTCTGCCCAATGAGAAAACGTTGACAGAATCACGTACTCATTGGAAAAGCATCTTAGCATCCATGTCATGGCAGGCACTCACACTGAAGCCCATAGAGAAAAGCCCTGCAACACTGACAACTGTGGAACCAAAGAAGCTGAGTGTGGTGGGTACCCCTCAAATCCCAGCACTCAGAAGGCCGAGGCAGGAGGTTTCAAGCTTGAGATCAACCTAACCTATAGAGAGAGCTCTTGTCCTAAACCGATAGTAAATAGAAGCAATGGAGGGAGGGAGGGAGGGAGGGAGGGAGGGAGGGAGAATACAAACATAAGCCTTCCCACCAAGGCCAACATTGCTTCTAAAGATTTACATTGGCAATTTCTTCTCCACTAAAGTCCATGCTTGTGAACTCACCTAGTCACCAAATACTCTTTGTAACTCCTAAGTTACTCACCTAGCTTTTGTTCAAGGACACGTGAGCTCTGCCTTCTCGTTCCAGCCTGTGCACTGTGAACACAGTGCTAGCATTCTGTTGGGAAACTTGTGACTGGCATTTTGGTGCTTGCTTTGGGTGGCCTCAGTCCCCAAGCTAGTGTGAGAGATGGTACGGCATCAAGAGTAAGAGACCGTGGTGTGCCTTATGTAGAAAACACATGCATTCAGCAAGACTTCTTTGGGTGGGAAGTCCAGGTTCCTGGGGAGTGGGTTCAATGTTAATAAATCTACATTGTATGTTATATTAGGAACCAATAAGCTCAAAAAACTCACAAAATAAGGTTACATATTGAGTATGTCAATGAAAGTATTGTGTCCTTTGGGAACCTCACTCCTAATCTCTCCTAGGAGCCATGAACTAAATCTTCTCTAGTTCAGTCTAGAACATGGCAAGACTAGACTGCATAAACTTGAAGTGGATTTGTTTTGTTTTGTTTTGTTTTTTTGAGACAGGGTTCTTCTGTCGCTTTGGAGCCTGTTCTGGAACTAGCTCTTATAGGCCAGGCTGGCCTCGAACTCACAAAGATCCACCTGCCTCTGCCTCCTAAGTGCTGGGATTAAAGGCTTGCACCACCACTACCTGGCTCAAAGTAACATTTTCTTAATGGAGGCACCATACATGTCCACCATTTCCTAAATTAAGTAAAAGAGCCGCAGGCTATCTCCGGGTTGAGCACTTTTGACCTATGACTAAATCTATATCATTTTCTAATCTTGCCACCAAGATTACCAGGGCACCTTTCAAACTTCCTGAAGAACCTGGGTGTCTGAGGACAGAGCATGTGATATACCAAGCCCCTCCCTGTACACTGGGCACCTGAGGCAGGGCAGTACAGATGTCAGGCAGCTGTGATTCCAGAGTGGGTACAGCCCCACAAATGTTTACCAAAAAAAAAATTAAGCAAGATAATTCTGGAAATTGGTGCTAAAGAATGAAGGCAAGCGATGGAGAGATGGGGAACGTCAGACAAACTGTAGTCTCGTCAGCCATGGGAAGACTTTACAGACTAAAGAGCCAACCCAGGCTCCTCTGTCCACCCACAGTAATTTCTGTCACCAACATCCACTTGGCCATACCCTTAGGATTCTCTCTCGAACACACTTTTTAATTCTTCCCACAACCAGGCAAGAAGGCTGGGTTTCCAGGTCCTTGTATTCTGCTTCTCTTCGAATTACAAACTCTGTCTTTATACTAATTAGCTCTCCTCCCATTTGACTTCAAGTCTTTGGCACTTGGCTGCAGGCTGTTCCTTCCGTCAGACACCTTAGTTTCTTGATGCAGTTGTAAGGGGGGTGCAAAAAGGAAAGGCCATCTGACTAGCAGGGAGCCTGCGGAGGTCTTTTTCACAGAGGAGAACATGACGCTGAGGGGCAAGGAAAAGGCCATCTCTGTCCTGTTGTTTTACAGAAACTTCGGCGGTCCTGTGTACATTTCCTGTGACATCGTGGAATGCAGAGCTCAAGGAGAGGTGATGGAGAATGTCGCTTGGTGATAGGGGAGGGCAAAGCAGCGGAAACAGGAAGTTGAGCCCGAGGTGGGAGAGCAACACCCTGGGACAACAAGATACATTAAGTATCTGTTAGGATCTACACAGGCCGTCTGTAAGTGGCTTATCTTTAGGTGTGTGGACCTGGGGTCAGGCCTACGTGTCTATAGCAAGATGGCCATGTGTCAGTATATTCTGGGTTGGGCATGTCTCACTGGCAACCTGTCCATAGTGTCCCCACTTAGTTCTCTCTGGATCTGTCCCCGTGCTCCCACTTAATGAATCACTTTGTTCTGTAGCGAGCCCTAGCTGAATTTAAATTTAAAGTGAATTTAAATTGTTGATCTGCAAATTTGACAAGAGGGCATGCGCTCTACAACACTCTAAGAGAATTACAGCCAGTGCCAATGAAACATGGCCTGGGTGCCAGCAAAAAGCAGGGTTGGAGACAGAGGCAGCTGCATGTTAATGTCGCTTTCTTCCAGAAGCAGCCTGGCCTTTGCCTGGTAGCTGCCTACACTCTAAGTAAGTACCTGCCCACAATAGTGTTCAGCGCCGACCTTGACAGTCAGATCCTGGGGTTGGTGCCTCACTATAGCTCAGCCCACATACATCTTCATGACCTTACCCAGTTAGAAAAGACAACTAAAGCCACTCAATGAATTTGCTTTGCATTTTGGAAAAGAAAACAAGGAACCAGTGTCAGAAAAGAGGGGGGACAAAGGGACTTTTTCTACATGAAGGCAAACTGGGAAAGCGAAGTGTGTACTCCATTGAACAGCAGAGGGGCAGCTAAATGGGAAAGGTTGTGGATCTAGAATAGGGTGGAGAAGAGAGAAAGCCATAGAGACTTTGACGGTAGTGTGGCTCTATGTGGTGGTAGTGGCTGCCTGACCACGTGGCCATCTGAGTCCATTCTTGTCTCCATGAGCCTGGATGCTCGATTTCTTCCTCATCTTTGGCATGAACATCAATTGTTTGGGGTGCATTTCTGTCCCTACCTTCTTCTGAGCCTCATTAAGCTGATAAAAAGATAGTGAAATCCTCAAGGGGCAGGAAGGAGAGGAGCTTTCTCTATGATATTGCTCCATTTCTCCCTTGTTTTTTACTCCACTGAGTCCCAGCAAGCCCAAGATAATGTCGCTCCACCCAGTTCTCTGGTGATTAGGAAACAACACTATGAAGTTGACCAAGTTGGGTGGGTTTCTTGGTCTCTGGAGCCGGTGCTTCTTTTTTATAAACACTGGAAGGCGAACAGCAACTCCAGAATGCTTCTTAGGAGCCAGGAGGATTTCAAGACTCTTCACCTCAAACCAGGACACACAGAGAGAAGCCAAGGTCAGAGGGAAAACACAGAAGGAAGAATCAGACGTCCCAAGAAGCTTTGAGAACCCCAGGGCAAAAACCTATAATTAAAGTCTCTTCTTTGAAGCAGTCAGCATGAAAAAGGACCGGCTGTGATCTTTGTAAACAGAAAAATAAAGACAATTGACTCAACAAAGTAAGCAAAGACAAGGCAGGGATGGTGGAGAAGGTAGGGAAGGTGTCCCCATTCACTTACTCTTTTCAAGGAGTTCCAGGTCGCCTGGAACAGGTAAGGGCTCAGGGACTGCGAGTTCACCTTCGCCACAGAGGCCTTGAGGGCTTCCTGCAGGGAGGAAGGGTCGAAGTCGTACACCGGGAAACCTGGACAGCAAGAACACAGGCCACAGTGAGGCGGTGGAACTCTGAGAGGGCAGCCATCACCTCAAGCAGGTGGCTAAGTGTGTCCTTCACCTGAGGCACACTGGTAGTGCATTCCCAGCGCCAACAGAACAAGTGTCAGCAGCATTGCCCGCTCCATTCTGAGAGCTATGACCCAGAGCCGGGGAGATGGCCACTCTACAGCCTCAGAATGACAGACAGTTCTTATCCTTGTCACACGCGACCTGGCTGCCCTGGCTGGTCGGAGCAGCCCGGAACTTCAGCAGAGATGACTGACTCGGGTGTCAATATTTACTGCTGACTTTTCCTATGGAAAAGTTCCAGGTTGAGGCCACTTTTGAAGTTTGGACCTTTCCAAGGGACTTTAGCCCACACCAGGAGACATCCAGAGAAGCTTGGGTCTCCGTGTGGGATATTTGCGTTCTCTCTTTGCATTTCATTCTCTTGGGGGGAAGGGGGTAAAACTGTAGACTCAACAAAATGGTGAATTTAAAGCTGTTGTGTATTTATTCCTTACCTGGTCCTCAAAACCCGACTCCCTCGTCTCCCAGTGCCAGGTCCCTCCCTTCCTAGAGACCGTACACACACACAGTGATTTTGCCTGCCTGCTTAGCTCTGCCTATCACCTCCAGTACATGACAGGGGCCATGATTCAGAAACCACAATGGCCGTGTGGGTGACACAGCATAATGAAGTACGTGTTGAATGAGCGAGCGGATGAACACACCAGGTCTCCCTGAACTGCACTTCAGGTCTTGCATCTGAAGCAGGCACTAGCTTCTGGTGTCTAACAAGGACCCAGAGCGTGCTGCTATGAGACAATGACCAGTGAAAATTGTAATTCCATTACTTTTAACCTGGTTTGAACTCAATTCCATTAGAGTCTTCCAGATTGAACTAACGTCACCATCTGGCTCCAAACACTCTGGTCTCATTAAATGAACTGCAGTAATAAAAGCAATCGCAGATGAGCGAAGGAGATGAAGGAGACAATAGCATCATGCTGCCAGCACAGGGCTATTGATTTTGCTTGATGCTTGCTGGGGTGAGGAGGGAGCACTGGGCTTCTCAGATTCTCTTGGCTATAATTAAGTGTTAGCACCAGGCGTGCAGGACGGGCTCTGAGGCGAGTGAAAAAGCGATGATTTTTAAAATGCCCTGCAGAATTCCATCATGTCTTATAAACCCAGAAGATTAAATGTAAGCCATCCAGACACGCTCATGCTACGGTGATTTCTTGCTCTTCCTTCAATCTGCAGGAATGTGTGCCACATTCATCCCTGCAATTTTCTGCTCTTCCAACCCCAGATACTTGGTCCAAGGTATTCGAAATCAGGTGGCAGCCAGTGAAGCATCCTAGAGCTTTCTGCAACGATCCCCAGGAAATCATATAAAGCGCATCACAGGCCATTTAGCAGGAGCACCTAGAAGCACACTGAACACGGACCAGTGGGCGGGTGGCTGCATCGTAAATGAATATTACCCTCTGTTTTTTCCACAAGGTCATCTCCTTTCTCCCATCGCTACTTTCATATGACTTGGACGGGGGTGGGGATTGGGGGTGGGGGAAGAGGGTGGATCACTAAATTCAGAACAAATGTAAAAATGGAATCTTCGACTGATCCTCAAACCACGAACTTCGCAGCTGCCTTCTAATTTCTTACGGCATCATGGTTTCTAAACCGAGCACCACGGCCAATTTCTGCTGGCTGGCCTCATCTCGGTATCTCTGTGTGGTCACCATGCTGCAGCAGCAAAGCCCGGAGCTTTAGAACCACTTAGGATTTTGCTGAAAGCGTACATCTTTCAGACCCACCTAGAAGCAGCCAACAGACTCCAAATACAGGACCAGCCCTCCTTCATTTGACAGATCCCCCCATCCCCACCCTCACTCCTGTAGAACCTTCCTCCCCTTGTGTGGTTCAGGTCCACACTCGTGTCTGAGAAATGCTAATACAGAACAGGGATCCTCAGCCAGGGGACTTTGTCCATGTGAGTGCATGTATGGCTTGAATATGAACCCCCCCCCCCTTCACCATGCCACACACCCTCGGAGTTGGTAGTTTAAGAGGCAGGGCCTACACAAAGGAAGTACCTCATAGGAGGTGGGCCCCAAGGAACATTTTCTTCCTCTTTCTCTTTAGCTCTTTTGGCTTCTGGCCCCCTTGACAGGGACAACTTTGTGCCTCCACGACCCCCCTGCCACCATGTTCTGATAGACCATAGGCAATTCAGCGCTTAAGAAAATTAAGAATTTGAGAAAACTTCCTGCTGTTTGCTTCACAGCAGTTGCGTCATTTTTACCTCCCTGTGAACCATGTTCGGAGGGTCTAGGGTCCACAAATCTTAACCAACGCTTGTTCTTTTCCCTTCTCCATAATGGTCATCCAAACAAAGGGGAGGGGAAACTTCCCTCTGCCTTTTATTTGCATCTCCCTCATGATTGGCGGTCGGGCAGCCCTTCTCATCCCCCATCAACCATCTCCACATCTGACTTTGATTCGTTTTCGAATCCCTTAGATGGGCTAGCTGAAGGCTTGTCAGCTTGCTGTTTTCCAGTGGCAGCCCGCACTGTTGTTTTTCTACTCTCTCTCTTCCTGCTGCCTGTAGATTCAGATGTAGAACTGGCAAGTACTTCTCTGACACCATGTCTGCCTGGATCTGGGTGCAGCCGTGGTCCCCGCCATGTCTGAAACTGTAAGCAAGCACCAGTTGAATGCTTTCTTTTATGAGAGTGGCTGTGGTCATGGTGTCTCTGCACAGCAGCAGAACACTGACTAAGACAGTAGCTGACCAAATGTGGGTCACAGAGCACTGGTGACAACCATGCAAGGAAGAGCATGTACTATTCCATGCACAGTGTGGTCAGGATCACACAGACCACACCCCTATGGCCGTGAAACAGACGGGAAAACTGCAATGTGGCCTTCCTGGGAGGATGAAGAGCTGGAGAAATTTAGCTGAACAGAGGCAAGGTTGAGGTTGGGACAGAAAAGAGCCAAGTGTCCATTCTCTAACAGTCAGGCACTGATGATCTGAAGATTCGAGAAATAGCAGGAGAAGCCTTCCATTTTGAAATATGAAAATAAAGAAAGAGCAGGGGTAAAACATGCCAAAAGGTTTATTCTCAAAAGTCATGAATGATGTCTTCAGCGCTCAGCTAACATGTGGTAGGCAAGGATTGCTACTTTTTAATAAGCTCCATATCTGTCAGGCGGTGCTGGCACACACCTTTAATATCAGCACTCGGGAGGCAGAAGCAGGTGACTCTCTGAGTTCCAGGCCAGTCTGCTCTACAGAACAAGTTCCAGGACAGCCAGGGCTACACAGAGGAACCCTTTCCTGAAAAACAAACAAACAAAAAACCAAAACAAAACAAAAAAGCCCCATATTCTTGGTTTTATAAAACAGGTCAAATATTATTTCTTTTATGAAACAAAAGTTTGGCTTAAATATGGAATTTAAGTATGAACATTAAAAGACATATACAAGAAAGGCACCTGTACAATGAGCTCTGGATTCTCATGAGATCGCCTCAAATACAGCTGTGAAAAAGAAAGAAAAAAAAAAACAAGCTGGATGTCTCAAGACCAGGATAAATACCCCAGATATTTACTATAGATGATCTCTTTCTCTTTAAAATGCCCAATAGTATCATGTGTCATTCTGCAACTGGCAAATGGAATCCTATAGCTCTGCCATCACAAATGCCAGTGAGCAGAAACAGAAATTCAATCTTTCAACTGTGTTTTATTTAGAGACATGGAAATCTGAGAAGGCAGTGGATTAACACCCTAAAAAAAATCCTATTTTCCAATTCATCAGCCAGTAGATTATATAGGGAGAGTCGGGAGGCTGGGGAAACAGAGGCAGCTAGGCTCAGTCTCAGCCCTCTGATCAAGTTATGTCTCTGAGACTTGTGATGTCTAGCTCTCGTTATCACTCCTCTCAATCCTCCCCATTCTTTGGATGTGTGGGCTCAGGCACTTCCCAAATTGCTGAGTCTGGTTAATGTACGCTACTATCAATTTGTACTCCTCCAGGGGCATCTGGGATAGAGAAGGGTTAAGTCAAAACAAACATATCATTCGCAAAGCTGGTGCCTAGCTGTTAATGTGTGCGTACTAACTCCAGCCTCCAATACGGAATCTACCCACCCTCCATCTGCTACTAATACTTTGGGGGAGAAGGGGAAAGGGTGTGGTGAGATGGCCCACTGACCCTTCCATTCTATGATCTTTCATGCAGCTGCAGACTGAAGAGTCCATCTTCAGCAAGCATGCCAGCACACTGTGTCTGGCTAAGGAAGTGAGGAACTGAATGACTCCCATCTGAAGACACTCTGCAGCCTAGACACTTTCCGTAACCATGTCCGGTACCAGGTCAACCCCTCAGTGCATCAAAAGGCCACACGTCTTGTTGCAGAACCCAGCTCTCAGCTCGAAGAGAGTAAGAAACAGTTTATTCTGGAGACAAACGCGAATTTCCCAGGAACACCGATTCCAGTCGCCCAAGTAACACATTCCAACGTGGAAACATGTCATGAAGTTTTCATATTACAGAAAAAAGAAAAACATAAATCAAAGGATTTTTAAAAATACCTTAGTGGAGACATAGAGTTGACAAGGTTATAGTGAAGCAGAGGAATCTGCTCTGGGCCTCAGATGCCGTTTGAAGAGATGCTGCGCTCTTGGATTGGTGGTAGCGGCTCGTCTGTTAACATCCTGAAATGACTTACCTGACAGGCACAAGGATGTTCAGTGGGACATGGAGATGGGAAATCTATGACAATCAAGAGGCTAAAGATAGCCCAAGATAATATGGCTTTGATCCGCAACAGTCTAGCTCTCTACAGTGATAGTACTCAATCTTCAATAGTTGGTGGCCTCAAAGTTACCTCCTTATTTTATTTGGGGTTTTTGTCAAATTCAGGTTGTTGAGCCATACCATTAGAGACCAAATGTGGATAGCGAGGTTTCAGAAAGGTATTTTTTTTTAGTTTAAGATGTTTCATATACATTTTAATTAAAATATAATTACATCACTTTCTGCTTTCCTTTCTCCCTCCAGATCCTCCCATAACTCCTTCACTCTCAAACTGATAGCCTTTTTCTTTGATTATCATTGTTATATAATGTATCTGTGTGCACATATATATGTGACCTGCTGGGTCCAATTTTTGCTGTGTATGTGTGGTTCCAGACCTGATCATTTTTTATTGAATAACCAATCATGGGGCTCATTCTAGAATGTACTGTATATACAATGCTGGCCTCAAACTCACAAACCTCCTGCCTCAGCTTCCCAAATACTGGACTTACAGTCTTATTCCCTTAGTCTAAATGCAGCCTTCTGGCTCCTATGGGTCAAGGACTATACTTAGCACTGCCATTATCCCAGTTGCCCTTTAGGGCAGTCCTGACGTGGTCTCCTTGGGGCCAACAAGGAGGCTTCTCAGAGCGGCAGGTGCCGGGCTTTTCTTGTCAACTCTTACATTGTCTGCTCCCAGTGTGAGTATTAGTGGTAGAGACTCTTCCCTAGGACCACCATTCCAGATGTAGGGAACCTGAGCATGGGAGCATAGCTACCTAGGTCCATAATTCCAGATGTGGGAGACCTGAGCACAGAAATATAGTTTCCAAGGACCACCATTCCAGATGTGGGGAACCAGATGAGCATAGAAGCATAGTGCCATAGGTCCACCATTCCAGATGTGGGAGACTGAGCATGGAAGCATAGCTCCCTGGGTTCACCATTACATATTGGGAGACTGAGCATGGAAGCATGTTCCCTAGGTTCATAATTCCAGATGTGGGAGACCTGAGCACGGAAGTATAGTTTCCTAGGACCACCATTCCAGATGTGGGAGACCTGAGCATAGAAGGAGAGCCGATCATGTGGGAAACCTCAACAGGAGCCACAAAGAGCTTTCTCTTTGTATTCACTAAAACTTCTCACATTGCCTTCGTCAGGTCAGATCTGCCTCTTGCTCTGTTCATCTCAGACTCCAGATCTGAGGCACAGCTGCTCTGACCCTTCTCTGCTCCTCTGCCTGCCCCTGACATGGCCACAGCAACCACCGCTGCTGTCGTGATTTGCTCACTCTGTGAATTTGTCATCCTCCTCAGACTGTGAGTTCGTTGGAGGCAGCAATGACATGACTTATCACCAGCAATTAAGTAAATGAATTTTGAATGAGTGAATAAATGAATTCAGACAATGACACTGGGGTCTCCTGACCTGCTCAGTATCACATGAGATGCACTGGTACACATCTAAATATTATGTCTCTTTTTCTACTATACTTTTCTAAGCCTTGGGGGTATTTCTGTTTGAAAATGTGTCCTCCGTAAAGGTCAGCTAACATGATGGGAGAAATTAGTGTAGATGTCTTAAAAGGAATAGAATGTAAAGACAGAGGAAGAAAAATGATAAAACCAGAAATGAAGAAAAGAGAACACACACAGCAAGACAGACAGACAGGCAGAGAATAAAGAAAGATGGTCACAGAGGACATGTAAAAACTCTGGGTCTAATTCCCAGCCCCACATTAACCAATTATGATAGTGTACTCCTGTGATCCCAGGACTCAGGGGATGGAGGAAGAAGGATGGGAATTCAAAGCCGTATTTAGCTACATGTGAGGCCAGCCTGACCTACATGAGATAAGAGAGTGAGGAGAAAGGGAGGGGAGATGTGGAGAGGCTGTTGCTTGCTTCAGATTAGCACAGAGGTGGTCCAGGAATGCGGCTCAAAACCATCTGGGGCCTGCCCACGTGGTTCACTTCTGTGCACCTTGTTACTGAACCCCAAACAATACAGAATAATTAAACCCAATTAATTCATGTCAAGACCTGAGATGGGTTTGAGGCCTCTCCTTCCTGTGGCATGGATGCTGGAAGACACGCACTCCAAGATGAAGGACAGGTGGTCCCCTTACAGCTGGAGTCTCTGCAGGTTTTACATTAAACATAAACAGCATGCAAAGTTCCACATTGTACCCAGATCTGCAACCAATTGTGTTACTGAACACTGATCTCACAGAGCCAAAGCGTTTACCCAGCACACTGGCCTTTCCTTCTCCAGAAGGTATTATCTTTATTAAATAGGAAAACAAGTGGGTTATTCAGTTATTCATTTTTCTGACAAGGTATCATTTATGTCTTCCAAAGCTATATTTATTACACAAAAATTCTTATGCTATGGGATGATCTTTCTAAGCACTCTGTGAATATGTATTCTTCTCATTGGTTGATAATAAAAGCTGTTTGACCAATAGCCAGGCAGGATAAGGTTAGGTGGAACAATCAAACTGAGAACTCAGATGAGGAGGGGCAGATTCGGGAGAGATGCCATCAGCTGCTGGAGGAGCAAGATATATTAGAGCACAGGTAATGCCACAACCATGTGGTAATGCATAGATTAATAGAAATGGGTTAAAATGTAGGAGCCAGTTAGTAATAAGCCTGAACTATAGGCCAAACATTTTGTAATTAATATTAAGTCTCTGAGTGATTATTTAGAAATGGCTGTGGGATGGTGCAGGACAGGAAAATCACCATTTACATCCTTGATCAGTTAAACAGAAACATTGTAGTCAGTGAGTCTCTCATACCAGGAACCAGCGAATAACCATCCCCCAGTGATTATCAGATGTTCTCATTGACTCGGTACCAGTGTCATGCTGGAGACACACACACACACACACACACACACACACACACACGAGCAAGGCACACCCTAGTTCCTGACTGCTGAGCACCTGTAATACAGGGGAGTGGCTATCAATCAGTGAGTTTCATAAATGCAGAGAAAACAACAGCAGCAATGGAGACCCTCCAAGGAATAGTCAGTCACACTAGAGGAATGTTTCATAGAAGGTTCTAGAAAGGTATACCATAGGTGGACTTGAGATAGTTAGGAAAGTCTCTTTGGAAAAGCAAGTATTGATAAATGAGCTAAAGGACAATTCAGAATGAATGAGAGAAAAAAAAAAAGCAGGGCAAGAGAGTCCCGGACAGACAGACTAGAGGAAGTAGGAGTTCTGGGACAGAAGCAAGAATGTCACCCCAGAGACAGAGTCACACAGTTTGTCCAAGGTAATTCCTTGTTATTGCTCTAGAGTAATCATTAATAGCATCCTGAGGCCTAGACAGAGTCACGCAGTTGGCCTAAGGGAGTTCCGTTGTATATCTATTGTTCTAGAGCAGCAGCTCTCAACCTGTGGGCTACAACCTCTTTGGAGGACAAACAACCTTTTCACAGGGGTTGCCTAAGGCCATTAGAAAACAGATATTTACATTTTGATTCTTAGCAGTAGCAAAATTACAGTTGTGAAGTAGCAATGGAAATAACTGTGTGGCTGGAGGTCACACAACATGAGGAACTGTATTAAATGGTTGCAGCATTAGGAAGATTGAGAACCACTGCAATCTAGGGTAATCGTTAATAACATCCTGAGTCCTAGATAGAGTCACACAGTTTGCCTATGGGGGTTCTGACGTATGTCTGCTGTTCTAGGGTAGTCAGCAATAGCATCCCAAGCCCTTTCAATAGTGTCTCATGAGAAACTGAGAGACTCAGCGTTCAGGATGAAGCAGGGCCCTGTATCAGGTAAGGCTGGGAAAGTGAGCAGAAACATGCCAAGCCACCGACTCTTGACGACAACCCTGACCATTCAACAGGAAGTTCTTAAAGGGTCTTAAACATGAACACTATTTGGTCAGATTTTGATTGGCCTCAACTACAGAGACATTAGAAGGGAAGGGAATAAGCACCAGAGGCATTTCAGAAGCTCTACCTGAGACTAGGTGCTATTTTTATAAAAAGAGAGCCTGGGAACCCTTCTCCTCCTGCCTTTCGCCCTGCTGTCTGAAAGCAGAGGCCCTTTGGGGGTGGGAATGAAGTTGTTACTGCTCTGTTAAAGGCAAGATAACAGTCAAAGGTGGACAAGAGAGATTGCAGCAGATAAAAAAGAGAGGTGCTTGGATTTTAAAAGCATCATCAGGTAGACTGCTCTGTTCAAGGTAAGAAAGATAACAGTCCAAGGAGGAAAAGAGAGATTGTAGCAGACAAAAAAGAGAGGCGCTTAGATTTTAAAAGCATCCAGGTACACCCTGGAGGACACATGAGAGAGAACACAGTGACAATGTCTCCATAGAGCCAGCCAGTTGGCCAAAGCATTACCATCTAAACAGCTCAGACAACCATCTGGGTAAGCTCAGCCAGAGTTCATGTGGAAATCGAGGCTGGAGCTAAGGATCGGAGAATACATGCACACACTGAGAGCGGGGTCAAGTTGTTCCACCCCTCCCTTCTCAAACCCATCTATTCAACTCCAGATCCAGGCGGCCTGGCCTCCTTCCCCCTCTGCCCATATGGCCGCCAACATCTACACATCTCATCATTTTCCCACCAGCAGTGACTCCCCCCACCCCATACCACAACCCCAAAGGTGACTGAATAGTGGAGCAAGAATGCCTGCTCTCAGACTGAAGGGGGGTGGGTGGGAGGAGAAGAATTTTCTGTCTCTCTCATCTAACGTCTACCTCGTTTACAAAAATAACTCAGAAAGACTCAATGACCAGGAAGAAAGAAAGTATAGATGTTCTCACCAAAGGCTTCCTCATTTCCTTCTGTCCAAAGATGAGACAACAGTGTCCCAGAGAGGGGACAGCCTGAGTGATTATTTCATTCAAGGCCTCCTTTTTCTAATGAGGCAGTTCAAACCCCAGGAGGTATCACTATCCAAGGCAACAGAAGGGGCCTTACATCCTGGGAACCAGGAAATATCAGGGAATTAATCTGGACCCATCTAAGACCCAGGCACCCAGTGGGTGCTCGATCAAACTGATGGAAATGAACTCACTTCCCTCTCCAAGTTCAAGCCATGTGCACTTCAGCTCTGGGTAATGAAAGCTTCCTGGCTTCTAACAGGCTGAGAAACTGTGCCACTTAATTACAGAAGGATCAGAAGAGCAAACCTGACAAAAAAAAAATGAATCCAGGATTTCAGAGCTGGAAGGCAGAGGCTCTCAGGAGCCGGAGAGAAATTGTTTCCTGACCTGGAAATGGTCTAAGTTGAAGAGAGAGCTTTGCAACCTCCGGAGATGCCAAAGAACAGCAAGGGTCAGAGCCAAGAGCTCAGCTGAACTTTGACCTGGGGGACACGAAGGGCAGGGGCTCTGCAGAGAACACAGACTGTTGTGTACTGTTGCCCTGGGGTTCTCCCTTAGGGTAGGCTATTGGGACACAGAAGTCCCCTTCCTCTCCTGTCCCCATGCCATGGACTCCAGAGTCTCATCATTTCCAGGTCAGTAAGGGTGCTCACTCAGAATAAAGCATGTAGGCATTGCCAAATGCATCTGAACACTGAATGCTGACTGCCTAGGATGTCCACTTCCCATTTCCAAAAGGATGCTGGAGAACTGCAGTCGCAGAGTGTTTTAGTCAGGGTTCTCTAGAGTAGCAACTTATAGAATTAATACACACACATATGTATATATATATACATATATATTTATATATATGAGATTTATTAGAATGACTTACAATGACTAACAGGCTGTGGTACAGCTAATCCAACAATAGTTGCTTATGAACAGAAGGTTCAAGAGTCCAGTTCAGGCCACAAGACTGGATGTCTTGGCTAGTCTTAAGTATACACCAGAATCCTGAAAAAGTAGGCTCTAATGCCAGTGAAGGAAGACTTTCCAGCAAGACTTAGAAGAAGCAGGCAAAGAGAGAAAGCTTCCTTCTTTCATGTCCTTTATATAGGCTTTCAGCAGAATGTGTAGCCCAGATTATAGGTGGGTTTTCCCAGTTCAAAAGATATGAATTAAATGTGTGTTCCACCTCAAACATCTGTATTAGAAGTAGACCTTCTCACTTCAAATCATTAAGCCAAGATCCCTCACAGGTGTGCCCAGCCGTTATTGAGTTCACTCTAGATATAATCAAGCTGACAACCAAGAATAGTCATCACAGAGAAAGTCAAGAAAGTCCCAGGAATATTGCACTGGGCAGTGGTTTTGCCTCTATAAGGAGACCTATCAGGGGCTAAAAGCAGTAAGGCTGAAGACTTTTTATCCATCTAAAAGGATGATTGCTGTTCTATTTCTCACTCATGTAAAAAAAAAATGAATGAGGCATTACAGGCATTTGCCAGCACTGAAGTTAAAAGAAAGGAGGATAAAAGTGGAGGCTGGGAGTCAACAGGGACAGGAATATCTTGCCATGGAGGCACAAGAGATTAGAAAACTTTGATTAGTATTATTGTTGTGGTTGCTATTAGGAGTAGTAGATTTTACTTGAAAGCAATTGGCCAAGTGAGCATGTGGAATTTTTTTCTCTTTATTCTTCTCTTATAACATACATTCCGACTGTAGCCCACCCTCCCCTGACTCCTCCATGTTTCCCCCCTTTCCTCTCTTCCCCAGGTTCACTGCTCCTCCATTTTGCTTGAAAAAGTCACAGGCCTCCCAGTAACATCAACCAAACATGGCAAAACAAGATGCAATAAGACTAGACACAAACCCTCCCATAAAGCTGAAATAGGCAACCCAGTGGGAGGAAAAGGGTCCCAAGTGCAGGTAAGAGTCAGAGACACCCCCACTCTAACTGGTAGGAGTCTCACAAAGACCCCTAAGGAAACAACCATGGTATGTATGTAGTATGTATGTAGAGGACCTAGTACAGACCCAGAGCATGTGGGACTTTACTTATATTTGCATAGAATCATTATGTATGCTGCTCCTGGCCACTTAAGGTAAAAGTGCTACTGGACTCTTTCTTAATGTAGAGGACTGAAGTTTGTTGTTTTGAAAAATGCCAATGAAGCCTTCTGCTGCATGAAGAGTGCATTTGAGGCTGAGGGTTAGAAGATAGGCTTCAATACCCACACACTTGGACAGCCCTCTGTGCCCCATAGGCCCCTCATGTCCTATACAGTTCTTGAGCAGTTAATTTCATTCCGTTACCCATCCATGAAAGGTAAAGGCTGATTGCACAGGCTCACATCATGAAACATTTTCCAAGAACACACACACACAAATGCAAAGACGGCCAGTGACCTGAGAGCTCCAAAACCAAACAGAGCAAAAGAGTGGACTACATAGCATTCCGGAGGTGGCATTTGAGCCCAGGGGAGACAGTGACAACTTGACTTCTCAACCACTAGCCAGCCTGTGCTCTCTGTTCTTCAACCCTTCCTTGTCAGTAAATGCCATTCTGCCGATCATAGGTCCTGGATGTGTCCCTGCCTTCTTCCTCAGAGCTAATTGGGAGCCTCCTTTTTGCTTCCACATCCCTTTTACTAAAACCCTATCATATCTCACAACTGGATGATAGCTATGGTAGACAGCTGTTCAGTACAGATTTGGGGCTGTATCCAACCACAATAACGCATACAACTTATGAGTCAAGTGTATGGATTAAGATATAAATGAAATGGAATACTACTCAGCGGAAAAAAACAATGACATCTTGAATTTTGCGTGCAAATGGATGGAAATAGAAAACTCTATTCTTAGTAAGATATCCCAAACCCAAAAAGAAGAGTGTGGTATGTACTCACTCATTAGTGGACCTTAGCCATTAACAAAGGACATTAAGCTTACAGCTCACAAGTCTGCAGATGCCAAATAGCAAGGTGAACCCAAAGAAAAACATATAAAGATTTTCCTGGAAGTCGGAAGCAAACAAAACCTTCAGACAAAAGTTGGAAGCACGGGTGTGGGGATGAGGGTGGGAGTTGTGATGGGGGGAGGGGGTAGGTGAAAGAGAGGGGGTAGAAGGGAGAAAGGAAGAACCACGGAGAGCCTGGGTTGGGGGAGGGTGGAGATGCAGGAAGGATGGTTATTGGGGAAGGGAATAAGATATCTACATTAACGGGAGTCTTTTTAAGATTTGCAAGGGACTTGTCTCTTCAGGGCATCCCAGGCATTCATAGGGAGGTCCCAGCTAGGTACTTGGGCAGCAGAGGAGTGGTTGCCTGAACTGAACTTGTCCCATAGTTGCTTTGTTGAATATCCTAATCGTCACCAAAGAAATTTTGCATGATGAATGGAGATAGAGCCAGAGACCCACATTCACATCAGAACAAGGGATCGAGTTACCAAGGTCCAGTGGAAGAGCAGAAGGAGGGAGAAAATGAGCAAGGAAGTCAGGACCATGAGGGACTGGCCCACCAACAGAGACAGTGTGCTCGATCTATTGGGAGCTCATCAAATCCAGCTGGACCAAGACTGAATGAGCAAATGACCTAACTGGACTCTATGAATGTGACTGCCAGTGGGGACTGACTGAGAAGCCAACGATAATGGCACTGGGACTTATCTCTTCTGCATGTATTGACTATTTGGGAACCTATTCTATATGAATGCACATCTTCTTAGACTGAGATGGAGGGGGGAGAGCCTAGGGCTTCCCATAGGACAGGGTATCCTGCACCATCTTAAGGAAGCAGGGGGAGGGCGGTGGGGTAGTGGGGGAGTGGGAGGGCCGGGAACAAGGGGAGTAAATGTAAATTTTGCTTTTAACAATAAAAAAATAAATAAATAAAAAGATATAAATGAAAAAGCACAGGTCTTTATCTTGTAAAAGCTCCTGATTCAGTAGAGAAAGACCTGGGATGGTAATTTTTCTGTTTCCAGTTGACTGGGTGTTATCTCTGGGTGTCTGGGAGTGTATTGCAGGATAGAATTAGTATATGCATTGCTGTAATCAGTAGAGACATTTCCTTCACCAGGGTGGAAGGTATCATCTATCCTCAGAAGACTTGGACATAGCAAGAACAGGGAGAGGTTGCACTTCCTCTATGGCTCGTGAGCTGCATCACTGACCTTTCCTGGCCCCTGGACTGGGATGTGAGTCCTCTCATCCCTGGTTCATAAGACAGGACTTAGGGCAGAGCTGCCAATCACCACCGATAGTGAATTGTGGGACTTCCCAGCTGCCTAGTAAGCCCCATTCTGCAGACACCTTTCATTGGCTCTAGAGAACCCTTCCATAAAATTCTCCACAGTGACCACAACACCTCACAGTCAGGCTGCCAGGGTTGCCATCAAATCCATAGACTGGCTTCCATCCTTATGTGAAGAACAGTAGACTGTGAACATGAGGAAATAGGGTGTGCTTAGCTAGGATTGAGAAATAATTCAACCAGGCACAAAAAGAGAAGGAACAAGAGCCTGGAGAGCATTTCACAACATGCTGAAGAATGGTGCCATTCAACCACACAGCCCTCACTGGGCTCTTGCACTGTCCATACAGAATGAATGAGACAGACCAGCTGGACAATGTCTCTCCCTCAAGAACCCTACATCCTACATCATTCTAAGAAGACTGCATTGGAGACCAATAATCACAGCATCCAACAAGTATGGCAGGTGAGGAATAGGTTAAAGGTCTGTCAAGGTGCTGAAATTTTCACCTAACATGAGTGCCCCATGGGTACCTGAATGGAGGAGTCAAGGAGGCTCCACAGAACAGAAATGCCAGAGACTGCTCTGGGGGCTGAGGTTTTCAAGGCAGGCTGTCCAGAGGTAGTGTCTTTCAAGTTGGGTGTTGTGGGACAATGGTCTTGTACTTTGCAAAGCTCTGTCTCTTGTATTGTTTGTAATAAAATTTGATTGGCCAGTAGTCAGGCAGGGTGTATAGGTGGGGCAACCATGCAGGAAGTATAGGTGGGGTGACTAACACAGGAGAATTCTGAGAAGAGGAAAAGTTTAGTCTGCAGTTGTCATCCAGACACAGAGGAAGCAAGATATGACTGCCTCGCTGAAAAAGGTATCAAGATACATAGCTAACACAGACAAGAATAATGGGTCAATGTAAGTTATAAGAGTTAATAAGAAGCCTGAGCTACTAGGCCAACCAGTTTATGATTAATGTAGACCTCTGTCTGTTTATTTGGAACTGAATGGCTGCGGGACCAGGTAGGACAGAAACCTCGGTCAACAGCTGGGCTCTAACAGAAGCTTAAGAGTTTATCAGAGGGGAAAAAAGGTGAAGAGACTTTGGGTAAGAAGAAGAGTTGAGAATGGTAGAAGGAAAGCTGACAGGAGCTATAACAAAATGTAATTTCAAGACCCAGAACCTCCCAGCTACCTCATCAAATCCTCTCACCCCTCTGAGGAAAGGAGGACATTCTACAGACAAACGAATCAAGATATAGCGCTTGTATGATCTCCTCAGGCACAGAAGCTTCCAGTGAACGCAACTTGTCCCATTGTTGAGTGAGTCTACAGCTTCTTCTAGAAGATCTACTGAAGTAGAACCCTAGGAGGGGAAAAATCCATGAAGAATAAACTCAACACTAGCCATTTGATCTTCTTCCTGGGTGATGGAGTGCTTGGGTGGCCAGTGGTCAGCTCCTGCTGGGAAGACAAGCCACTAAGCACAAGGGAGGAGACTCTTCAGCAACTACCATAACACTACGCCCAGACAATTGGCTTGGTGTGACATAGCCATGAGCTGTCACACAATGAGCCTACAGAGAGATAAGGCAGGGCTATTGAGTCCCCCAATACTCTCTATTAGAACACATGGCAGGACAGTCGGTGAAAGAGGAGGTTGGTCCCACCCTGAATCTCAGGAATATGTCTCTCAGCATGATGGAGACATAGAACCTCACAGCCTGGAATAATGTGCCCCATGTTCTAGAAGATTCCATGTGACTTCCTGATCTGATGGACTACTTAATATTGTGTGTGTTGTACATGCATGAATATGCAAATGTGGTGCTAGGGTTCAAACCCAGGGCCTCATGCATATTGGACAAGGGCCCTCCCCTGAGTTGTAGATCAGCCTAGATCTGTATACATCTTCTAAAAAGATTTGTCCCCTCCCCTCTGTCTTATTTCTCTCTCTTCTCCCTGCATTCACGACATTCCCTGACAATGTCAAATGTCCCACCACTGCCTGACACCTAGCAGCCACTACCCATCATCCATCACACATGTCCTGTTCCCACCCATTCTGTTTCTCAAGGCATTTCTACATTGCCAGCACCAGATGGTCCCCTTGAGGGGAGTTCAGAGGAAGCCAGTCTCATTGCTACAGCCAGACTGCATCCTGAGAGACCTCTTTCGTCCTCCCACCCTCATTCCGAGTCCCTCTGTGCTCAAACCCACCCCTGCATTTAGTTAGTATTCCACCTTGTGGTAGTGTTGACTCTGTCTTAGATTCACTTTTTCTATCCAAGGTTACAAAATGGTAGAAAGCAGAGCCTGCCAATTCCTCCCAATTATTTTAAGTCATTCTCTTTCCAAGGAAGTGTTCACAGGAGACATTTAAAGACACATTCATGTATGAGGAGCGAGGGGAACTTGATAAACAAGACTTCTGTAAAGGGAAAACACAACCTGATCAAATGCACTGGCACTGTCCGTGTGGATGTTTTGCACATAGCCCAGCAGGACCCCAACTAGCTGAGCTTCAGAGGTGTCTACTCAGAAAAACGGGGTAGTTCACAAAACACTGAAACATTTGTCTTCAGGAGAATAAAGGCCTATGTCCTCATGCTTGGAGCAGAGGGTGAAGAAGGATGCCCAGTTCCAGCACAGACCGAGGGCCCGAGTTCTGAGCAGCTTGCTTTTAAGACAGAGGCTTTAGGCAGCAAACATCTCCATGACAACCACATGCTCAGTCTCCTGTGGACCACAGAGAAGCAGGAGGGGGAAGGATGCATTTCCCTGACTCCTCCTGGAGAGAAATTTGTGCCTTTGGAGCAGGAGGACTCAGAAACACTGGCAGCGATATAACTATATCAAGCAGCCCTAGTCCCATACTGGGCACAGGTGGCTCTATTGTGGGTGAAAGACTCCATTTGTTAGGCCAGGGTAATCTGTCAGTCTGCTGGCAAGCCTACATCTAAACCTGTGCAGCCTCATAAAACACCGGTAACACAATGGAGTACTCTGGGTCAGTGAAGCTGGAGACCCTTAGGTTACAGATGGGTGTGTAAGCAAAACCTACTGGTGGCTTTGAACAGTTGATCCCCAGCTGGTGATGTTGTTTGGGGTAGGTTCAGGAGGTGTGGTGCTGCTGAAGAAGGTACAGGCCGGCTTTGAGATTGAAATTCCCTCGCCACTTCTAGCTTGCTCTCTCCGATTTGTGTGTATGGCTCAAGATGTGAGCTCTCAGCTTTCTGCTCCTGCCACCATGCCTGTGGCTCACCACCAACTGCCCGCTGCCATAATGAACTCTTATTCCTCTATACCATAGCCCAAATAAACTCTTCTACAAGTTGCTTTTGATCATGGCGCTTTATCACAGCGATAAAGAAGTCGTTAATACACTTACCAAACTGTGGACCACAGGATCTAAAACTCCTGATGCCAAGTGCAGCCGCCAACACACTTGCTTCTGCTGGCACTCAAGAGTGGTCCAGCTATCAGCCCTGGGACTCTGAACCCAAGCCCTTTAGGAATGACTGTAACTCGGGGAATGACTTTTATTTTTCACTCTCACTAAAATGACACACACATGATCAGGACATGGTTTAATGCTCCCACACACTGCTTGAAGCCATGTTACAGGGTGCTCTGGAGTAGTGCACAGGTCTATAGACAGTTAGTACCAGACCGAAGGATGTAGCTAGCACCTTTGATTTGACAAATAGCCAACACGTGATATTTTCATGAGATACAGTAGAAATAATGATGTCACATGAGCACGTATCCTGCAGAGTAACCATTGGAGACCCCACTTGGGAGGTCTGATAGTTCCACACAGAACGAGAGAAGACTCTGAGCATTGTCTATTTCTTCTTCATGGTCAACAGGAGAATAATGTGTGCAAAGACTGTTTTCTGAAGCCAAGTGAGACATGGTATGGAACTATGAGCACACAGACACATTCAGTAAGTGGAGATTGGTAGATAGACTAGGCTAATTTGGTCTTACAGGGCATTTTAAATTTCATTTACTTCTTTTATTCTGTTTTGTTGCTTGAGTTGCAGGTAAGGGCCTGGGACTTAATGTCCACACAGTCTGTGTGTTGTCATAGATATTATTTTTTGCAAATCCCTATGGAGAGCATGGACCCTTTCTCGTGTTAGTTTCAGCCAAGGCAAGCACTTTGTTCATCAGGGTGAAATGGACATGGAGCGCTCTCACCAACAGAGAAATTTCAACTTTTCATCCATTAGCCATTTTCATTATGTAAATTTGTTCCACCTATTCCCTGTTTCTGAAACTCTGATGAGTGAGAGCCCTGTAAGGCCAGAGTGGGTTTAAGTAAGAGGCATCCTTTATTCCTCCAATCTCTGCTAACATTGTGAATAGCCATCCAGACCAAATAAAAATAAATACATCTATCTGGATTAATGCTTCGGTCATTCTTCTATCTAAATATTCATTTAATGACTTCCTGCTGAGGGTCCCTCCTTCAGCTGCTGAGTGAATGGTCTATGAAAAGCTGAAAAGCTAACTACAAATGCTAAAGTACCTTATGTTCTCCCAGCACATCTCTTTGGGGCACAAGAAGGCTAGGAGTAGAGTGCTCATTGAGTTAACCACTGGAAGTCTGTACCAACACCTGCATACTCCACAATGCCTGAACAAGAACGCTGTCTTCTTCCTGAAGTAGGGTTAAGTATAATATCATGTCTTAATAGAGAGAGCTCCACATATCTTATGCCTTATACGTAAGTTAATAATTCCTACTTTGCTAAACGCTGATGAAAAAAAAAAGTCTTGTTAGTGGTTTAATAATAAACAGATATTCCAAAGAAGCTAGTATCTTAGATAGAATATCTCTTGATGGTCTTAATTCAGAAAGGAGACTCATGCTCAAAAATGTTCATTTCGATGGCCAAGTAGAGTCAGCTATCAATGCTACAATTATGGAAATTGCTAGAGGTTTGAATATTACCGACTTACTGATACTGCTTGTGAAGACTGTGAAACGTCTTTGATAAAATCGTTGTTGAGAAGGCCTATATAAAACTGTATATGTAGATGATGATTAAGATCTCTAAAAGTGAAGTATAGCATGCATAGAAAAAAGCGAGACTGGAGCAAACACACAGAAGTGTGAGCGAGCAATAATTACACGAGGGAGTGGGAGATTGCTTATGTGCATTTATGCTGTCTAATTTCCTGTAATATCCATTTGCTATTTTTAATGGGGAAATAATAAGAGTGGAGAAGGGGCACACCCAGCGAAAACAAAACAAGCAAGAACTCCTCTCAGGGGATCCCCTTGGGTGACTTTCACACTGGTAAGAATAGATGATCATCCCTTCAGCTGGAGTCCTGGTGAACCCAAGAGGCAGTCACTGCCATGGTGGACCTTTTTGATGTGTGAGAAAGGAGAAGTTGCCCTAGGGTATTTTAGAAGCTGGCCTGATCGGAGTCGGGGTAGGACCTTTTAACAATATGTCAATGGATTCATCATACAATGCAGGAAAGAGGGAAGTAGGAAATAACAGCAGTGCAGGTATAACATCAGGGCCAGGATCGCTGTCATGGGGGATGCATGGAACAAAGGTGGCAACTTCAAGGGACAAAGAAGGTGTGCAAACACGTGAACACTCAATGTCAGCACGAGGCTCTAAGATGAAGAAAGTGCAGGCACCCTCACAGAGGAACACGTGATCCTTTACAACCCGCTTCACGCACAAAGTCCTCCACACACTTTGCTCCCTGACATCTGCCCTCGAGGGTGGCAATGAGTCATCGGCCCAGGAACCTGAAAAGTTCTCCTTCAGAGGTCAATAGCAGTACTGTCCCGTGAGCCTCCCAATCCAGATGACTGACTTCACCTGTGAAAACAAGAAGATGGAGAACTCAGAAGTTTCACGGCTCCACTCTCTGACAGCACAGGCTGTTTCATAATGGGCTGGGAAGGGGTGTGAGCATGCCACCACAACCAAGAGGTTAGCTTTGTGACACTAGTTGTGTTTGTCTGGGAGTCTGACCCTGGGAGCTATGTGAGGTTCGCTGAGCAAGATCCAAGTCATCCCCTCTAAGTGAAGTCTCAGAGAACCAATAAGGGCTTTATTAGCTTAGCTCTTGCTCCATTAACTCAAAAATATAGACTAGTCAAGTTGAAAACTAGAACATTTATCAAAACGTAGTTTTCAAATGACTTGCAAAAGATCATCAAAAGCTTGCTTTCTTTTTCAGAAAGTGAAATGATGCAGCCAGGAGCCCATTCTTTGGAAAACAGGCCATCCCCAAGGACCTTCCCCCTCCCCGCCCCCATGAGAGAGGCTGCCTACTTGAGTCTTGCCCTGGAGTCTTCTAGTCATAGTGTAGGAGAAAGACAAAACAGGCACAAGGGGTTGGAAAAAAGGCTGACACGTGGGTGAAGATGGGAGAAGTGTTAGACACCTGTCTGCCTGCCCAACCCCACCTGTCCCAGCTCTCACTCCCCTGAGGTTGACTTTCTCTGCCCTGTCATATTGTCCCAGGAAAAGGTAACAATTCTGAGCCCTCTAGAGAAAGAGGCGCTGAGAGACTTGTCTGAGACACTTAGCGCTGGCACTCAAACTTTTTCTTAAGGATATGAATATCAAGAAAGAACTTACCTAGAAGTAAAAAGAATACTAAGATGGCATTTGACAAATTCATTGTTTCTAAAGATGTCACCAGGTGAAAGTGATGGGATATATGTTTCCTTTTCTGCCTGTGTCAGTGTATGTATTAATGTTTGTTATTCTGTATGTGTATGTTAATGCTTGTTAGTATGTGTGTTCATATGTTAGTATGTTTGTCAATGTATGTTAGTGTGTTATTGCTAGTATATGCCAGAGTATCAGTATATGTATTAGTGTGTGTTCATGTATATTGGTGTATCTCAGTATGTGTATCAGTGCACAGGCTACACACACGAGCACATGGTGCACACATACAAGAGTAAATGTCACACCCTCAAAGGTCATTTTTATCCACCCTTTCATTAGTTCTGAGCATAGTAACAAAGGCCAAAACTAAGTGCAGGGGAGGTGGGTGGGAGGCCAGTCTGTTTGCCCATCTCACAGCCAAAGGGCTGAAAGGCAGACTGAGATCAGAGCTTTCTGGGTGGGTGTATTAGTATGGATTCGAACTTTTGGTGATTATTTCAACTCTTTAATCACATTTAGATTTATTTTATCATTTGAATTGTTTTGTCTGTTCCTTCCTGTTTTTTTTCAGTTCATACATTGAGAAAAACTGTTTCAAAATCCAAAGTGCATTGTAGTGATATTTCATTTGTATTTTAATAAATAAAACTTGCCTTAATATCAGAGACTAAAACAACCCCATTGGTCAATCTTACAGACCAGGCAGTGGTGACACACACCTTTAATCCCAGTAGTCACACTAGTTTGCCACAGAAACTGGGTGATAGTGGTGCATGCCTTTAATCCCAGCACTAGGGAGGAATATAGATGGGAGGAGACAGCTCTCAGACACAGTCTCATTCTGAGATTCCTGGAGGCAGGATCTCCATTTCAAACTGAGGTAGAGGTAAGAGTCAGCTGCTGGCTGTTTTGCTTTTCTGACTTTCAGGCTGAACCCCAATATCTGTCTCTGGGTTTTTATTAGTCATGCTACAGTACAGTGTATTTTAAACTTCAACTTTTTAAATTAAACATCATTGTGAAGGTGTCGAAATGGATTCCTCCTGAGTACTCCGGGCCTGAATTCTTCAGCACATTCAGGAAGTGTCAGCTTTCAGATCCTATCAGGTGTGAGTCTTCCATACTGGAGGTCTGTAGTTATGAGCTGGGACTGCCAGGACTCCAGGAACACAGATGAATGGCCAAAGACACCAGGATTTCCCTGCAGCATGACCTCTCTGCAGAGGGGAACCCTACAGTCCAAGTACTAACTGCACGTAAGTAAGGGTTGGGCAAAGGGCGGCACAGGAGACCAGGGCCAAAGAACAGCACAAGGGATGAACTTGAAGGGCCAGTGTGGGAGGCAGTATAAGGGGCCAGCACAAGGGTCAGTGTGAGGGGGCTCCGCATGAGGGTGCCAGTGCTAGACATGAACGCGAAAGGTCAGCATTAGGGACCAGTGTAAGAGGTCAGTGCAAGGGGCTAGCACATGGCAATTCTAACTCTTCTGCTACACTCTGTCAATACTGATGGAGAAGGCAATTCCTCGCTGTGTCTCTATTCCTTACAATTTATTTGTAGACTAATGGAACACCCATAATTGTGTTCCTCTCTCTCCTTCTCCTCCCCACGCTCCTAAAATTTTCAACATTTGGCCTCAGGATTTGGACTGGCTCTGGGAAAACATGATTAAAGCAAATGGCGAGAGGCTGGAGCAAAGCTTTGAGTTCAATTTTGCCAATGAATTGATTACACATTATTGTGCAAATGAGCTGTTGTTAAAACCTCCCTTGCCTCACTGGAACCATTTTCATCAGTAAGAAGGTGATCGGCATACCTACCCCACAGCAATAGACATAAGAAACCATGAGAATAAGGGACATTTTAGGCACGTTTCCACAAAAATTTCTATGATAAAGCATTAAGGAAGAAAAAATAGCAAATATTAGGTCAGTATGACCTCATTCTAATATGTGAAAATGACTACAAGGCTAGCAAGTGTTACACAGACCCCGTAGGCTGTCTGTGCCCTAGAGCCACCCTCCGGGAGGGATGTGAGGGAGAACTTCCACTCCTTTGTCTCTAGACTGCAACTTATTTGGTTTGGTTTGTACAATGCTTTATTGTCAAAACTGATAACATATGAAAATAAAACAAGTGGGAAAACCACCACAATCTGAAAATATCCTTAAAACACTAAAATTTTTAGAGCAAAGAAGAAAGACATTAGCCAACTCACCTTGTCACACCTTGTTTTCTCTCCATGAGCGTTTGTTCACCCAGCTTATTTGATCTTGCTAGCGATCTCTTTCAGAAGGCCTTTGAGATCATTAAGCTTGGGAAGGGAGAGAAACGGAACTCAGTCTTACAACAAATTTCCAACATTCCATTTGAAATGACAAGTCCGTTAACCAGGAAAGGCAACCTGGGGAAGGCAGGCAGACCCTGCCTATTGCTAACTTATGGTGAGCGGTTAGCAAGCAAACCAACATCAGATTCATAAAATGCACGTCCAAAAGGGTTTCTTTCCTCCTAGACCCAACAACTCATGACAGCACAGGAGGAGTGTATACAAATGGACACAGACACTGCTAGTAAGATACAAAGGAAGCTTGCTATATAAAAATGTAGTGCTAATAAAAATTATGAAGATACAAGTAAGCTATGATGCATGCCTCCTAACACATAAACAGTAAGCTCCAAAATGCAACTCACATAAATGATTCATAAGATCACTCTGCATAGTATGAGGTCCGTGGCCTCATTTTAAGTCACATGCCACCTTGATGTCCTTTATAAAAGCGCATGGACAAGTTCTAATTTCTGTGTAGTCGGCTCCCAGCTTACTGGGGTGGGGGGATTGCGCTGAAGTTGGGCCTGTTTCCAGTGTGAGCCTCTTCTTTTAATTAAGAGAGAGAGAGAGAGAGAGAGAGAGAAACTATGGTAGCTAATGGCTGCCTCATTGAAAACGGCACAGTGAGAGGCCACTTCTAGGCTTCAGGTCAGCTGTGAATACTTTGTTTTTAGTTATAATGAGATGGAAAGGGTTCTGCTCCCCTCCCCATTAATAGTAAAATGGTATTAATAAGCCACTTCAAGGAGAGCACAAGACTCTCCAAGTAAAATGAATGATACAGAGAACAAAAGGGAAATAGGCCAAACTAAGAATCAGTTTTGTGAAAAGGTAAACAGAATCAACAGATCTTTAGCTAGACCGCAAGAAAAGCTGTGTCTATTGTAGCAGTGTGGGCCTGGATTTTCCTCAGATGTGGGGAGAACACAGTCTAACAAACTCCTGCAACAAGAATGGTGGGCAGACAGGTATAAGCTGCACCTGGCTAGTCAAAGGCCACAAAGGCACCTGCTAGTCATACAAAACTCCTGTCCAGGGACAGGCTGGTCACAGGCCATTAGGCCACATGCCAGATAAAACAGGTATCTCATGAAATAAGCACCTCAATCCAGTCCTCTTCATTTCCCACTAGGGCAGCTTGCTAGCCACTGGGACTGGAACCTCACTTAGCCAGGGGCTTCTCTAGATACATACAACCTAAGGAGTCTGAATCGAGATCATAGAACCCAGGCCTACAAGATGGCTCAGCAGGTAAAGGCACCTGACACTTATCCTGGTGACCTGGTTCAATCCCCCAGGCCTACATAATTGAAGGAGAGAACCAGATCATAAGAGTTGTTCTCTGACCTCCACACCACAGTGTGGCATGTGCACCCACCTGCGTGTGCACACACATACACACAATTAAAATGCATACACATACACACAATTAAAATGGAACCAGTATTTTTAAAGAATACAAAGCTCAAACAAACAAGGAGAAAGAATTGGCCTCAAAACCGTCCTAACAAAGAACAGCTCAGGAGCAGAGAGGTGGCTTCACGAGAGAATACCACCCAACATTTAAAGATGAATAAATACCAATCTCATTTAGCCTCTCCACAAAACAGAAGAGGGACTGTTTTCAGACTTCATGTATGAGGCCAACATTACCCTGGCTCCAAAGTCTGATTAAGACGACAAAGAGAACTACAGGCCAACATCCCAGTGAATAAAGATGCAAAAACATCAATAGGTTAATAGGAACTCAATTCAGGAGCACATTGAAATGACCACACACCACAACTAAGTGAAATTGATCCCTGGGATATGAGAATGATTCTGCATGCCAATCAGGGGTGGCACACACCTTTAATCCAGCACTCAGGAGGTAGAGACAGGCGGATCTCTGTAAGATGGAAGCCAGCCTGATCTACACTGTGAGTCACAGGACAGCCTGGGCTTCAAAGAGAAACCCTGTCTTGAAAAACAAACAGACAGACAGATAAAAGGATGGTTCAACAAACAAAAACCAATGGGTGTGGTAAGCTAAATGAACAAAATGGAGGACAGAGTCAACATGATCCACGCATTGAAGGCAGAAAAATCAGCAGAAAACTCTAGCTCTGTTTCGCAATAGAAACTTAAGAAAATAAGGACTCTTAGACACAATAGAGACTATGAAGAAAGAATCCTATTATCCAATATCCCATCATCTCTAGTCTTCAGACAAGACTGCTCACCCTTGCCGCTGTTATTCTAAACAGTATTGGGAGTTGTAGCCCAGGAGATCAGGTAAGAAAAGGAAGTAAAAGCTATCTAGATCTGTTTGCGTGGGGTGTGAAGTAATGTCTTATAACAAAGACTTCACCAAAAACCTTTCCTGAAAAAAAAAAGCCTAATGGAATGGATTTGTTAAAACTGGTATTCCTGTTTTGGAAAACAATACAGAAGTTCCTGAAAATGGCCTCGTTACCCTACTCCTGGTACCCAGCTAAAGAGCTGATGTCAGGAGGATGAGGCAGCCCATGTTGACCTGTTCACTGCAGCACTAGTTACAGACACAGAAACAACCCAAATGTCAGGCAACAGATTGACAGGTAAAGAAAAATGTGGCTCATGGACACAGTGGAGAACAGTTTCACCGTAAAGAAAGGAAGAAAATCCTACATCTGCAAGGACACAGGTGACCCAGATGGCACTGTGCTGAATAAAATAAGTGAAGCACAGATGGGCAACCCCCTCCCATGTGATCTCACTCACATGGTCACCCTAAAATAGTCAAAAGGGTTAGGGAAGGGAGGAATGTCAATTTAAAAGGAAAGCAAAAATATGCTAAATTCTTGCTCTAGGAACAAAAATTCAGAACATGATCCCCAGAATTCTATGAGTGGAAAGGAAGGAATTTTGGTTGTTCAGAGTAGAAAGATGACAGAGAAGGTGACAGAAAGGGAGGTAGAGGCAGTGAGACAATTCGTGGGATGCGGGAGGCTCTGAACTATATGGATAGGGCTTCCAATGCTGAATTGTGGCAATCATTTTGCAATGTATACATGCATCGAAATGCCTGACTGCATGCCTTAAATATATTCACAGTGGCAGAAGCTTGAGGGAGCTCATCACTTCACATCCACAGTAAGAGCAGGGTGAATGAATGTATACATAACCTCAGCTCATTTTCTCTATTCTCATGCAGTCTAGGACCCAAACCCAGGGGATGGTGCCACCCACAGTGGGCTGGGTCTTCCTATATCCACTAATGTAATTAAGACAATCCCTTACAGACATGCCCAAAGGATAAACTGATCTAGACAGTTCCCCACTGAGACCCTCTTCCAAGTTGATTTTAGATTGTGTCAAGTTGACAGTTGAATCTAACAGAAGTGGCTCTTATGGGCTCTTCTACAAGAGGGCTGGGGACTTAAGAAGTAATTCTGCTCCAGTCCCCAGCTCTTAGGTGAATTGTACAGACAGCTGAACAGAACCATGTCTAATTTTTTTTTAAACAATGAATGTCTTCTTTTGTTTTCTGACCACTCTATAGCTGAAAACTCAAAGACATTAAAGATAAAATAAATGCTTCTGGAACTCTGAGCCATACCTTTGTATCCAGTTGTCTAAATCGATGCCTCATCCTGCAAGGAAATCAGAAAATAAACTAAGAGAAAGAGTCTGAGGGAGGCTATTTGGCCCTGTTTTCATCTTTCAAAGGACAGAAGGCAGATTATGTATAGTCTCCAGTTTGGGCTCAGGCCAGCACCAGCTGCATTGATCTCTGATTTTCTTCCTCATCTCCAGGCAAAGCAGAATTCCTTTCTCAGCCCAATTAGACAGACGGAAAAGTCATGCATGTCTGCTGACAGGAGTGGTGAAAGATGACTCAGAAGTTCTGCCTTCCTTCACATCCAGAATATGGGAGTCTAGAATACAGGCATCCACGCTGTCTCAAGAAAAAGAGCAGGCTATACCCTTTGGTAGTTGTGTGGATTCTAACAAAGAGATTAGTTCTACTCATATTTACTTCTACTGGTTAGAGTAGATTTTGAGGTGTGCTAAACTCTTAGAAAAAGTGAAACATGGGGATTTATAAAAGGTCACTAGGTCACATAGGGATTTATAAAAGTCCCACACAGTTTAAAAACGATAGTCTGCACTTTCCAGAGATAGCTTGTAATAAGCCACCCCCTACCTCTGTAGTTCAGCATTGTAAAGACAAACATGCCGGTAGCTCCTGCAAGATAATACAATTACCCATGACCTCTGGGTCTTCCTGGAACTCACTTCTGCAATTGTGGCTCCTGTTTCTTGTTTCTATGGGTGCTAATGTCTGTCCTTCTTTCTTCTCATCTTTTTTTGTTTGGTTGCTTGATTTTTTTAAGACAGTTTCTCTGTGTAGACCTGGCTGTCTTGGAACTCACTCTGTAAATCTAGCTGGCTTTGAACTCAGACATCTGCCTACCTCTGCCTCCTGAGTGCTAGGATTCAGGGCATGCACTACCACCCAACTCAGCCATTAAAGGCTTAGCTCAGATCTCAGTGCCTTGAACACAGGACATCTCACTGTCCCAAGAGAAAGATATAGCCTCTTGGGACCCCTTTCTAATCCCATGTTCTTTAGGGGAACAATCAGATTAACTGAGGTGTGATCTCTGCCTGTGTTGAAGGAGTGACATATGTCTAAGTATTTGTCATCTACAATTGCTTCAGTAGTACTGTCACTTGCCAATGGAAACATGCCTTACTGAGCATGCTCAGATAAGCTGTCTCTGTCCTTCCAATTTATATATGCAAAGGGTGCCTTGTTACAGAAGTAAGTGACTGACGTACTCCTCTGAGCTGTCGTTGGCTTTCGTGTTGATCTTGACAAGGTAATTCTCCTTCATGACACCCTCCCATGCCAATGTCTCATTGTCCTCATTTCTGAAACCTGAAAGAATGAGAAAAGAAAAACATTCAGGTTGTCTCGTTTGCCTCCATTTCCTGAGTTAACACCTGCCAAGCATCTGAGAGACTCTGGGACTAAGACGGATTCATCTCCAGCAGCAGATCTGACTACCATCTCTTACCAGTGACAGAAGCAGAGCGATGGAATATTAACAGATTTCTTAGCAAGAATGAGGGTGGGCACTGCCCGTGTGAACTAAGAATGCAATCTTTATTCTAACCAGAGATCCGTTTGAAACTTGTCTGTGTCTTTTGAGACTTAGATCGCTCCACTAATGATCTGGGTGCCCACATTTAGTGAGTCCTACTTCTCTGCTTTGATGACAGGGAAACACTAAGCCATTTGGTTGGATGCTGACTACGGATTTTCAAACTCCCAGTCTAAAGTCAGGAGGTTTTTAGAGGAGGGCAATCTGAAGACATTGATTCTACTCTGAAACAGGTGGTCTGGGAGTGGACCGTGAAGAAAGCCTTACTTCCATTCTTCCCCTTTCCTCTAAGCCAGGGTGAACTATCCAAGCTAGCCTGGGACCTGTTCCAGGGAGATTCTTACTTCAATTTCTTATGGTGTCTGGGCCTTTCAGATGAAGGCCAAACAAGAAACCACATCATCAAGATAATTAATGTTTGCAATGGACACCAAACTCCAGGAATTTATGGGAACAGGAAAGAGATGCTTTGTAGGTGGTCACACAACAATCGAAATAGATTTGTGATTTGTTTATTTGGTTAGGTTTCTTTCCTTATTCCATTCATTCATCCTCTCTCTCTCTCTCTCTCTCTCTCTCTCTCTCTCTCTCTCTCTCTCTCTCTGTTTCAAGACAGAGTTTCTCTGTAACCGCCCTGGCTATCCTGAAACTCACTTTGTAGAACAGGCTGGTCTCAAACTCACTGAGATCAGCCTGTGTCTGCCTCCCGAGTATGCACCACCACACCCAGTAATTTGTGTAGGTTTTACCCTTAACTTACCATTTAAATGTGTGTATTCTCACGTTAGTATCTATAAACTCTAATGCCTTACTGTACTGAAAAAAAATAATTGAAGATCAGAGTAATACGTAAGTGACTGGATTTGAGAAAATTCCAAAATCAAACATGACTTTATCTTTAAATGGCTGTTATTGCTTTTGAAAACAGTTCCTAACCTATTTCCTTTCAAGTGTGTTTTGGAGTAGTTTCTAATGTCTTTCCTTCAAAGTAAATCTTAGAACTCAACAATACATGATTGAAGCTCCGGGACACCAGCAGCCAGAACAATGACAATCAGCCAAGAAAAATGGCCAGCTTCCTTAACAGTGAGGGAGAGACTAGGTGAAATGGTGGCCTGGCATTTTTACCCAGGGTACTGAAAAATTAGCAGGCTCTAAAGTCCATATTTGTGTCAGAAAAAATAAGTAGAAGCACCCAGCTATCTTATAGGAAAAGCCCATCCATTATTACAACTTAAGAGAGGATGAGAAGGTTGTGCGAGATATTAACCAAGGAATCAGAGATAATACATATTCATTATCTAGACATTTTTCGTCTAGTAATCATGAAACATGAAAATAGTAATCTCGTAACATGAAAATGATTCATGTGCTCAAAATACACATAGACCACTTTTTATCACAACCTCATATATTACTAAGAATCAAGCTAGGGCCAAGACAACTCAGTGGTTGTGAATGTTAGCTACTCTTTCAGAGGATCTGAGTTCGATTCCAAGCATCCATGTCAGGCAGCTCACAACCATCTATCACTCTAGCTCCAGGGGCATCAAGCACGTTATCCTCTGCAGGCACCTGCACATATATGCACATACTCACATGGAGACACACATATACACATCTTTAAAAATTAAAAATAAATCTTTCTTGAAGATCCTAACAAAACTACATATTTAACAATAAGGGCTTGGTTAAGTTAACTATGGTATATCCATACACTAGAATATCTCATAGTTAAAATTCTTAGCATAGAAATTATTTGTTTATAGGTATAAACATGTTTATAGTGCATTATCAGCTATATAAATGAACCAATTATTCTATATTTTTTGCATACTATACTCCAGGCAATATACATTCCCAGAAATCAATGAGAGCTATTGATATTTATCTCTGGATGCTGGTCATATCTGCCCTCAATCCTTACTGGTGCTTTCCTGTATTTTTCAAATGTTCTATAAAGAGTATATATTGCCTTCCAAATAAAAAAAGAAACAATAAATTTTCTTGAAATGCAATTACTAAGTAGCATATATGCTGTGGGAACTCCTTCTCCTTCATCCAATAGCCTTTAAAGTACCAGCCCACTAGGGCGTGGTTTCATTTATTTTTAAAAAAAGCCTGGCAGCCCTCTGTGTGCCCTCTCTTGCTTCCAGCTCCCGTTCTGACTGCTAGACTCTCTGTTTCCTGTTTGCAATGAGAGGACTGTGGTTTGGGACATTGATCTGTAAGTTTTTTCCCCTCCAATAAATAACCCCTTTTAATCAAACTGGTGGAGGATTATTTTGCGTCATTACATATATTTTTCTGAGTAGAAGGTATTGCCAAAAAAGGGGGGAGAGGATAAAAAAAAGTTTGGAGTCTGACATTCTGAGCATTATTTGAAAAAAAAATCTTGTAGTCTTTCCTCTAAAGGAGGGCAATTTCAAAATAAATGACCTCCCTATCATTTGGAAGCAAACACAAAATACGCTTCGGCAATGAGCTGCCAGCTGGAGTCTCTGGGAGAGGAAGAGTGCTGTGGTCTCTAGAATTTGTCCTCTCCAAGAGGCAGCAAGGGAGCATGAACTGACTCCGCTGGCTGGAAAGTCTCTGGTGAGGGAACGGGGCTCTGGCTCCCTCTCCATCATCAGCACCATTAAGGAGAGAGGACCTGTCCTTCTGTTTCTTAGTGTCCTCCTGGGAGTAAGATCTGTTGGAAGAGAATAGGTACCGTTGCTTCTTCCAACTGTCCATAGAGCATCTCTCTCCCACTGTCTCCCTGGGAGATGGATAAATAACATGCATTTGTGACACACCTGTTTGCTTTCTGAAGATGAAACTCCTTCCTATTGGCTGCCTAGATGGGGGATCTGTTTCCAATTGATGTTCTTATCTTGCCTCATGTGATGCATTTTGTCTTTCTCCTTAAGCAGAGCCTGAAGCCAGTGTCTGCCTTCTTGACACTGAGATTCCAGGCTTAGTGTACTAGATCCCGAGAGAATGGACCTTTATTTCATCCAGTCTCCATCAGTCCATGCCCAACCCGAGTCAATGTGATGGACAGTTCTGTAGAACATTCATTCCAATTCCAGAAAATAATGAATGTTAGACTCTGCTTTCGTCTTTACCCTGAGTCAAAGCCATCCTCATTGCAACAAATACAGGTGTGTGTGTGTGTGTGTGTGTGTGTGTGTGTGTGTGAGTGTGTGTACATGGTCATGTGCTCATAATGTGTGGGCTATGTGTACATTACTTGAGTGCCTATGTACATGCATAAGTGTATACATTTGTGTAGAGAAACAGGCAAGCATTGGGTGTTTTCCTCAACCACTGTCCAGTTTTGTGTTTGAGACTGTCTCTCAGTGAACCTGGGGCCCATTGATTGGTTATATCTGGCAAGCAAGCTAAAGGAACCCTCCTGTCTCTGCCTCCAGCAATGGAATTACAGACATGCACCACCATATCTGACCTTTTGCACGTGTGCCAGAGATTTGAACTCAACTGCTTACACTTTGGGAGGCAAGACTTTGGTCAATGGAGCCATCTCTCCAGCTCCTCTTCCTCATTATGACTTTTATTCATTGTCCAAAGAACAAAAAAAAATGTATAAGCCTTTCTAAGGCTTGGATTTGCCCCTCAGTGTTCTCCCAGATCCTGTAGACACTCTCATCTACATGATTTCAGGAAGGAGCCAAACCGAGACCATATCGTTAAATGGGCGTGCCATTAAATGCCTCTGCTATTCGGATGTGGTTTTTGAGAATTCTAGTTCCTGCACTTGCAGTTCCTACCCTGAACATGAAGACTTCCACTCTTTCAGTTAGTAATGGCTCAGTTTGTTTTCCAAGGCAAAATAATGGGAAGAAAGACAGCCACTTATCCAAACTGTCAAAATACTTTCATCCAGAAAGACAACCACACATGTGCAATGGTTAATGACACCCCCAAAGTGTCATTTAATGTCTTGGAATGACACTGTTGAAGTTGAGTGTGAAGATCTTTCCTGCTGCTGGCTGTTTGAAAGCTGGAGGTGCCTATATATTCTGAAAGTCAGCCTGTAGGTCGGGTCTCGGGATGGGAGTGAAGGTCAGCCGTGAGTATCTTGCCTCCACTTTGATGTGAAGGATCAGATGATGGCTCTCTGCATTTAAAATCTGCCATAATTTCCACTAACCACCATATCTAGGAACGTGACATTTTTAGATTCGAAATCATAATATTTAGAATTGCATCAAGCCCAACATGATACGTAAATCTGGTAGTAGAAGTTCATATCCATTTCATCACACACCTTTTGGAGATTGACCAGAGCACCTCACGAAGTCAAGCATTGTCAAAGAACAAGCCCCAGAATGGCATGGAGCCATGAGAGGGGTGTTGTGATGGAGATCCAGGAATACAGAAGTGGCAACAGTGTGCTGGAGGCCACAGGCGGCAAACAAAACCTTCTCTGGAGAGTTGCACGGTGGACTGCCACCAGTGAAACGAGAGGGGCAAGGCAGCCCTTTGGGAGGTCACCCTGCTCCGGTGTTCCCCAGATACCAGGCATGGAGCCTGGGGTTTGAAATTAGTCCTTCTGGGTTTTCATCTTCCTTGAGTTGCTCTCTCCTTCCTGTTGCTTTCCTTCCTTCCTTCCTGGGGTAGGAATATTTATTTATACGTGCCCCCATCACTGGACCTAAGAAGTATGTGACTTTGATACTTGCAAAGACTCACAGCTGCGTTTTCATGGAGTCTTAGATGAGCCGTTTGAGTTTTGGATGCTTGAACAATACTGGAATAATTGTTAAGACTTCAGGGACCAGAAGAATGAAAGAAACTTGTCTTGCATTGTGAAACAGACATGAATATTTGGGGGCCAGAAGTAGAATGATACCAGTTGGGCGAGTTTCCCCCCAAATTCCCAAGTGTTAAAGGGTGGCCCTCCAAGATGGCATTATAGGGTGGTAATGACACCTTCAAGAGAAGGGGCCCAGAGTGCTCTGAAAGGCGATATTGAGACCCATTTCTGAGTCACCCCCTGCTCCTTGGCTAGTGATATAAGTGATCTGCTCTGTCATGTGTTCTCCGCCAGGCCCAAGGCAATGGAGCCCCCAGCCTTGAGCTGGAATCTCCAGCATGGAGCCAAATGAACCTTTGTTCTTTATAGGTTAATTACCTGAGCTGGTTTATTATAGCGATAGAGAGCTAACTAGTAAAAGCAACCCAAAAAGTCCTTCATCCTATTGGAAGTCTACTTAACCTCCCAAAATAATAACTTCCCAGAAGTAGTAGGGGGCAAAAAAGAAAAAGAAAAAAAGGGAGGGAGGGAGGAAGAAATGAGGGAGGGAAGGAAGGAAGGAAGGAAATCCTAAAACCAAAGTCCTAGCTTCACACTATCCATGAATCCTACTGGGGAAATACCTTATTTATGTTGTTATTATTACGTTTGTCCCAAAGCCATACCCAGAAGCCCTGGAGAGCTTCCTACCCCACCCTGTCCCTTGAGGCACACATTAGCTGGCCTGACACCTGATCTTCAGAGCCACACAGTGAACTGACTGTAGTGACACAGACTGCACATTCCTGAAATAATGAGCCACTGCTCCAGAAGCCGAGCCCGGCCAGGTAACTCACTCACAGCAGGCGGAAGACTCCATGTTCTTCTCTTTACAGCAGCATTTGAAACACTTCTTCACCACCATGTAGAAGTAAGCGAAGACGACGAAGGGGAAGGGGATGTTGAGGCGGTTGCAGTACTCCTGCACCAGGAAGTAGCGCTGGAACTTCCAGACCTGATCGTTGTTCTCCTGCACGGTGCCCACCGTGTAGCTGGCAGGAGAGAGGGAAGACACAGCTTAGCAGTCTGCACTGTCCATCACCCCATTTGCCTGTGGTGGTAACACAGCTGGGCTGCCATCCATGTGGTGGCCTAGGCCAGGCAGGTGGGAGGCGTCCATGTTGATACCGCAGCCTGGACAACTTGGTGCAAGCCACCCGCTGACCTCAGTGGGGGATCTAGCTTTGGTTCTCTTTTCTTTTTTTGGGTTTGATTGCACAAGAAAAATGTCCAGTGAACTTCGAAATGATCTTGATTTACAAACCTTTCAATGATAACCTTTGCTCACCAATCTGTTATCGTGCTAGTTACAAAAAGGCCAGGGGTGATTCCCTCAGGAATATTTTATTACCATTATGTGTCTAATTGAAACAGTCTGGAGAAAGTTTGTTAGCATTTCTCAAGAGCCTTGGACAAAAGCCAAAATGGCTGCCCCTAGGATGCCCAATGGCCGCCCCTAGGATGCCCCTAGGGAACAAGATTCGGCAGGGGAAGGAGAGAAGGCCTTTAGGAAGAGCTGTCACCAGGGACTGTCATCTGGGAGCTGTACAGACTCCAGTTACAGACATACACAGTTGTATTTGGAAAGGAATGTTGAGGATTGCCCTGTGGTGTGTCCAGAAGGGCAATCTGACCCTCTGTGAGCTGCAGATGAAGGGACACTAGCCTACTCGAGCACGCGGCTCTGGCAGGCCTTGCCCTTCTCCCCAGTTCCCTCTACCTTGCTAAAGGTCATTTCCCTTATTTGGTCAATCCTTCCTTCTAAGGCTGACTACTAAGGTCCAGCAATCAAAATCCCCCTTTGGCTCACCTTATTAACATGTCTAATTAAAATTAAACACCTAATCTTAATGTGGGCTTCCCCTTGTACCCCTATAAGCTGCTATTTTCCTATGTGCCATGTCTGTTTCCTCTCTATCCCCAGACAATTCTTTGCCTTCCAGGACAAATACTGCTTCTCCCTCTCCCTTGTTCCCTTCTCCTTCTCTCTCACCCTCTATCTCCTGTCTTTGTCTTTTATTCCTGTCCTCTGACCCTCTGGGGCAAATAAATCTCCTTTGTGCTGAGAACATGGTCTTGGGGGTCCTGAGCCAATCCTTTTCCCTTCAGTGAACATGCGGAAATTAACAGATGCGCAATTTCTGGAAACCAAGATGAGAAAGAGCTGTCCCTCTTCACCCAAGGAGCAACACTGTCTCGTTGACTATGAAGATTACAAGCCAATCCGTAGGCGGTGCACAGCTCTCTCCGCTGCTATTGGAGTTAACGGAGCTGAGCACAAGGTGGCCGCTTATGAGTTCATCCACAGTTTAGAAACTTCATACAAGCATTTCATCTGAGCAAGTCAGCTCGGGATCACGTGTCTCTGGGTAGAGTACATACTACTTTGGGTGAGGTGGCGTTCAGCAGCTGCATTGTGGGAACTAACCAGGCAAGAATTCACACCCCTCTTCTAACTCTTGAAAAGGCATCAGAAAGCTGGATGGAACTCTCTGCCAGACTCCACAGATGTACATGAGCTGTGAGTATCATGAAATACACAACACGACAGCCCAGGAGAATCTGAAAGGCACAGTTTTGAAAAGGGAAAAGGAAAACATTTCCAAAAAAAAAAAAAAGTCTCTTAATGGAGACATGGACTCTCAATTTTCTAACCAGAAATACATTTTCCCATTTCTTTGAATTTTGCTGAGCACCGAGAAACTCACTTTGATCTCTGTTTCTTTCTCCGTGTTGAACTCGGCAGTGGTGGGAAGAGGGTGTGGCAACTTGTTACCAGCCTGCAACGCTTTTTGCTTAACATAAGTTTTTTGTTTTTTTTTTTAAGGAGCCTTAAAACGTTTCATCATTTTGACCCAGTGACTTCACTCCTGGGAGTTCACGCTAGGGATAAGGAGAGAGTTAAAAAAAAAAAACCCTACACAGAAATAGATACACGCACATGGCTCCTCATACACTGCGGGGAGAGACACCTGAGCCCCTTACCTATGAGAAAAGAACAACCTGCACATTCGACACGGAGCGCACACCTCCTGGTTATGGATGATGAGCGTGATTTCATTATGCAGCCCTGAAATCAGGTTTATAGGTAATTTTTCTGCTTTGGAAAAATTGTCTATGTTAAGTGGAAACAACGAGGCTCAAACTCATACTTTCAGGACAGTCGGTCTCTCCACGTAAATCATGACTCCAGGGAGGAGTGGGTCTGTCACTGGCAGTGGCATCTCTGGCCTCCCAGCTGGGCTTGGGTCTCCTAACCTTCCACTTCCCAAGCATCACATAAGAAGTCTGAGTGCTGCACATAATTATTATGATGTCAATTTTGCATTCTACACGTAACTCTTTATAGTAATGACTTTCAAGTTCTCCAAACACCCAGGCTGTAAAATAGAAAACACTTTTCAAGGGCTGGAGAGATGGCTCAGAGGTTAAGAGCATTGCCTGCTCTTCCAGAGGTCCTGAGTTCAATTCCCAGCAACCACATGGTGGCTCACAACCATCTGTAATGAGATCTAGTGCCCTCTTCTGGACAGAATACTGAAAATACTGTATACATAATAAATAAATAAATCTTTAAAAAAGAAAAGAAAAGAAAACACTTTTCAATACGCCAGGAACCGGTTTATTGATCTATTTGGGCTCTCCTATAGTTTAAGCACCTCCAGCTCACTGCGTAGCTGAGGATGATCCTGAACTTTTCATCCTCCTGCCTCCATCTCTCAGGGTTTGATTACTGGCATTAGCCACAAACACCTGGCTAATTTGGTGCTTCAGATCCAACCCAGAGCTTCTTACCTGCTAGGCAAACACTCTACCATCTGGGCTCCATCCCCAGGTCCTATAGGATAGTTTTCTAGGCAGCCTATTTATGTTGATTAATTTAATATGTAAATAACTCTGTAAGTCCTGCTAACATCTATGATAAACAGATTGGGAAACTGAGGCACAGAAAGAGCAGGCAAATTGAAGTGCTGAAGCTGGGATTTGGCCTAGCAATCTATCCCCAGGTCTATCCCACATCAGTCAAGCAAAATGTGTGATATTATGATAGCTCTCCTCTCTTTCCTAGGGGTCTAATTGAATGACTTGTCATTTTGGGTTAACTACAAAGTATTTGACAATTTGGGCAGTATGCATTTTGAGCACATGAAGCCTCTGAAGATTAGAAACCCACACTTATTGACTACCCGCATGTGTAAGCTCCCTACGGCACGCCAGCGGCCGCCTGGCTGATAGTTTCATCTACATTTCATAGTAGAAGTTTTAGGTACAAAGCAAACAGGACTGTGGATCCAGAAGACGGATCTAATAGCTCGCCTGGCATTCCTTCCCAAAGTAGGTCAGGTTGCTGGGAGGATAATGCTCCGCCTGCTGTCATTATCATCTCCCCTGGTCCTCAGTTCCTTCTGTTCTCTACAAAGAACACTGGCCTCATCTGCCACAGCAGTGGCTCAGATCTACAGAAGCACCCCAGATTAGTGACACTCGGTCTAAGAACCTGCTGGAAGTCACAGCCCTCTGCCTTCTGCCAGAACACCCATCTTTATTCTAGCCATGATCTCTAAGGGCACCTCACGATTTCATGCAGCCATTCCTAAGTGGATCCCGATTGCTCCAACCTCAAAAAAACAAAACAAAAGCCACTGCATTCACTTTGAGGCAACAAATGTTGTTTTTGGATGTTTCCTACAAAAGACATTGCTGTGTCTGGATGGAGGGAGAAGCATTACAACAAGAAGCACAAGTGCCTCCCATCTTGTCCTCACTCTAGGAGCTCTGAGAGAAATACTGAAGAAAGGCCCTCTGGGGATGAGATTTGTGCCTTGGCTGAACTGGCCATTCAGACTCAATGAAGCACTGTTTGTGTTCTGCAGATCACATAGGGCAGGAACTGACAGACTGAAGCCATTTGCAACCCTGAGAAAGACTGGGAAGAGCAGAGAAGTCCAGGCCAGGACAAGCCATCGGGCATCACTTTTTTTTTTTTGGGGGGGGGGGTCCATTTGGTCCAAGTCCTTCTGGGGAAGCGCTGCAATCCCTACTGCTGAGAAGCAGGTGGGCCTGTCAATCACAACTTTGCCTTTGTGTTATCATTCTCCACCTCAAGAAGCCTGTGCATCTCTGTTTCATTTCTTCCTCTGGAGAACCAAACTTCACGGCCCTTCCTGTAAGAATAACAATTTCTTCTGCACCTCATGGGCAAGATAAACCCTGGGAACAGTACTCCTGATAAATGATGAAAACCTGTGTTCACCTCTCATGAGGGAGCTAGATGAGCACCTAAAAGCCAACGTCTACCTTCTCTGGATGGCGGCAACTTCTAGATTTTTTTTCTTTTTCTTTTACATTCACTCCAGATTCAGTCAGTCAAATTAACATGGGAGTCCTCCATGGAAGGCTGATAATTGAGGATGGCATCAAATTGCTTTACCAAGATAATAAATTTTGTGTTATTTACATGCATTAATGAGTGTGTGTGTGTGTGTGTGTGTGTGTGTGTAAAACATAGGTCAAGTTCAGGTGTTCCTTCAGTACTGTCAACCTTTTTGTTTTGTTAAGACAGTAACTTTGACTGACCTGCAACTCAGGCACTCATGAGGTTGGCTGAGTAGCCAGGCCCTGAGATCTGGATGTCTCTGCCTCTCCAGCACCAGGACTGACAAGTGTATTGCCATGCCTGGCATTTAATGAAGGTCATGGATCTTGAACACAAGTCTTCAGGCTTGCATAGCAGGCACTATGTTACCAGTTGAGCTACCACCTCGGCTCTCTGAGTTTTTGCTTTATAGTCTTTAGAAGTTAGTTTTGCCATCTGTAGAGAAGTTAGATTCTGCAAAGACAGGCCTTCTACGGCTGATGTGTGAAAATGGCTCTCAGTGACACAAGCATCAGAGTGGCTTGGGGCTAGCCTCAGTTGCACCAACTCAGACAATACTCCCAGGCTGTCACTGGTCATCTGCATCTTCCTCGAGAGACCCTAAAACATACCCCTCCTCACCACCTCTCCAATACCCTGTTAGGATGGTACTGTCCCTGTCAATATCTCTGTGGATTGGAGGTGGGCAGTGGCAGTGGAAGTCATCTCATAGGACCAACTGAATACCCTCTGTAGAGCAGCGCAGGAGAGAGGAGGAAGCAGAAGCCCCTTGGAGGGAGAAACTCACTGAGATTGGAGATGTTGCTAGCCTTCGGCAGATGTTCGGAGTTCAGAGAGCCTTGTGCACAGATGAAATCCAGACATACATTAGAGGGGTGATATGCCATGACCACAGAGCAGAAGGATGGTGGAATGCTAACACTATTGCTATAATCCATTGTTTGTATGATGAATCATAACGCCAGATCAAAAAGGAAGTCTTTCAATACTTACAGGAGAGCCTTCTGGAACACAGATCATCTTTTTCTGGTTAGAAGGCAAGACAGAGAAAAAAGAACTGACATGACAGATAAGGAGTTGAGGGGGAGGGGGAACCCACCATCCACGAGGTAATAAAGAGAAGAGAGACATTTAACAAAGGAGACTTGTTCCACATGAATAAGTGACTCTCTAAAGCCTTCCTGTATAGCCAAAAGTAGTCACTGAAATAGAAATCATAGGAAAAACCCAGGAAACATTTGCTCACATCCCTAAATGGCTGAAATAGCAAAGAGCCTGCAAGGCCCATGCAAACAGAACCACAGAAGTTTAGTGACAGCTACAGATACTTGAACACTGTGAATACAATGCTGATTCTGGGAATTGTGAGTTCAGTTTCTCCTAAACAATTTCACAAAGAGTCACAAGAAATTTTTTTCCTCAAAAGAAGAAAGAAGAAACTCACAAGATGAGCGCTGGGCTCCTTCATATAATTAAATATGCACAAAAAGCTAGGGGAGATTTGAGTAAGAATAATGAGGGAGGACTTATACAACAGATGTTTTAATGACTTAAAAAAATCTTCAGTAATGAAAACCATTTGGTAGTAAAAACCAAAATAGAAAGAGTGATCAAATCAGAATGCACAGTCTGAAGAAAATTATGAAGAAAAACTGGATGTGAAAACAACAGCAGGTTTTAGAATAAATTAAAATCCAAATAGGCTTCTCAGCTATTCCTTTCTCAAAGATTTATTTTTATTCTAAGTGTATGTGTGTGAGCCTGCTTGAGTTTATATGCACCACATGTGTGCAGGATCCCACAGTGGCCAGAAGAGGGCACTGGAGTCCCTAGCCCTGGAGCTAGACACAGGTATGAGCCACCATGTGGGGGATGGGAACTGAAACCTGGTTCTCTGCAAAAGCAGTGAAAACTCTGGTGCTGAGCCATTTCTCTGGCCCTCAGCTAGACTTTTACCCAATGAGCAGCTCCTTCGGTGTGTCACAGAGGACTAATGGCCCCTCCTTCCCAATCAGACCAGTAATGTCTAATCAGAATTGTTTCATTCCTAGAGATAGCCCTGGCTCATGAGCTCTGTGTCTTCCCAGCATGTATTTTGAGATGTTTTCTGTATCCTAGTCCCCTTTCATCCATATGCTTCAAAGCAACTAGAAGATTTGGATAAAGAGAGGGCTCAGTGCTTATGAGCAAATACTGCCCTTAGAGAGGACCCACAATCGCTTCTCATCATCCACATTAGGTAGCCCGAACCACTGCTTATAACTCCAGCTCCAAGGGATGATATACCCTCTTCTGGCCTCTCTGGGTACCTGCACTCATGTACACATACCAGACAAATGCACATATACATTATTTAAAATAAAGAGGAAGCCCAAAGCTTCCAACACAAAGAGATGATGGTGGTCTGAGGAGATGGAGATGCAACTTATCATTCAATCATTACTCATTGAACATGTGCATACAACATTACACCATGAGCATAAACAGGCTGGACCTGTTTGGACCAGAATAACATCCATTAAGCATTCAGTGGAAAAAAAAGTAATGGTAGCTCTTTGCACTGTTATTTTGTAAGAGGGACAGGAAAGAGTGAAGGGGGCTTTGAACTAGATCATAGAAGATCTGATTAGATGCCACTGACAAAGTAAAAGAAAATAATTGTAATAACCGTGACGTGGGAGATGTGGAGAGGAGCAAGCACAGAACTGACAACCCATGGGAGAAAGACACCAGTGATTCCATTTGCCTTTCAATCAACGATTCGGTTTAGATACGTAGCACTGCCATGGAGCAGTGCAGCCTAGACTGAACAAAACACAGGATTGAAATCCTCCTACCTCAGCCTCCCAAGTAGCTGGGCTTCCAGGTCTGTCCTGCTGGGCCTGAGGGCTACTTCCTAGTTTATTCTAATACATGCCACCATATTAACTATTGGCAATCATTTCTTCCACTCACAGCAGACACTTGACCTGGCCTTGCCTCTTCCCTGTGAAGTCACCAGGAGGCTGCACCCCAACAATGGCTGGTAATGAAGTGAAGGGGCCCATACAAGGCACTTGGAAGGCAAAGCTCCATAAATATTTGCTATTATCATTATAGTTACTTGCTGTCTTTTTAAAATTTAAACTCTATTTCCATAGCTTCCCTCCGACCACTGATGTCACAGCAAATTTTCCGTTTGTGCCGGGGGAGGGCACTCTTTTCTGTCTGCTTTTCTACACAGTGGTAACAAATGTGCAATGTCCTAGGGTATAAGAACATGGCTCCTAGAAGCTGCCCAAATGTGCACGGTCAGTGAGTCCTTGTCAGAGCTGGCTGCCATCCTTGGGGCCTGGCACCTGCATGTGTCTGAGTCATTTCCTGAGTCATTCCCTTCCAGACTCCAGGATGGATGACTTCTGTGCAAATGAATCACAAATTTGTTAGTGCCTCTTCCTTTTCTGTGGAATACCGTCTAGTCAGCCCCCAGTACTCCAGAACCATCCCCAAGGACACATTGGCAATGCAGCTAATAAGGTCCCCATTGTGGGTGCATAAGCTTTCCACTAAATACTATGATGTGGTTTCACACAGGCATGACATCCTGGGGCCACCTGCTCAGGGAGCAATCTCCAGACAGCTTAGCACTCATTAGAAATGGCATGTGAGAAACTGACTCACAGAGCACAGCAGGGCCTCAATGCCCTCAGACTCATAGCCAGAGGTCACTGAGAGGAGGTTAAGACCCAGGAGAAGGTGACAAGAGCCATCACACTGAAGTCCTGAGTGAGGTGACAGCTGGGTAGGGTGCAATGACTCCTCTAGGAAGACATTGATGTAAGCTGAACACACACGGCCATGAACACAAGTGCAGATCTCCGTGACCTGTATGTCTTTAGCAGGAAAGTTCCAGCACAGCTCGGATTCCCTCATTTCCTGACCACAGCGCAGATGCCAGATAGTAAAGACGAGATCCTTCCAGGCAGGCAGCTGCCATGACAGCTCATTACACAAAGATTCTGAGACCTCCGGCCACTCCATGCTGAGGCACTGGCTGCTGTTGGCCCTTGTTCTAACCACTGTGGTCTGACAGGAAGCAAGTTGAGGGAGGGAAGATTCACTCTGACTCATGGTTTGAAGGAACACAGTCCAGCTCATCACAGTAGAGAAGGCATAGCAGTGTGAACAGCTAGTAGCTAGAACTGCCAGGTGACTTGCTCACATCTCAAAAAAAACCAAAGGACCAAAAAGGGGCGAAGGTGGAAATGAGGGTACAAGGGAGAATAAGAAACTGGCACCCGAAGCAGAGCTGAGGCTTGACCCCAAAGACTCACTTCTTTTAGCCAGGCCTTACTAAATGTCCTGAAGTTTCCCGAAACAGCGCCACCCTCTGAGGGCCGAGTGTCCAAACACGTGCACTTCTGGAGGACAGCTCACATTTGAATTACAGCTTCTGCCGATTTGCTTGGTGGTCAGTTTCCCCAGAGCTGCCCAGTGTTACACATGCTCATAGCAGTGGACACGCTGTATGTAATCTTGGGAACACTGCAGGCGACAGGATAGTTTCTGAGACTTGGTTATCAAGTGTGGTGCCGTTAACTCAGTGTTGGCTCTTTGGCTCCGGATGTCATTTTTAGCATGTGGTTGCTTAGGCAACATGACTTTGACATATTCTAACCTCTGATTTTCTTTTCACAAGAAATCTGCAACTATGTTAGATGCCAAAGAGATAAGTGTTCCTAATTTGTCTGTCTCCTATATCACAATGATTTGGAAGCATTAGCAGATAACGACTTGACCATTTCCCACCTTTCAGATGATCCAAAGGCATGCATTAAAATGGTTATGAAAACAGTTATGCCTCTTCTAGAATCTTCTGAAGATTCTACCCTGGGTATTTTTATACTAAGAGTCATAGGGAACATTATTCTTAAAAGAAGTAAATTGGCTCGGGTTGTGACAGGAACACTTGGTGTCCCTTGCAGACTAGCTAGCCTCAGAACCAACATTCAGAAAGATACCGCGCCAAAACCAGAACAACAATCTGTGTATTGTGGATTCATCCCATCATTCATCACCATTCTAAGGCAAACCTTGAATTACAACAGCTATATGGGTTGTGACCAAATATGTAAATTGTGGAACAGTTAGGCAGATTATATACCAACTGAGGCACAACAGAATCATCAGGGAGGCTCCTCACAGCTAAAGACAAGAAGATCATTCGGTTTGTTCTAGATGCCACTCCAAGTACCTCTCATGCTTCTGAGAAACTCTATGAAAGTGAGAAACTTATCACAGCTAAACAATGTGGGGCCTGGACAAAACGAAGCTCTGCACACCCATGAAAGCAAGTGTGTGAGACCCTGTGAGCAGCTTGGCAAGAGTTTCCCAGTAGAGGCCAAAACCAAACTGTGCCAGATAGAACCTCTGATAGTTACACCTTCCAAGTTCAGGGTTAATGGTGCTCCTGGGACTTTTAACTTTCGGATTATACATCCGAGGTATCCCTGGTTTCTGGGTATTGGTTTCCATAAGTTTGTCTTACTTAGAAAACATACACCAGGAACCTTAGGGGTGATTTGCACACAGCTATCATGCTAATACAGTCAACTTGCCTAGATTTGGAATCGCCTAGGAGCCACATCTCTAGCAGTGTCTATGAGAGTGCTTACAGAGAGGTTTAATGGGAAGAAGACCCACTCTGAACACGGGTAGCACTAGTTCATGGTTTGGGGTATTTGGCGGAATACAAAGAAAGATGAGCAGCAGACACAATGTGACTACCTGCCTCCCACTCCCATGACTTCCCACCACAATAGGCTGTACCCTCAAACCATAAGCCAAAACAAGCCCATCTGTTCTCTCGTTGCCTGTGTTAGGTGATTTGTCACAGCAACAAGAACAGTCATTGGTTTAGTTGCTCTCCAAGGATGATGTCATGCTAAGCAATGCCTAGATTGAAGGGAGTTGGTCACATTGCTTGTTTGTGGTATCAAATCAGTCAAAGAATGGTCAATAGACCACCCTGTTTTGTTTTGCTTTTAATATAGTCCCTTTAAGCCCCCAAACACCAAAGGCCACCAGACTCCCAATAGCCTCTACTCTCTGCTCCTCAAGGTGGATATTACCTCTGCCCACACTCTTCCTGCCTGCCTGGCGTAGGCACAGCCCATAGAGGAAGTCCCTGAATGTGTGACACAGACATACCCAAACATGGCGACCAGGAGGTTGACTAGCAGGATGTTGGTGGAGAGCATGTAGATGCACACCAGAGGGATGGTGATCCACTCAGGGAAGCGGGGCAGGTTGTTCTCATCCATCTCCACACACAGTGGCTTGGACTCATTGCCCGAGAAGGTGCAGTGGGAAAAATCATATGTGGTACCTGTGGGCACAGAACCAGGAGGCCAGTGAGGTCCCTCTGGAGAAACAAGGACCATGGCAGGCCGGGGGTTGTGGGATCAGTGTCATCTGATGTCTTGGCAACAATCTTCAGAGCCTCATGCCCACCAGACAGCTTACTGAGTAGCCACTGGGAAATCATGACTTCATTAAGACCAAAAGGAAAAAAAAAGTTTTCCTAGTTAGCTGCAGTTGTCAACTTGACACAGACTGGAGTATCTAAGGGAGTCCCAATTGAGGGGTTGCCAAAGTCAGTATGGCTATGTCTATGAGAGACTGTCTTGATGTGGGAAGTCCCAGCCCACTGTGACAAGTCCCATCTCTAGGCAACTGGAAGAAGAGTAGATGTACAACCTAGGAAGAATTAGAAGGCTAGCTAAGCATTAACCAGTGAGATAACTAGCAAGTAGCATCCCTCTATGGGTCCTGCCTGCAGGTTCCTGCCTCGAGCTCCTTCCCTGACTTCCCTCGGTGAGGAATTATGGAGTGGAAGCATCGCCTTTGTTCAGCATGTCTTATCACAGCAACAGAAACTAGAACAGGGGATGTGGTCATGTTCTGTGCTCCAAGAAGCACCCAAGCTCCTCAGGTCTTTAGTCAGTTTAAAGAAGGAATTGGATCACCCAGAAACAGCTTCCCACAGAGAAACCATCTCCAAAATGAACAGAAGGATGAGTGAGTGACAACCATGTGGGCCATGGGAAGGGACAGGTACCCAAAGCAGTGCCAACAGCACGTGCTAAGGTGAGTGAAGTGAGAAAACTAGGCAAGGCTGCATTGCTGGCTCACCATGTTCATAATGAAAGCCATGGGCACTGTTAGAGGATTGTAATAGAAGCAATTCTTTACCAAAGAGCTGCTTTGACTGCCACACACATAAAAAAAGATCCAGAGGACACAAGGAGAGCTTGAATAGATGCCAGAGCATGGGGGATCAGAACATTCTGTATGGGCTGCTGTGGGATCGTGAAATCAACTAAACTGGCTGAACACTAGCATCTAGGAGCAGTGTCAGAGCAGGTTTGTGTTGCCATTTGGAGTCACCTAAGAGATGTGACTCTGGGCATGTCCATGAAGGTGTTTCCAGAGACTTCAACCCTCAGCGTGGGCAGCTCCTTCCCATGGGCTGGAGTCCTGGACTGAATAAAAAGGAGGAAGTAAACTGAACATCAGGAGTCTTCTCTCTCTCTCTCTCTCTCTCTCTCTCTCTCTCTCTCTCTCTCTCTCTCTCTTTCCCTCTCCCTCTTCCTCTCTTTCCCTCCCTCTTTCTCTCTCTCTTCCCCTCCCTCCCCCACTCTGCTTCCTGACTGTGGATGTGATGAGACGAGCCACCTCACTCTCCTGCCACCACGCTTCCCCCGCCATGATGGACTGACTGTGTCTCCTCGAACTGTAAGTCAAGATAACCCTTTTCTTCCTGGCGTTGTTTCTGTTGGGTATTTTGTCACCATGCCAAGTAAGACGGGTCTGGTAAGGACATTAACAACCTGACATATCACTGGTAGGGGATATATATATCTTGGTGGCAGAACACTCCACTAGTTAGTACAGCAGAGGAGTGTAATGTCACAAAAGGGCTCTGACATACACCATTGTGGCCTTGGTGGGAAAGAGATCAGCATGGACCTTGGAGGAAGGCCTGCTCTGCCATGAAAGTCAGGACCTTTTCTTTGAACTAGCCAATATGCGTCTGTGTGAGTTCAGAGAAGTTCACAGACTCTGGCTCTGAGAAGAAGCACTCTGCCAGAGCCCCGTTCTCAGCCCTGGGCACACAGTGTAGGAAGGTGTCACTGTGCCAGATAGCCACTGACAGAACTCAGAGACTGAAATATGCACACAGCGCACATGCCTGCCCTGGTCTGTCCCCTAAGTGCTGTTCCTCGGTAGAACCCAACCCAGCAGCACAAGGAGCTCTCCTCAAGACAAACGGTGTCACTGTGTCAACTAGAGAGTCCCAAGAGCCTTTCCACCCCTGCACGGAAAAGACCTGCTTCTCACAGTCAGAAGAGGCTTTGGCTCTATAGAGACTTTCTCTCTATAGAGACTTCTATAAAAGAAACCAAAGGGACTGAGAAATGTCACCAGCTAGGTTCAGCCCTGGCTCAAGGAAACACTCCATCAATGTAGTTCATGCTGGCAGGATGGGAGATGATAAGTCGGGGCTACTGTCAACATCAGGAAGCCCCTTCACACAGTCCACCCAAAACACAAATTTGGGCATGCCCATTCCTGACATTTATAGTCTGAGTGGGCACAATAAAGCCACCATGCCAACATCAGCTTCATTCCATCTTCTGAGCAGTGGGCTAAGGATGAAAGCTTCAACCTAAGGTCCTAATGTCAATCTTCCATGTGTTCTTTAGGACTAAATGGAAACCTGGACACTGTGACACAGGGAGGTACAGTTGACAATACTGCTGTCTGAATCAGCAAGGACTGTCCCACTCTACCCTGGGAACTGAGAAATGTCACAATTTTTAAAATTTTTAAAGCATGCGGGCTTGGTGGGTAGAACGCTTGCCTATCATGCATCCCCAGCACAGCACTAAGCAGGCATGGTGGGACATGTCTGCAATTTCAGCAGGGTGGGGGGAGGGGGAGGAAGGGTCAGGAATTCAAGGTCATCCTGAGCTAGGGACGTTGCCTCAAAAAATACTAAGAAATGAAAAGACTTAAAGATTTCCATGAGAACAAAGTAAGATCTTAATCAGGAGCAAAGAGAAGATGTGAAACGGTCAGGGATAGGTCCAGGATGTCACCCCTAGCTTCACCTCTGTCCATGGAGGGGCAGGCTTACCATCCACGTCACTGGGCACCTGGCCAAACATGGCCAGGTAGGGCTCATAGATGACAGAGCGGAAGATCCACCTCCAGCGCTGTTCATTCAGTCTAAGGATCCCCTGCCTGGCCACGCCAAAGGCCACCATCCACACGGCAAAGAGAAACAGGAAGAAGAAAACGTCGATCAGCTGCCAAGGGAGGAGATCAGAATAGTCAGAACTGTGCTCATGGTGGCTATGGAGCCTGGCCATTCCCAGTCAGCCACAGAGACTGGCAGACGGAGGTTCAAGGACCCAGAAAATTTAAGTTATCAAATTGCCTGGCCACTTATTTATTTATCTCATACCAATAGATTGACTTCACTGTTGGGGTTAAGACCAGAGCCTTGTATATGCTCTATCACTGGGCTTCATTCCCAACCCTTAGCCACTAGCCTAAAAACAAAACACCATCACCTTTAGGTCTGGAGATGTTTCCCGAATGAAACCCAAGTCCTGCACTATTGCTTGCTGATCTCCAAACAGCTCGGATTCAGTGCTTTGAGAGTGAAGGCCCAGCTCAAACACAAAAGGGCCTGTGCTTTGGAGGAGCTGGCTCCAGCCACACCTGGCAGCGTTTGCATTTTTTTCAACCCCCAAATTATTTTTGCAGAATTACTTCTTCAGAAAACAAAAGCAGCCCTTGTGAGATGGGAACAATTTACTTTTTCTCCTGCTGTGTTTTGCACACACAGCTTGACGTCATGGTGACTGGATGCCTCCGCGGTGCTTTGAGTTAAAAACCGCACACTCAGCCTCAGCATTGGAAAGGGATGTCCACATGAGCTCATCCAGTGGCCCATCTGATTTCCAGACAGAACCAGCCCCGGAAAGCAACACCCCCAGCCTGCCGTGTTCTCCTGCTGTGTATGTAAAACAAGCCTTTCTCCCACATGGGTATTACAGGGTGTGGAATTTAGGATCCCATCATCTCTAGGCGTCTAGCTCACCATTTATCTCTAAGGAAGCGTGTTTGCCTCTTTGAACTAGAACAACCTATCTATAAAAACGGTAAAAACGGCATAAAAGCCCCCTCCATACATATACTCTTAGTGAGCTATTCAGACTCCAAGAAAGCATGATGCAAAGTGGAAACTGTCAAGAAACCCCAGTGGCTTTCTGGCAGTGCTACACGTCAACACTGTTGGTTCCTTGGAGCTCTCTTCCCTAAAATCTCCCCTAAGAGAGTGGCCTCTGGTAAAAACAGTTTAAAAAAAAAAAAAAAAAAGCAAATGCCACGGTGAACGCAAGCTATCAGCCATGGACTCCATGGTGGGTAAGAGAAGGATGCCCACTGGTGCTGCTGGCTCTTACCATTCGCTGTAGCATTATGATCTTGGGTCCTAAATTCCTGCTAACGGTGAAGATGTGGATGAGTCTTAGAGTGAATATAATGTAATCCAGACAGAAAATGACTCGCCCAGAGTACAAAGAGCTTTTATTAGAAGAGTGGAGCCTGTGGAGGGAAGAAGGGAATTTGTGTTACGTGGCACAACGTTTCAAAGTTTACTTTGATGTGTCATGTGCGTGTGGTGTGTCATGTGTGTGTGTGTGTCATGTGTGTGTGTGTGTGTCACATGTGTGTGGTGTGTCACGTGTGTGTGGCATGTCACATGTGTGGCGTGCCATGTGTGTGTGGTGTCTCATGTGTGTATGGTGTGTTATGTGTGTGTACATCCTGGTATTCACATTGGGTGTCTCACTCTGTTGTTTTCTGTCATGGTTTTCAAGACAGGGTCTCACACGGAACCTGGAACTCATTGATTGGGAGGGACAATGAGCTCCCAGACCTGCCAATCTTGCCCAGCCCTGGTTCCAGTTACAGATGGGTACTGTCATCCTCAGCTTTTACGTGGGTTCTGTGGGTCTGAAAACAGTCCTCACACTTGAATGGCAGGCATTTTGCTGACTGAGCTATCTCCCCAGCTCAGTTTAGGGCCTTTGATCGTCATTTGAGATTTAGCTGTCTTCCCATGCTCTCTAGCTGTGAGGCTGGAGGGATACACTGATACCTGAGTGACTGCAGGACCAGTGTGCTAGCCAAAGTTACATGCGCCATAAACTAAGTGGGCCAAAATAAATCAACATTGAAAGACACTCAACATCCCTAGGACCCTTTCCTTGGATTCTAATTATGCTCCCCAATGCCTATTTGAAAAACAAAAGGAAAATTGTAAAGAACCTTGGATGAGGGGGAAGAAGGAATTTATGATGGCCAACTTGTGTCTCCACAGGACAGGAGCAATGGCCTCTGTGGTCATCTCTGGTGGATCATGAAGTGACTGGTCCATCCACAGACTTGAGATCTCCAAGATTTTTTTTCTCCACCTTTTGTGCCAAAATGCCTGAAGGTAGGAAGGGGAAGGAACTGCTCACCGGAATACAATCCCTGCTATGAAGTAGAAGAGCCCCAGGGTGTCCATGACATTCCACAGGTCAGTGAAATAATTCACTCCGTTCATGTACCACTGTGATGAGAGAAGACAGACAAAAGAATGGGCAACTGGGACCACCAGGCTTGCAGACCCGTGAATATCCATGCAGCTTCTCCCATGGCACTCTGAAGGCTGCTGGTGTCAAGAACTCCACTACCAGAACCCCATGTTCCCAGGGCACCGGAGAGCTAGCTGCAGCTCTTGTAGTCAGGGAAAGGAGGTGTGTTCTCTTCTCTCAAATGAAGCCTCAGAGAATGAGTGTGACCTGTGTGGGAAAACGTGAACTGGCCAGGTGACCGTGGACAGCAGTGTAGACTACGCACTGCGCAGTTACCGAGTGTCTTCCTGACTGTCGTGGATTTGTGTGTTTATTGTAAAACAATATTTATTAGAGCACACACAGTAGGACAAGTTGATGAGTGAAACCTTTTCAAAATGTGTACCTGGAGGAAAGATTATTAATTGGACTGCACAAAGTAGGTTTGTGCACCACCTAGCTGTGTAACCCTTCCATCCGCCTTCCTATTCAGAATCTGGCTACTAAGGGCCTGAGAACCAGACCCTGGGGACAGCTCCAAACAGGGAACAGTAGAATCAGTGAGGTGTGGCACTGATTCCCATAAAAGATGAATGTTCGTGTGTTCCCGTGAACTCATCCGTCTGGGTCAATCTGAGACTTGGCTATCCTATTTCCTAGTGGGTCCCTGACCCCAAGCCCTAGACAGGGTGGCTAAAGGGGCCCATCCTGGGAGTGAAGGACTTCTAGGATCCACCAATATCCTGCAAGCTGACACACAGAGGGAGGCAGAACACACACAGCTTGAGTGGACAAAGGAGGGCAGCATTACCAGATCACAACAGAATGATGACCTCCCCCATGCCTCAACAGCCTGGGTCAGACCATGTTCCACTGTGGGGAGACTGGTTCAAGGTTAGGACCCTGGGAGGACACAGGAGCATCCATTTGTGGGTGCAGTGCTGACCCTCGGGGTACCGACGGCCATTTGCTACTCCATGCCTGCTAAGATGAGAGTGGCTGGCACCAGCCCTGCCCGCCTGTTCTCTGTTTCGTCCCTGCTGGTAGTCTGGTACATACTGATCCGTACTGCTCCAGCCCTTCCTCGCCTGAGGGACTCCAGAAGCCTGACCTGTATTACAGGAATGATAGCTAGAAGAACCCTGGGCCACTAGAATACCAGTACAGGGAGAAAAGATTTTGAGTAAGCGCAAGGCTAAGCGGTGCTCATGAAATACCAGGATGTGTTCGTCTCCTCCGTGCTTTGATGGCTTCAGAACTAGAGGAACTTTCAGAGAAGGTGGGGTGGAGCTTACCACCTTTTAATCAAACATCCACCGTGCTGCTTAGCTCTGCTAGGAGTGAGTTAACTGTGTGTGCACTGTTGACTGTCTAGGATAGAAATCCCCAATTAGTGTGAGCACCCTCCCCTGGGCCAGGAACATCACTCGTCACCGGAGAGTACTGGGTATCTGAGGCCCAGATACAATCTAAAACAGACAAAGTCCTGTTGAGGAGGCCTTCCCTAACAACTGTGACTCTTGTCTGGTAAGGCTGCACAGGTCTGCAGACCTCTTCCTTGAAGAAAACCAACCCAGTTTGGGGCTCCAAAGACAAGGTTCTGCACAAAGGAAGGTAAGCAGCGCCCTCTAGTGACAGATTGCTCAAGGACAAAACTTCACAGCAGTGATTGGCAGACTGGCTCCTGTTTTATCAACCATTCCAAAAAAAAAAAGACCACCTGGGTTTCTCTGCTCAAGTGGAGTGAGGACTGGGACTGCTCTGTATAGCTGTCTCATCTCTGGCTTCAGTAGCCATGACCAGGTGACCCTCAGGAGCGACTTAGGTACACCCTGCGTGTCCCTTCCTGTATTAACACAACAGTCTCTGTGACAAGAAGATACTAGCTCTGGCTTCAGGGATGCACAGCAAATTAAAGTCTAACGTGGACCACTCCCACTTGATGCTGTTCTGGGGACCACGGGAGCATGTATCAGGACCTGGGGCACTCAGAGGACTCCCCGATAGGGTCAGAACAAGAGAAGACACTCCGATTCGTGCTTCTGCTTCTCTCAGGAATTTCTTCAGTAGGAAATGCACCCAAAGAAAGGGCAGAACTAAGAAGCCAAATCACTACACATCACTTACAATCTATTTGCAACTCTCCCATACTCTTTTATTCTCTGTCCCTCTTTCCCTTCCCCCACCCAATCCTCATGACTTAATTCCCTATTAGCCATAAGTCGATTGACCCTCTAACCCAGGAAGTTCTTCTCTAACTGCTGATTTCCATACAGAACCCCTCAGTTCCTCTCTGTTAGTGACACACCAGAAGCCAGAAGGAGAACCGGGGAGTAAAGGCTCCACAGAGGCAGAATTCATACAGAAGGGCTGTGGGCTGAGCAACACCCACAGACTGAAGTCCCCAACTCTGCCTGGGAATGTGACCTTGTCTGGAATTGAGGTCTCTGCAGATGGAACTGGACAGGTCAAGATGGAATCCTGATCCAACATGACTGTTGTCCTTAGGAAATGGAGAAATTAGGACACACCTGCACATATGGGGGAAAGGGGTGGGACACCATATGGACATGATGCCAGGGGTCAAAGTGTCACATCCATGAGGAACAGAATGCAAAGACGGCCAGAAAACTTCCAGAAGCCAGAAGGGATAGGACAGAACTGTTTCCTTCGTAGTACTAAAGGGTACCCGTCCTATACCCTCATCTTGGTCTTTAACCCTCTAGAACTATAGGCAGTACACTGCTACCCAGTCCATCTTGTGTGTCTTGGGGCTTTCTTCTTCCACCTCCACTGACAGGCTAGCACCTTCCACACTGCTTACCAACTAGTCAAGAAGACAGGTACACATGGGCACCAGTGTCAGGGCCCCTCCCAGGTCCCACACCCATAATCACCAATTGACCAAGACATACCCATGCTAAGAATATATAAACAGGCCCCCAGAATCCCTCACAACCTAGGAGTCCTGGAGAATGCACATAAATATCTGCCCGAGAGAGTTGGCATGGGAATGTAAGCCAACATAGTGTTCTTAGACTAGTCGGGGCCCTACAAGGGCAAGAGCAGCATTGCTGCCCCTTTAAATCTCTTCCATCACCAGGCCTTCTGCTTTGCAAACTGTCAGTACCTCATACGCTGTATACCTAGTACAAGCCTCCTCCATGGAATGTATTTTAACCTTAGGGTTCAGGTCCAGAAGAGACAACAGAACGACAGAAAAATCTGAAAGGGCTTTCTGAGACCAGTTTTCATCATGGGTCAGGACATTGCCACCTTCACCATCAACATGAATTTCTTCAATAGCTGCTACCTAGTAAGTCCCTGCTCCATGGGACCTGGGGTCATTTGGATTCAGTGGTGGAACAAGGATCCCAAAACTACACACATGGGCCATAAAGACCCCACCGGGATTATGACAAGACTTGATTGCTAGGCATTAGGGTGCTCAAGATGGACAGGCTCCCAGGTCCCCAGTTGCTCAGCAAGCTGTCCCTGACGGTACTGAAGGAGAGCACACAGAAGGTTCCCAACGATGGAAGAACTCAGGCCAAGGTCTCTCAACCACGCCCCTCCTCTGTCCCAGCTTACTGCTGCTGCTCTGATAAAACATTCTAACCAAAAGCAACCCAGAGGCGAAAAGGATTTGTTTGACTTACACTTCCAGGTCACACTCCATTGCTGAGGAAAACTAAGGCAGGGGCAGGAACATGGAGGAACATTGCTTGTTCACAAGCTCACGCCCAGCTGGCTTTCTCCTACAGCCCAGGACCACCTGCGTAGGGATGGTGCTGCCCACAGTGGGCTGGGCCCTCCTACATCAATTAGCTATCAAGACAATCCTCCCATAGACATTCACCTGCCAATCCTATCTAGACGATTCCCTCTGTTGAGGTTCTCTTCAGATGGGTGTAGGCTGTGTCAAACTGGCAATCAAAGCTAAGGCACCTTCTGGCTTTAACACTAGTTAGGAACATAGCATGAATTCAGTGCTAAGAGATCTCACTGTGGGGCTCAGAATTTGAAAGTCACCTTCAGGTCCGTAAACTGTCACCCAGGAAGAATTTGCTTGCAGCTTAATGACTGCATTTGTAGTTCAGAAACAGTTCCAATTGATCGTGATGTCAGGAAGCTGCTACCCACTGACGACACCTTGAGGAAGTGCCCAGTGCTGTAACTGTTTCCTCCGAATTGAAACATCCTCTCCTGGGGTAGTACAGAGGCTGGGGGTACTGGGAAAGTTACAGGTGCCTCTCCAAGGCTGTATATGAACAGTCGCAGGTGCTGGGGCAGGAGACACTGGTGGAGTGATCTGTCCACAGATTAGCCTTTGAGTTGCAGAGATGCAGCTTTCGTGAGTTGCCTGGGTGGACTTTTGATGCTGCAGCTGCCTTTGAGCCAGCCACTCTCCCAGGAAGCTCACTGGTTCCTTACACTAGACTCGTGGAATCATCTCTTTGGTGTGTCGTCAGTGTCTTATCTGGGGTGAGCAGACATCTATTCACACCTCCCTGGGGAGAGCAACACAACACTTGCTCACCTGCCTCACTTCATCACAGAAGAGGACGAACACCAGGGCATAGAGGATCAGCTCGGGCGTGTGCGGCACAGAGTGGAAGTCCATGAGCAGCACGTAGGCAAACAGCAGGAGGAAGGCAATGTAGAAAACCACGTTCCAGGAGAAGACCACGAAGGGTGAGGTGAAGAAGGCCACGTAGTACCAGAGCAGCTTCTTGTGCTTGTCAATGGGCTTCTTCCTGGACCAAGCCAGAGGTGGGGCAGAGTCACCATCCACACACACTCACACATACTGATACACGTAACATATACACGTTCTCTCACACACTCACATACATTCATATACACTGATACAGTCACTCACACATGCACAAACACACACACACACACACACACACACACACACACACACACCGGTACTACCTACCACAGACAAGGAACAAACAGGGAAAACTGGATCAAAATGCTGACCCAGCCAAAACTCAACCTTTATTTTCATCGTTTGTTTTGTTTTGTTTTTGTTAGTTTTTTTAGTTGATCAAAAAATCCAAATTCAGTTTCAGATATTGAAGATGACCCCAAGCCCACCTGCTTGAAATCCAACCCAGAAAAATCCAGGGTAGATGCCAGACCACGCACATAGATGCCATAATAGATGTTCTAAGTTCTGGGCTTACAACCATTTGCACAAATGCTCAAACACACACACACACACACACACACACACGCACATGCACACACACACACACACACACACACCACAGATGCTCACACACATGATTAGATGCCCCGGTCCACACCTGAATGATACGAGGCCACAGCCCACCAGGGGGATGACAAATAGACACAGGATGATCTTCCAGTTCTTCGTGTCTCGGGAAATCTCTCCATACCATTGCTTAGAAAGAAAATTCTAGAGGGAAACAGAGACAGAGAACACAGTCCTTGTTGATTTAAGTATATGAGAGACAGGACACAGTCCCCATCCCTGTGCATTCCGGAAATATTTACCTCTATCTTAATGTCTTTAATTTTTAAATGTTATCTGGATCCTAAGGTGTGAAGAAGCAACTTAAAATTCTGTTTGATTTTCAAGTCTTTTTTCTAAATTCAATTCTATGGGCTTTAAAAGAGAGTGTTACATGAGTGAAAGTCACTAAGCTTATGAATTTTTAACTACTATGATTCTTATTTGTGTAAGCTTAAACAAGTATGAGTCTTCAGTGACTGCTAAGTTCAAAGCCAGGGCCAATGCAGTCTGTAGAGTCCCCAGAGATTTCTGGCTGGAGGCAGATGGATGCTTTTATTCTGAAGCTAAAAGGAAGCTGGGAAAGGAGAGACAGAGTCAAGGTGGTGTGCATGGAGACACATTTCCCTGGCCACTGTGCCAGCACCTGAAGGGGGGGGCAGGAAGGGCTTCCATGATGGTGGAACCTGGAAACTCATATTGCCACCAAAAGATAGGTGGGGGATAAGGGATCTGACCACATGAAAGAAGCCCACGGCTGGAAAAACAAAACAAGCAAATCAGGTGGGGTCTAGCATATAGAGGGCAGAGCGAAGAAAAACTGGGGCCCACTCATTGCCACTAAGAGGGTTGGGAATGGTGTGCTGTGGCCATAGTCCTGCATCTGCTCTCCTATTGGGTTGAGGACAAGGGCTTCTCTTGGGCTCCCTGCCATATCCTCTTGGGGTTACTCCACAGATATGTGCTTGGTTGAGGAGAGGGCAAGCTAGACCCCAGAAAGAGCACCAAGCAAGCAGCACATTGCAGTTGTAAATGCCCTGAGACTTGCAGCGGGCTCTACAAGGGACCCAGAGGTTCCTGAGAGCTCCAAGGGCCACCTTCCTTCTGAACATATCATGTCTGCTTCTTCCTCCCCCAGTTCACCACCTGCTAATGACCTCCAGAGCAAACCACTTCACTGAAAGCCTTGCCTGTCTCTTTTCTGGCTACCCAGCAAAGTCTGAAGTTGGAGGCAATCCACAGAGGATTAAATCCCAGTGCCACTACTTCCTAGCAAGCAAGCATGGGAAACATGCCAGGACCTCTCTGAGCCCTGAGTCCTCAACATAAAATGAATTACGCCCACCTCCACAAGCATGGTGCAGATGAAACACATTACAGGCATGGTTCTCCCACCTACCCTTGCCTGATCAGACCTACAGTGTTCCAGGGCAACTGTGGGCACAGTTAAGCTTGCCTCAAGACCAGCCCCACCTGTCTTATGATTCCTCCATCACTCGTGATGACCACAGTGGCAGCAGCTGACACAGCCGACCTTCCCTTTCATACAGAATTTCATGGCATCACCATAGCAACTCTCTGACAACCTCAGCTGCTGCTGCTTGGATAAGAAATCCCCCACAGGCTCTCAGGTCTTTCTGGTGGGGTGGGCCATGGAGGGCGGGCCTTGTAGAGTTACCACCTAAGCCAGTTTCCAGTCCTGGTCTGTCCTCTAATCCATGGGAGTGCAGCATCAGCGCCATGATCTCTGCTGCATTGGGTTGGAACTGTGAGCCCAAATATGTCTGTCCTTGCCTAAGTTGCCTCTGTCACGCATTTTGTCACAGAGAAATACCTAATAAACTGGGATCCATCATTTCACATCTGCTTTAGTGGGCTGAGACCCAGGCAGGGGGACCCAGAGATAGCTCATCATTACAATGCTATACTATTTGCTTTGTGGAAGCCCAAAGAATTCTTTCTCCTTGCCATGTGTCTTAGTTTCATTTCTATTGCTGTGATTAAAAAAATAAAAATAATACAAACAAACAAACAAAAAACCTGAGAAAAAGCACCTTTGGAAGACAGGGTTTATTTTAGCACACAGACCCACAGTACATACAGTCCATCGTTTCAGGGAACTTGAAGCAGAACTTGAGGCACAATCACATCCACAATCAAAAGCAGAGAGAAATTAATGTGTACTTAATATTCTCCTAGATTTCTTTATTCTTCTAAGGTCCAGGATCCAAAACTAGGGATTAGTGCCACCCAAAGTGGGCATGGTCTTCCCACATCAACGAAGGCAATCAAGGCAACTCCCCCCGACACACAGATACACCTACTGACCAACCTATCTAGACAATGCCTCCCTGAGACTCTTCCTGGATGATTCTACAGTATGTCAAGTTGACGATTAAAGCTAGGCACCACACTGTGATTTGGGTTTTAGATATTTTCCAAAGATCCATCACTAAAGGCATCGTTTCCAGTGGGACACTTGGGAAGGTGGTCCAGTCATTAAGAGGATGGGATCTAGGGGGATGTCTTAGGCTACTGGGGGTTACACCCTGGAAGATACTTTGGTTCCTCCTCTACCCCCCCCCACCTCTTTGCTTCCTAGTTTCCATGAGGTGAGTGTCTACCTCTACCACAGCTCTAGCCATAATGCCCTGTCTCATCATGTATCCAGAAGCAATGGGCATAGCCATGCAGGAACTAAAACCTCCAAACCCTGTGAACCCAACTAAACCTCTGCTCTTTTTTAGGTAATCACCTCAGGCATCTCGCTACAGCGGTGGAAAGTTGACCGGTGCACTCCTGTGCCATCTCTTGAGGTGAGGCTTTTCACAAAAGCATATGTCTCCTCATTTTTCACATTGTCACTCAGGGAACCCCTCAGTGGTTTTTACATGGGATGAAGAAGGTGGACTCCTAATGCCATGTCCTTAATGCTACTGGTAGCATGTGACGTCAGGCCCGTTCCTGGGTACAGTTTTCAGGGCCTGGCTTTTGCTTACCTGGACCCCAGGCTGGGCGATGAAATGCTGGTCTGTGGCCTCCACCGCCAGCTCCAGGCAGTTGCTCCCGCCCCAGGCTTCACAGGAGTAGACCAGCAGCTGCTCTGCTAGGTCTTCGTCGTTGCTGTAACACTCAGTGAACAGCTCTGCATCGTCATGGGGAAGAAGGCTGGGCTCAGCTGGTAGACATGGAACCTGGCCGGCCTAGCCCCCATCAAACCCTGAACAGATGGGGCATGAGGACCCAAGCATACAGAAGGCATAGAGAAAGCTGACCAAATGTCACCCTTGCTACATGGATGTTTTCTTTAGACACAACATAGTTTTAATCTCTTTAAAGTAGAAGGTATTGTTATATGCTTATGGAACTGAGCTGCCTCTGTCACCTAGGGAGGGCCCTCTCTGATGGGTTCTGTCTGGACGCAGGCAGAAGGACCTTGCTCTCTGGGAAGGACTCAGAATCCTCTATCTCTCCTTACCTAAAACAGCCCCTTCTCCTTCCATTTCCTCCCAAGCCTTCTGAGTGAGACATCTTTGAAACGCTATGGTACACTCACCCACAGCTCGGGTTTCATATTCATTGGCCAGTTCCTCTGATTCCCCAGCAGCGTTGATATCATTCTTGACTTTAGCCAGGGTCTTCAGAAGCTTGCTGGCTCCCAAGGCTGCCAGAGTACAGCCTTTGGTCTTTTGGGGGTAGGCAGGGATGGGGAAATGTTGGTTAATTCATAGTCTCTTGAAGCATTGACATCATCTTTAGAAAAGTATAGACAAGCAGGAAATGGCAAAGTCAACTACTCATTGTGATTTAAAGTCAAGTCTGAGCTTGGAACAGACTTGGACCTCAGTAAAGTATCAATGGTCTTGTAGGTAGAATCAGGGTCTAAAAAGAAAATACCTGGATAAGTATTGGGGGACATTCAGCCTCTGATGGCAGGAAGCCTGACTGTCCCCTTATCTCAACGTTATCATACTATAACAGCCAGGATACTGGGAGGGAATATAAGAACATTGAAGACCTGAGCCATTTAACTGAAGGCTGTGTCTGAATTCAGCCGTCAAGGACGGAAGTGCACACGGAAGCACAGGTGCCCATATTTATAGAAACCGTGATCTACCAAACCACAAAGAAAAGTCTCAATAAATATTTCAAGCAGAATTTTTATAGATCCTACCTCCTGGTTCATAATGGAATTAAGCGAGAGATCATTGTTTTTATTTTAATCTTATCATCACTTACTGCTGGGGATCAAACCTAAGGCCTTGTGCATGTGAGGTAAGGGCTAAGAAATTAATTTCTTTTTTAATTAGTAAATGCATTTTAATTTAACATATATAGGGAACGTTTTGTATATGTAGTTCAGATGTGAATTGAATATTTATCTGTGTAGTGCTTAATTAAAGTTTGAATTCTGCCGTCTTAATTTGACTGAGGTTGTTGTCTCTTACCGTAGTTGACATTATCTTTTGAAAAGTATAGACAATCAGGAAATGGCAAAGTCAACTACTCGTTGTGATTCAAAAATTCCCAAATCATTGCAATGCAGTTCTAATTCCTACAAGCCTATATTGCTAAAAGCGTTAGACATTTTTGTTAAATCACTGAGGATCCAATAATTCTTTATTCTATAATAACAGACTAGACCTGAGTTTTAACTATTGACCATGTGATTTGTTTAATTTTTGCCTTAACATTGTGAATAAATTTTTAGATAAATGATTTAGCAAAAACAAAGTAAGATTTGGAAAGAAAGGTTTCTTTGATGAGGGGTACACTTCTCTGTGGGTCTAAGGGTAAGGACTTACAATGCAGTATTAGAAATAATACTGGTTTAGAAAAACCAGGGTATGATGCTCTCCTCTGAGACTCGTGACTTAGCCCCTAGGCAGCTGGCTATGTTTATAGTGCCAGGCACAGTTTGACCTCCTGTTAAAAAGGCCTTCTGTCCACTTAGACAGATGTTAGTTATCACCGAGTTCTTAGCACCACCATTGCACCTTGAGGGATACCTTGCCATTCTGCCCGTGGTTGTGTTTCAAGGGCATCACAGCTGGAGAAGGCTGTTGATTGCCCCCCTCCCTTGGCTGCTTGTCTAGCACCCTTGGATACTATGGAAGCTAGACCAGGTCCTATGTCCAAAGTGTGCAGTTTCTTATCAATAGGTATGTAGTAGCTTCAACCTCTGGGAAGTAACCAAGGGCAATGGCAATAGTATATATCGCTTTGGGGATCAGAAATTAATTTCTTAAGTTAAATTTCAGAGCTTCTTATACTTGGGGAAAAAATCATGCAGAGGCCCCTGGAGAGCAGGAGTGGACTGGAGGACCCTAATTGACCCCTTTCCGGGGACCACCCATCCTAGGCACACCTCCAAGGACATGCAAACAGATGCCCTAAACTTTAAACTAGGCATGAGTGTAGGTTAGACGAGACTCCTATGACACAGCATTCATTTGGCATCAATTCAGTGTGGGCCTGGACATTTACCTGCTCCCAAATGACCTTGGAGAGTTCCTTCTTGTTCTGGAGGATGGCCCAGATGAAAAGAGCTTGCAGGGGGTGCCGGGTGGTGAGGGATGCATCCTGAGAGGAGTGAGAACATCGGGTCACCACATGCAAATGTAACCCACTTTCTGTACACTGTTTTAACAATAAAATGGGGTGGTCAGAAAGCATGAGAAGCAGGCCCTCTGTTCGGAGACCTCTGGGGTTTGGGGCTGAGTCTGCTTTAGCAGCGCAGTGGTGTGGCTCTCATTGCTCACTGTCGCTCAGCAGGTGGTGTGATTTGACACAAAATCTTTTATCCAGCATCAAAGACAAAGTGCAACTGTATGGGAAGGTAAAAGGGGGGGAGGAGAGCCGAGAGCAAAGACTAAATGATTTCTGATGCACCATGGAGAAAAGCGATTCTTCTCCATTTCATAGATCAGTTTCTCAGACAGAGGGGGAAGAAAAGTGGTCAGGTGAAATTCAACTTTCCTGTGGCTTGTGTCCAATTGTCACCAAGTAATACGTGCTTATTTCTTTTTTTTTTATATATTTATTTATTATGTATACAATATTCTGTCTGTGTGAATGTCTGCAGGCCAGAAGAGGGCGTCAGACCTCATTATAGATGCTTGTGAGCCACCATGTGGTTGCTGGGAATTGAACTCAGGACCTTTGGAAGAGCGGGCAATGCTCTTAACCTCTGAGCCATCTCTCCAGCCCACGTGCTTATTTCTTTGGGCTGTCATTCAAAGAGTGGAGGTCTAGATCATACTTAAGATTCTGTATCTTCAAGGAATATTTTCAGATGGAAAGTGTGTGTGTACCCTCCTACAGCTCCCCTCTTGATTTGACTAAACTCTAAACTGTACATGTGAGGCCCAGTTATGTACTGTGTTTCAAAATTTTAACATAAATAATACCAAACAGAAGATATACACTTTCAATTCAACCACACACTGAGCTCATTTACACACACATACACACACACACACACATACTTAAAAATCTCAGCTACAAATGAAAATGACACAAATCTCAGAGTTACAAATGGTAATGAGCTAGTTTAGGTTTCCCCAGAAGCAATCCTGAGATAAGAATTTGAGCCAAGTTTTTTTATTTAGAGAGTGAGGCAATAAAGTCAGGAAAGAAAGAGGCCAACAGAAGGCACACGGCCAAGCAGGCAGCCAAGGCTGCGTTGCCAGAAGCTCAAGCACTATGCTCCTGAATCGCCTCCTTTGGGTGAGGGGCAATCGGGGCGTTCACCAGTACTGGAATACTGATCAGAACAAACTCTAGCCATGACTGATGATGCTGTTGAATGGAACTGGACCCGCCCATACGCAGAATGGAATCCTGCGGCATTCACATCTGCTCTCGCTGAAATATCCACTACTCCATTTATTGACAGAACTACTGGCAGTCCTTCATTGTTTCACCTGGGCAGCAGGGAGCTGAAACACGAGTGGGAAGCCATCTGTTTGTCCCTGTTCCCCATCAAATAGCCTCGGAAAGTGTGTCACACAAGCCCTGTGATCTAGAAATGATGGATCTAAACAGAGCCAGGGACTAGAGCGAGATATTAGAAAGCTTACCAGTGACTTTATTCTTTAGAGAAAATGCATGCTGCCCTTCTAGCTGCTTTATGGCAATCAGGAAGAGAACTGAATTCTGGGAAACGGAAATATGGAAACAGAACTGAATTCAAACAGACAGCTCCACTGTTTCCACCATTACGTACATGGAGTTCCACATCCAAGTCATCCCGGCTGCTTCTGTCTTCCTTCCAGAAGCTTCTACGGAAGTTTGCCACCAGCTTCCAGACGAAGGTGAGGAGCGCGTCGTTGTAGGAGTTCTTGGCGATCTGCAGGTTCCGGTACACGAGGGTGCTGAAGTGGGCGGAGAAGAGCTCCGTGAGGACGTCGTTGGTGAGAAACTTCTGCAGGTTCAGGCCGTTCTCCAGGAAGAGGCGGACAAACTTGGGCCTGTCCTTTATGAGGGCCGTGAACATGACTTCCTGCAGGTCAGCCGACTGAAGAGAAAGAGCAAGAAAGAGCATGTACCGTGAGATCAATAAAGAAAACACAAGGTGTTCTTGTATTTCAGCCACAGAGCCCTAGGATCTCCAACTTCCCTCTCCAACCTGCATCTAGGTAGGAGAACACCCAGGTGGAGCCTTTGACTGTGACCTGGGCTCTTTCATATGTGGAGATAGCATGCCCACTGAAGCGCGACACGGGCCAGGCACTGATGCAGGCATGCAGCATAAAAAGCATCAGGGAGCAGAAGTCAATGGTGGGCGTCTACAGTAGACACTGACTCCGAACCAACTGCCAGTGCTTCAGTACACACTGAGGGATCTGCTGCCCTCCCTGGGTGATCTCTGACCTTCTCTACAGTGAGAGTTCCCAGTGCAACTGTCAAAACAGAACCCATCAAGCCACATACTGTCTCGTAATGGTCTGGACTGTGACACAGCAGCGAGTCACTGGACCCTGGGTCAATATTTTCTAAGTCCCTGGTAAAAATTATCCTACAGAGCTTTTCCAGGAATCCTTTTTTTCCTTATTTATTTTTAGTAAGCGTCTTAGTGTGGTATCTCAGGCGGGCCTGAAACTCACTACATACTCGGTGCTGGCTTTGGATTCATATCAATTCTCCTGTATCAGCCTCCCAAATGCTAAGATGACAGGCAGGAGCCATGATGCCTAGCCTTCCTAAGAGTCTAAAGAAAGACCAGTGCTCACTTCAGCCACAATTCAGGAGGTGCACACTGCGTCAGCTCTTATGTGCATTACACGACTGCTATAATATTTATTATGAGTTCGTTTCATTGCCAATACTCACAGATCCAAAGGGTCATTAAGATCCTATTCCTAGCATTAAAAGAGGAAGGTACAAAGTCTGACAACATGAAAACCTCCAGCAGAAGCCTATGGCATCTGTTCTCAGGAACCCAGGCCTGGTTCCCACTGACTCCATGACTCCACCCTAACGACAGCCTACTTAACTCCTTGGCTGGCCCTATTTTCATGGCAGCATTGGTGGGTTTTGTGTCTGTCTGAGGCTGTTTTCATAGACTCACATTTTGCTTAGGGTACATTTTAAGGGTTCCTTGGATTCCTCCCCTCTTTAGACCTCTCTGAGATTAACAGGGCAGAGCTCACTGGAGAGCATAGCATCTTCTCCGCTGCACTTAAAGCATGTGTCCAACACACCCACTATCTTGCATTTCATTCTAAGTGTGTGTGTGTGTGCGCACACGCGTGCGTGTGCACGCCTTCCCATTGGTCCCACACTGAACAGCTTGGTTCAATGGTTCTAAAACATGGGGACTCGCTACAGCAGACTGCCATAGTCAACCTTGTTTCTAACTCAGCAAGCTTGTGTTAGAAACCACCCAGCAGCTTACACCACTAACACTGCCACTCGTCCTAGGACCACACTGAGAACCACTCACATATGGGAAAGGAGAGGCTTGACAGACAGACACACATCTGTTTCCGGATCTTGATCCTACCGTTCAGAGAGTCAGACAAGTCAGACAAGATTTTTGTCTTGATCCTACCGTTCAGAGAGTCAGACAAGATTTTTGTCTCTCAGTCTCGGTTTGTTTTGTTCTGCTTGTTGAAGACGAAATGAAACAACCCAGGTCACACATGCTCTTCCAGAGCAGCCCTCCAGACACCACCAGGAAGCCCCATCCTATAACATCCATGGTGCTCTGACTAATGTGTCAACAAAATGAGATCATCTCTGCTGCGGTTGATGCGAGTGGCCAGGAAACTACTGCATGCATTGTAAAGGGCTGCGTGATGTCACTGTAAAATTGACTTTGAAGTGGATGCTAGTACAGAGCTTAGAAGGGGCCAGTGTTCTAAATCCTCTAGGAACACCATCTAATTCAATCAGTGCAACAACACAAAGGGAAGGTAGGTATTACAGCAATTCCCTTCGTTTTTGGGTGGGCTTGGCAAATATTTAACAATAGCTGTCTGAGCGAAACACAGACCCTGATGTAGTGTCTGCTGACCCCCAGGGTGCACATACTCCTGCCATGGTGTATTTTCAGCTATTACTGAGACACAGCAGAATGTAGAACCAGGAATAGATAATGGAGGGTCACACCACTATATAATGTGGGTGGTAGCAACAAAAGTAACCCCGAACACAATTCCTAAGTGCAGCAAAATAACTAAGAAGTCATGGAGAGGGAGTGTTATATGTGTGTGGTACATGTGTGTGCATGTGCAGGTTTGTGCTCATGCAAAGATCAGAGCAAGACATCACATCTCTTCTTCTATTACTCGCCTCTTTATGATCCTGAATCTGGACCTTTTTCTAAACATGAAGCTTGTCTCGTTAGCTTGCTTGTCTAGACAGAGAGCTCTTGCAATCTACCAGTCTCCGTCCCTCAATGCTGATTTTGCAGACACACATAGTCATGCCCAGATTTTTATGTGACTTTGGTGATTCAAACCCAGGGCTTCATGCTTTCAGAGTGAATGTTCTAACTCCACAAAAGTCATTTGCTTGGTTATTTCTTATCTTTGGTTTTCATGAGACTTATTCAAATTGTAAACTTACACGATGTGATTTTTCATAATGACTATAGTCAACAAGTAACTCCCCCAAAATCTCTAAAAAAACTAGCAGCTAGTTTTTGCAAGACAGTATGAGTTGGCTTCAGCATGGCACTGTGAAAGGGAACTGACCCAGTGTATAGTTGAGAACCTTGCCCAAGGACACACAGACAGCCATTCCGGCACTCAAACTCTTAACCAGTGCGTTCTTTATCCTAACCACCTTCAGCTAAGTTAATGAAATTAAATGTATAATGCTATTATGTGTCTGAGTTTGTTTATTTACCACCTGACCTTATTTAAATAGAGCAATGTACACAGAGGGATTTATTTATGAACCAATTAATTAATGCACTTGCAGCTCTACTTGCCTTCCATTAATGAAAGCCTTGTGATGTGTAATAGGGTTCATTATGGTGCAAAGACCAAATGCAAGACAATGTTTGCTAAAGGGATGAATAACTCAAAAATTCATGAGCCATTACTACTTTCGCTACTCCCATTAAAATTGATCATATGTTAATGTAAATCAAATCGTGGTCTTTGATGATTCGGTGGTTTGTGTGAGAGCGCTTTCTGAAGCTGGCTGCTGGAGATGGCAGTTGAGTTATGTCAGCCTTCAAATCCATCCATACACATGTACATAACCTCACTGCCCATAATGACTTCAATTAATTGAGGAGAGTTGGACACAAAGATGCACTCTTGTAAATCTCTGTCTGATGGTTTAACTGTTGCTTCTGAACAGAGCCTCCAAGGCTGATTGAACTTTAGATGCAGGCAAGTGGTATCCCATAAATGGGGTCTCAAAACATGAAAATATAGAAAAGTGATCTCCTGGAAAATTATAGATTTTAACTACTCATGCAACTTCCATATTGGAGGTACTTATTTGATGCAGGGAGTTCCTGGTGCCTCACTCTAAGACACTGGTGGATGTCTTCAGCAAAGCTATTCCACCTTTCCTGCATACCTCCCACCCCTGACAAATCTGTTATTGGAATTTGGCTGGGTATGGAATTGGCAAAATAAAGTTGCTGTCTTGATCTTTTTAGTCAAGCCAAATCAATAATCCCATGTCTCTGGTCCCCAAACTTCCACCCATCCACTCCAGAGAGCAGACCCATAGCTCCAAACCAGATGATCTTCTCTCATCTCCTGGCAACAAGATTACACATTTAGGATGACTTACATTAGAGTCTTTGGTTGTATTATCTGTTTGCAAGAAACCTAACTAAGTCAACATCATTATCCCATCCTACAATCAAGGGAAAGGAGGCTGGACACCACTGATTTGCTAGAACAAAACAATCATTAATCATTAACAGGATTCTAGATTGATGACTTTGTTGGACACAGACCATCTGCTGTTGAGATCGCTGTCTATGCTAACCCAGGAATAATCCCAGAGGCTTTGTTACCTCCCATCGGCGGTCATTGGTGAAGATCTCATCACTGGCAAGGTCCAATTGGTTCCACTCCAATAGAAGTTTCAGTTGCCCATTCCAGTTGTCCTTGTCTTGCTCGTTAGTGCTGAAGGCTGAAAGTGGGCAGGGAGAAAACCATAGCCACACGTAAGGAAGCCAAGCCACTAATATCCTTCAAATAATCAGAGCCAATTGTCAAAGCAGGTCTCTTGGAATCAGAGGAAACTGTAATCTCGCTCTATTATCACTCATTCTTACCTGCATTGCACATGCCCTGAAGCCTATAGTGATCAACCCAGATCATCATATCTTTCTGTTACATATGACTATAGTATAACTAGGATATATTGATATTTCTATAGATTGAGGCTCTGTAAGTATTATATTCTGAAGTTGTATCTGACTTATCCTATATCAAAATCTACAAAATAATGAACCATATTGCAACAATGTATTTGTTGTGATTTGAGTGTAAAATGGTCCTGGACTTGAACACTTTGTCTCTAGCTACTGGCACTGTTCCGGGAAGTTGTGGAACCTTTAGGAGTCATGGCTTAGTTTGAGGATGTGGGTCAAAAGGAGGCAAATCCTAGAGGCCCAATTTCCAACTCAATCTCTTTCTTTTCCCTTCTCTCCCCACTTTTTCTTCTCATCTATCTGTCTATCTATTCTTTCTATCAACTACCTATCTATTCTTTCTATCTATCATCTATCTACTATCTTCTATGTGTCTCAATATTATCTGTCTATCTTCTATCTATCTATCTTCTCTATACTTTGCATTTATCCGTTAGGTCTATCTATCTATCTATCTACTATCTTCTATCTCTCATCTCTCTATCTGTTTATCTATCTATCTTCTCTGTATGCTTTACATTTATTGGTTAGGTATTTCAATCCAGAAGGCAAGGCTTTGCTATTTACTATAGGTAATTACACTTTTGTGGAATTCTTTTTTTTTGTTTTTTTTTGGGGGGGGGAGTTTTTTTGGGGGGGTTGTTTTGTTTTGTTTTTCGAGACAGGGTTTCTCTGTAGCTTTGGAGCCTGTCCTGGAACTAGCTCTTGTAGACCAGGCTGGTCTCGAACTCACAGAGATCCACCTGCCTCTACCTCCCGAGTGCTGGGATTAAAGGCGTGCACCACCACTGCCCGACCTGGAATTCTTTTTTGAGACAGGGTCTCACTATGTAGCTCTGGCTTTCTTGGAAGACAGACCTATGGTCCTATGTAGACCGGGCTGGCCTCAAACTCACAGAAATTCACCTGCCTCTGCCTTCCAAAGGCTGAGATTCAAGATATACACCATCATGCCCAGCTCACTTTGATGGAATTCTAAGACAGCGAAGGCCAAAGAGAATTGTTTTTCCTAGTAGTCAGTCATTAGCTTCAGGAGATATGTGAGCCCCTGAGGTTTAATTATAAGTTAGTGTGTGTGTGTGTGTGTGTGTGTGTGTGTGTGTGTGTGGCACATAAGCATATGTACATATGAAACATGTATGCACACACTCCTGCAGGTACAAAGTCTTTCCAACATATTTAAAGTGGTCTGAGACTCCAAAAGTACTTTAAGCCACTGCTAGAAACAGCGTTTGCGGAGGACCTTGGTCACACTTGATCAGCCTTTAATAACATAAAATTTCTTCTTCTGTGAAATACATCCATCTAAGGAAATTCACTTTAGACAGCAGTCATCTTATCCTCCAAGGCTTTACTCCCAGGGAACTGACTCCACTCACCTTTGTACAGTGCATAGGAAATGGCATTGCTCACAACCTCATCTCCAGCCTCTTCCATCTTGATAACTGTGAGTAGGTGGGAACACTCAAGAATTTCTTTGAGCTGGTAATATGTCAGGAAGAATATTGTCAACCAACTGGGCTTGAGCATGATGAATATGAACTGTTTTAATGTATCTATTCTTTCACAATTTTATACATATATGTATATACAATATACTTTGATTCTGACTCCCATTACCCTCTCTTATTCCCTCCCCCTCTCTCTAAACCCTTCATTCTTCCCAATAGACCTTCCTTCTACTACTTTGAAATCTGTGTGTGTGTGTATGTGTGCATGTGCATATACATGTGTGTGTGCATATGTGAATGAAACAAAGCCTGACACACTAAAGATACCAATTGGCTGGTAAGTAAATGAATGAAGGACAGACAAAAGAAAACTGTGGAAACCTAAGTGTGGGTGGTCAAAAGTCTAAAAGAGGAGGAAGGAATAGTTTAATGACAAACAAGAAGTGAGGGTTGAGAAAGTTCTTAGGCCTGGCTATTAGGAGGTGAACTTTTAAGGCCTCTGTTCCTTGAGAAGAATGATGATGAAGACTTGGGTTCAGAAGACATGCACCCAGTGGAGGCAGGGGAGATAAACCAGAGTTTCAACAAAACACCAACCACGAGGATTTTTGAGAGAGAGGAACAGATGAGCAAAGAAGGAAAGATTCTTCACCATGCGAGCAGGCTTTGCTCAAGCCAAAGGAAAGGAATTCAGGGACAAATAACCGGCAAGGAAGCAGATCTAAGGCTCAGGGTTTGGAGCACATGTGAAGTGGGCAACTCCGTGGAGGTAAGACATCTTTGGCTTTGCAATGAAAAGAGAAGAAAGCAACCACGGATACAAAGCACAGCAACAGACCTGGAGAGGGTTCCAAGGACTCTCTAACTGTACTCCCTCCCACACACCTTATCTCCCCCTTCCTGAGCCTGTTGCAACCAGTGTGAGAGAGCTCCTGAATGTAAGCCAGATTTCATTTTCTCCTTGCTTCTGGGCTTTTGGTGATATCTCATGACAGTTGATCAAAACCCAAACTTGAAAACAGTGCTCAGAGAGTTGCCTGTTCTGGACTCTCGTAAGCGCTCAGCTTCTGCTCACAATTTTACCCCCTCTGCCATTACTCAGTTCTTCCTATGTGTCAGCTTTTCACCTCAGAACCCCCCTTGTACATGCAGCTCCCACACATCATGATACCCACCCCCCCATTCACTCTCCATCTTTCAGATACCAGTTCCCAGATCACTTCATCTGAGAGCCTTCCACAAAGCCCCACACCATAACACATCCATCTCTATCCATGCCATCTTTCTTCAGAATACCCTGTGATGGTTTACAATGGTTGTCCACTTAACAGAACCTAGAACCACCTAGAAAACAAACCTCTTGGCACATCTATAAGATGTTTAGTTTGGGTTAAGGTGAGAAGACCCAGTACCATTCCATGATCTGGGATCCAGGGATGGATAAAAAGAAGAATGAGAGCTGAGTATCGACTTCTCTCTCTCTCTCTCTCTCTCTCTCTCTCTCTCTCTCTCTCTCTCTACTACAGAGGCAATGTGATGAGCTGTCTCATGCTCTTGCCAGCACACTTTCGCTGCTGTGATAGACTGTAGTCCCTACGACTGTGAGCTAAAATAGACCCTTGCTTCTTTTAAGCTATTCCTTACCAGGCACTGTTCACAGCAAAGAGAACAGCAACTAATGCACACCCATTCCAGCTGGAAAAATATAGCTATTTGTATAATAACTTCACACAAGGCATTTTTCAACTTACATTCCCTATGTGAGGCCATAGACTATTTCTGACATACACACAACTCTTGGTGTGACCAAACCAAATCTAGCACATGACATACACACAATAAGGACCTACCTAATAAACAGAAGGTGAAATAGTTTAGATGTTTGAATGGATGGTATATGGCATGGCTAATATTCAGATACTATGGAAAGTCAAGGTCTTGGTGGGCTCAGAGTATGTGTGTGGAAACAGGGTGAGAAAGCTGTTGTGGAGAAGGGGAGCTTCCAGGAGGAGAGAGATTTCTTGAAGAGACAGAGAAAGGATAAGTTCAGCTTTGGTGATCAGCCATCTACATGACTAGCGAGATCACTCAAGACTACATTGGTAGGCTGCTTATATAGTTCACTGATTTACATATTTATTAATTAATGATCCTACTTTCAAGTTTGGTCTTTGGGGAAATCTGTACCAATTTCACAACTCCATATACATATACATAGCTAAAATGCCAGAGTAATTTCCATTTTTATGTATGTCGTCTGGTTGACATGATTAGAAATAAATATATTTAATTAGATGTGAATATAAATTAGATATGAATCACAGGAATGATAATATAATCAAAGGCAGCCAAATTAGCCTGACATTTAGCTTAAGATGAATTGCCCGCGATGGTTTTCTTGAAGTAGAAATCCAAATCCCCCACAAAGAACGGAGGAACCATTAGGACCATCCTGGTTTTTGGATGTGACATGAACTAGACGACAGGTGTCAACTTGTAGAAGGGTTAAAAAGGAAACCCACTGGAATGGACCTGAGTTAGGTAGACAAACTAATAGTTCTCTATTCCCTCCTCTCTGGGTATCCTTACACTGGCTACCGAATTATTTTTCCCTATCTGAGGAAATACAGAGGACAATAAGCATGCAACAAATTAATTAAAACTATCCAGGGATGCAGTATTTCCACTTCAGAGAGTGAGCACCCTTGCCCATGGATTTCCATGCAGAAAGATTATCAAGGGATGAGTGACCTGGCCACTCTCTACCACTTCACTATTTCCAGATAGACAGCAGGTTTGACCTTCCCTAGCCGGATCTTTGATAGTTCTTTTCACTGGTATCTGTTGTTTGCAGAGCATGACGCTCTGGTGCAAGGAGGCCAGCGTTTATCACATACTGACCATGATGTGTGGGCTCAACCAGCGCACTCTGAGACACAGCATCAGGAAGGATGCCAATGGCTGGATGTGTGGGCTCAACCAGTGCACTCTGGGACTCATCACAGGAAGAATGCCAACGGATGGATGTGTGAGTTCAACCAACACACTCTGGGACTCAACACAAGGAAGGATGCCAGTGATGGATGTGTGGGCTCAACCAGTGCACTCTGGCACTCAGCATCAGGAAGGATGCCAATGGATGGATGTGTGAGTTCAACCAGCACACTCTGGGACTCAACACAAGGAAGGATGCCAACCACTGGATGCCTCTCAGCCTCTTTGTTCAACTTTGCCTTCACCTTCCATAAATTACAATCTTCATCTCCATTCACCTGATTCTTGTGCTAGACTTAGACTTGATTTTTAAAAAAAAATCCCTGCAAGAAATTTCCTACAAAACCACCAGTTTTACCTTTTGGTATAAAAAATCTAAAAAATGCAATGTCTAGGTAAGGAGATCATACAAGCCATTGCTAGTCAAGGCCTGGTCCAGCACAGGGGCTGTCTCTCAGCTGTGGAGGTGAAATTCAACCATATTTCTAGGCTCCAAATTTTAGACAATGGAGCTTAATCTAGAAAGGGCTTGTTTTCTCACCATTTTGGATCCCACCATTCCATCAGGCTTACAAAGAAGGCCATTAAGTTCCCACTCTGTGGGAATTAGTAAAGAGTGCCTAGCAACAGAACATGAGACGTTCTTCCATCCCAGGAACCTGCCTTCCCCATACTCTGCCCCCAGCATCTTCTCCAAACTCACAGATCTAATCCAGGTCTCGATCTCCTCTTCGGGCAGCCGGGACACAGTGCGTGGTAAAAATCGCACCAGCTTCTCTTTGACCATGGAAGAGGTCAGAACATCCTCCACCTCCACCAGGTTGGCAATCACGTCAGCAATCTGCCCCGAGCCTTCCACCACCACGCAGGGGATCTTACTTTTGATGGAGGTGTTGATGGCCTATGAGAGGGATAAAGAGTTGGACACGCGGAAGGGACGGCAATGAGCAACACAATCCAGCTCAGGACCGAGGCTCTAAGTCACAAGATGCTTTGACGCCTCTTACTGCTCTTCTCTCTGCAGCTTTGATTTCAAACCAACATTGAACCAACTGCAGCGGCTTGGTGAATGGGAGACATGAACCAGTTGTTTGACATCCCGAGAAAATGAAAGGTTTCCTAAAAAGCACGCGCTGTTTTACTTTCATCCCAGTGGCTAACGCTTTACACCTTTCATTTTCTAGTCTATTCTAATAAAATTAGAAATCAAAGCCTAGAGTAAAACCCATGAGTTCAGAGAGTTAGAATAGCAACTAGATAACTTTCTTTCTTAGCTGGTATCTCCAGAAGCCTCTCTCCTTCCACACTGCCCCAACTGAGAAACAGACTATGCTCCTTCCTGCTCCTTCCTGTCAACTAGTTGCTAACCCCGCCTCTCTGAGCCCCGATTAATTTTATTTAATTAAGGCAAATGCAACACATCTTTACATAGCTAAACAAATGCAGCACAAACCAATGTACCACCTCTTTGTGCAGTTAAATGCTCCACAACAAGGACCCCTGCGATAGTTCATGCCTTCCACACAGGGCTACTTTGAAAATAGCCTTGCGTACAGAATTGTTCACTCCCAAAACTGGTGTGACACATAAGTGACAATTGTGAAGGTTTGATCCCACACAGTCGAATCGATAACTTATCTAAAGGAAGCTATTAGTGCCCTGGGAATACTTTAAAAGTGGTCAGCAGTTAGTGTGTCGGCTCCGTCCTTCCCCCTTTCACTTACTGCAAGAAAGCGAAATAGACTTGCTTTCTGAACAAACACCTCTCCCCCTATGTGTTCTTTACAAGAACTTCAGGAGGTGGAAGAGGGGACTCAGAATTTTTAATCACCTGACTTCAATATCAAAGGATCAAGCTAAACATGGGCACAGAAGAACCCCTCCTTTAGAGGCTGAAGGCTTTCCGTGGAGAAGACACAGCCCATCACGCCAAGAGCGTGGAGCTGTGAGGAGTGTGAGGGAGCGGCCTGGCAGTCCGTCCCCATCCTCAGAGTCTGAACTCAAGAGGAGCAGAAGAGCAAGTGCTGGGTGGCAGGTAAAAGATGTGGGGCCGGGGAGCCCAAGAATCATTAGTTCGATGCTAGTTAGCATCCTGATCTCCTGCCCCTGCTTCCGAGGAATGGGAGCAAGCGGCGCAGATCTTCACAGTTGATACCGGAGAGACCCCACCATTAAGTTGCAGCAGAGAAAGAAGCATCTTCCCTTCACTCTAGGACAAATCTTCTCCAAAAATCTAAAGTTTCAGAGGAAGAATAGGCATGCAGCCAGCTCCCAATCCATCTGTCTCATCTACCATCTCTCTCTACCCCTTTAACCTGCTACCACTCTCTGTCTCCCCTTTATTTTTTCTCATTTATCAGTGGTTAGGGAATTTCAGACAGTGCATTTTGATTATGGTCACTCCCTTCCTCCAGCTCCTCCCAGGTCACTTCCTGTTTCTCTATCTAACCAATAAGTGGGCAGCAAAGGCCTTACAAGTCACCACAGGCTAAGAAATTAAAAGTTCAGAGATGGGAAGGGGTTACCTTTTAGGGAGTTGTTGGCCAGTGAGGTTCCACAGACACCCAAACATTACAGGGGTAGTGACAGTAAGCCTATTGCTAAAGACACTACCCACATGAGCTATGGAACACAGAGAGACCAAGCTAATGCTGACCCGGAAGCCTCATCTCTACTGACTAGCACTCCTACTGCCGGGTATGAGTAGAAAAGAAACCATCTGTCTTATCCAGCTATGAATCCTGGGGGCTACAGTAGCAACTGGCCTGGCAAGACATGCCCACTAGTACAATAGAAGCATGAGTGTCATAGGAGTTAGCAATCCCTTTCTGATTGGGGGTAAGACCTACTCCACAGGATGAAACCACATCCTGTCACTGGGGATGGGAATCTGTGAGGAGACATCTAGGCCCTAGCGGAGAACCTGTGACTATCACTCTGCTAACTGGGCATAGGGTTACACTGACTGCTAATGACTCGCTGCTATACCCAGAGATTAGCGCATAAGTCAAGCCTTATCAAAGAAGCATCTTTTTGCAGAGGATGGTGATTAACAAGGAGACGGGTCCATCTACAGCTGGGCAAAGAGCAGAGAATGAGAGACGGCAGACAGCTCAGCCCTAAGTGGGATGTCTTTCTCACACCCTCGCTCCCCACCTCCTCTTTATACGGCTGCTTTTCCAACATTTATCCAGTGATCATTTCACATTGAAAAAAAAAATGATCAATTTTACTTGTTCCCTGAAATTCCTTTAGAAACATTTTTCTTTGAAAGACTCCTGAATGGCTTCTTTTTTCTTCAACAGCAGTCTCAAAGGCAGCTCTCAAAATATCTCATAAATATCTGTTGAGTGAACAAACTAAAAGCCACACCATGGGGGGGGGGAACAGATGGTGAGTGTTCCTCTACAATTTTAAGAAATTTTTGCTAGCAAGGACTAGAAATTCCAGTGTGTTCTGGTCACTAGGCCAGAGATGGTTACTGTGTGTAGGTCTGCTTATTCTAACCCCAGTTTTAAATTAAAGCCAGGAAAGGGGGTGGGCATGGAAATAATTAAGAGAGGAGTTGAACATTATTTTCTTATAAGCTCTTCTTCCTATAACAACAACAACAAAGGTCGCTGGAAAGCACTGTATCCAAACACTAGCTTCACTGTAGTCACTGATGCTCATTTCTAAGGAGCCAGAGGCCAAAATTCAGGCAGGTGCAACAGTAACAACAGAGCCGTGATGGAGTCTTTGCCAAGATGCTCAGTGCCACAGCAGCAGAGTCATCCAGGAGCTCCATGTTGGCAGCATGGCTTAGGTGTGAGATTCCTGCATGTGGAGTCCAGCATCCTCAGAAGCTACTTCTGCCATTCTGAGTGCAACTCCCTAACTCTCTCATCTGAGGAGCAGCCTGTGTCTAGAAAAGGAACAACACATGATGAGAAGACATTGCTTACTTCAGGAAAGACCTTAGGATAAATAGAGGACAAAGTCAAGAGAACTCATGAACCTGGCTTTCAATGAGACATCATAAAGAATCAAATCTGTGAATCTGTGGGAAAAAAAAGAAGGAGTTACAATTAAAACTTAAATACAGAAAAGCTATCCAGAGACATTATAGCAAAAAAAAATGTATTCAGCTAGTGAAAGGAAGGAACATCCAAGCACAAGACATCTTTTAAACCCTAAATGCATATTGCCAGGAAAAAAATCTTACCACTGCAAATTACAACTGGAATGCAAGTTCACAAAGAAGTAATATCTAAAGTTGAAAGGAGAGATGCCAACTCACAAAGTCAATCCTGTTAGAGGTCTCAGATGGCCTTGGCAGAAATCCCAAGTCAGAAACGATATTCTTCAAGCCCTGAAAGCCAAAAAAAAAAAAAAAAAAAACCCTGCCAAAAAACTTAGCATACCTGGAAAAGTTATCTTTTAAAGTTGAAGAAGAAGGATAAAGAGATATTTATCTCTCGCCTGGTACCAAAATCAATACAAAATGGATTGAAGACCTTAATAAATGACCTGGAACTTTGAACTGAAGCAAAAGAACATGGGTAAAACATTTCAAAATATTTATGTAGGCAAGTACCTGCTGGAAAGGATTCCAATGGGTCAGGCAATGGCAACAAGAATTGAGAAATGGAACCGCATAAAATTTAAAAGTCTCCGTCATAGCAAAGTTAACAATTAACGGAGAGGAGAGACAGCTCACAGAATGGGAGAGAAATCTTTGCTATCTTTATAGCTGACCTGATATTAATATCCAGAGCCTATAAACTCAAAAAGTTAAACACCAAAACTTCAAGTGCACAGTCAGCAAATAAACAACGAAATTCGACAGATGGTTCTCAAAAGAAGAAATACAAATGGCCAAGAAAGAAAATGAAAATATATTTAACATTCTTAGCAATCAGGAAGCAAACCAGAACTGCCTTGAGAGTCTGTCTCACCACTATCAGATTAACTAGCATCAACGAAGCAACGAAACACTAATGAAGGTGCCAAAGAAAAAGCAATCCTTACATTCTTCTGGTTGGAATTTTAGTGACTATAGGAATTAATATAGAGGTACCTCAAAATACAAATAAATCTAGAACAACTATACGACCCATGTACCACTCATGAGTACACACCCAAAAGAATCTAAGTCAGCAGATGCTAGAGACACCGGCACTCCCATGTCCTCTAGGGTACCGTTCACAATGGCTAAGATATATAAACAGACTAGCTATGATGAGTGGATAAAGTATCGGCTGTATACACAACGAGATTTTAGTCAGTCATAAAGAATGAAGTCTTGTCATTTGTAGAGAAATGGGTGGAACTGTGGATAATAATGTTGAATAAGAAGACAAACACCTTAGTTCCTCTTGTATACAGAATCTAGACTTCACACACACACACACACACACACACACACACACATCACGAAGGGAGAGGGAACTGTGTGGGGGAAGGAAAGAGACTAAAGTAGGGACAGAAGGTAGTATACTGAGCATGAGGAAAGTACAAAGAAAACCATCTATGAACAGGTAACAGTGAGGCCCATTTTATACACCAACTGGAAATTTAGTTTGAAAAGATTAGACAAACCCAAAAGACTGGGGGCAGTAGTGGGGGAGGATGCTTCTGTTGGATAAGCCTGTAGGCCAGCCTTTCAGAAAACCAAGCCAAAACTCACTTTCAAAGTCTCTCTTCCACCTCCTTGAGCAAAACACACGATGGGGATCTTACCACCGTAGTTGGAATCTGTAAAACAAGAACAAAGTCTGTTTGGACTCCACCTTGAGGACTGGGTGTGTCAGGAAGTGGGAGTGGCAGGAAGTGGGAGGAATATAAACGAAGACTGCGTGTTGGGTTTCTGGCCACTCAGACCCAAATAACCACACAGAAACTATATTAATTACAACACTGGCCGATGGCTCAGGTGTATTCCTAGCTAGCTCTTACATCTTAAATTTACCCATTTCTATTAATCTATGTATCACCACAAGGCTGTGGCCTACCGGTAGATTCTGGCATCTTTCTCCTTTGGCAGTTACATGATGTTTCCTTGACTCCACCTACTCTCTTTCCCTATCTCTGTTCGAATTTCCCACCTGGCTTTACTCTGCTAAAACATTGGCCAAAATAGCTTTATTCATCAATCAATAAAGCAACACATATACAGAAGGACGTCCCACATCAGAGAACCATCTGCTCTGAGAGCTCATGGCCTGGGTAATAACTGCTTGGATTTGACCTTGACCCTGAACTGATCGATCACAATGAAGAAATCTCTGTACATCAGACCATCAACAGTGTGGCATGGGTAATACTGTCATTTGTCACTGCTTTTTAAAATGCTGAAGTCGTTGCTTCATTAACATTTGTGGATTTGATTAGACTGGGTTGAAGTTTGCTCTTATTCTCTCCCTCATTTGTATAATCCCATGCTTTCCTAAGTAGGTGACAAATTTGCATAATGAGGCATTCTCTCAATGGAGTTTAATCCTATAAATAACTTCCTAAGCTGTGTCTTCCTTGAAGCGAAAACAATTGAGACTGTATCCTGTGAGGCAGTCTGTCACTAAACCACAGGACAACCTTGATCCCAAGCAGGACGCCTCTCAGCACCCTGTCCACAGGAAAAGAAGATGCACACAGCTTTATCAGATAAGGTCTTGCACTTAGTTTCTAATAAAACCAGTGTTTTAGGTGATTCTATCCTGGTAACCCAAAGAAGGAGCCAAAGTTAAAACATTAAATAGCCTTCCAGTTGTGACAGTCTTAACATCTCTACCCTACTGTTGAGTCTCAAACCCAGGTCAAATGGCTGAGTTGCCTACTTAATATATCAATGCTGACACTGGCTGGCAGGTTCTCCCAGCATCCCTTGGGCCCTATCTGTTACAGGGTATGACTGGCATACCCAGCCCTCTACCCTGAACTCTCCAGCCAAGAAGCTGGGCCGCCCTTCTCCCAGAGGCTCTTCCCTATATAAAACAGCCATTCTGGTTACCTGTCCCCTTCTGTACCTCTGCCCTCATGGCTGCTACACTTCCTTCCTCTCTTTCCCCCCTCTCCCTTCTCACTCCCCTTCTCTCCACATGGCTCAGCTCAGTCTGATCATGTCTACTCTGGACTCTCCCAGATGTCTCTGCTTCTGGGCTATCTTCTCCCACATATCTATAATAAACTTGGTCCTCCACCATGCCTAGGATCCCTCGTGTCCTTTTTATTTCTTTTTATTCTTTTTTTATTCATCTACTGTGGAGGCCGAAAAATGCAGACTCATTTCCACCTTGTCGGATGGTCAGAGAGTTTGGAGTTTTGACAAGCATAGTTGCACGTCCTAATTCAGGAGGTGATTGCTTGATTCTTTTGAAATTAAGATAGCTCATTCTAGTAAGTTCATGCCATCCTGACAGGTGGTCAGGATATGCAAATGTACTTCTGCTCCATTTTTAATAATAATAAATGTGGGTGAATTTCAGGATTTCAGTCACTGGAATGCCCTCCCAATACTTTCTATGGTTTCTGTTCTGTTGTCTTTTATGTGTCTTCATATTCTTTATATTTCTCCAATTCTCACACCCCTACCCTAGTAAGAAGTATTTTTGTCGAGGCTGGTCCTCAACAGTCTACCTAACTACATTGCTTCTTAAATATGTATTTTTCCATTAGGGGCTTCACCTTTTACAAATGCCTATAGAAAAAAGCCAACAGTCTGCTTAGATGAATAAGCAAGAGTGTAAGAAGTTATCTGTCACTGCCTTCAGCATGCTGAAGGACACGTCAGTGACCTCTGCAGAGGCACTCCTGGGATACTGAAGAAAGAGGAGAAATACAAGCTCCTCTTTAGCAGTGAAGACAGGGAATCAAGAGGGCTAGCCATGCAGCACCAGCTGTCACCACAGCAGCCATGCATGCATAGCTGGTCTCCAACTGTCACCATGCACGCTGGCCTCCAGGCTCCTAACTGCTCACCTTGACTGGTCCGCTCGGAGATGTACTTCTCCAGCTGATTCCGCAGCTTGGCTTCCACTGTGGGGTGTCCATGACATCCGTTGTCCACAAGCAGCAGGTGGGTGTGATTGTTGTCGAGGATGTAGAGAGGGTCTCTCTTGAAGTCATCCATGATGTACTGAGCTGAGAAATATCCCTGAAAAAGCACAAGGACACTTGTCTTCGGGATGCAGGGTGACATCACGATGACCGTACCAAAGAGAGAGAACTTGTGTTTGCTGTGTGTGACCTCTTGTGACTGTACTGACGAAGAGCACCAAAACTGAAGTAGAAAAAAGTATGGTCACAAACAGCCTAGGGTAGACTGTAAACCAAGAATGAGAGCGAACTGTGCTGTCTTGTTCATATGTATTTAATGCTCTCATGACACAAAAATAGAACACCGATCAAAAATTTAAAAAAAAATAAAAGATGATGAAATCTGAGAAAATTCTCTGAAACAGATCTAAAATGAGGGATGGCGTAAGTGTTTCAAACAGTGGCCTTGTTTCAGGTTGGCTGAGCCTCCGTCCTGTTCCACCCATAGCAGTGAGCACTACAATGATCCTGGTGAGCCTGTATCAGAAGGTGTGGCCAATGAGATTGTTATGAACGTTTTGTTTTATACAGAAGACCAAACACTGTCACCCAGGAAAATACTAGAAAAACCAGGAAGCCAACCGCAATATCATAAGAGTGTGCTGCAAAATCATGCTGTTATAGAAGACTGTCATAAGAAGTTAAAATGGGATTAAAAACTAGCAGTATAATTTAAGCCTCTAAAACCTATGTTTTCTACAAAAATGGAGACTGTAGCATATAAATGAAAATGTAAATTATACTTAATTCTAAGAGCTGTGGGTTGTTGTCATCAAGATTTTATGTGCATTCAGCTATTATCTGTGCACTTCATAATTTCACACTGATAAGCATTTCCATACTATCAAAACATCCTCAGAAGGAATAGTTTCCTACCTCCGTGGTTATTCTCCATTTTTCTATGGTGATCTGTCTGGGCTTCCCTCTTTAGTGATAAATATTACTAGATTATAATATCTAATAATAAATACCGAGTCTCAAGTATTGCTGGATGTTTGGATTTATGTCAATTCTTGGGTATTACGGAATGCTTTAATGAAATCTTTGCCCTAATATTAAATTCTCTAGGGATGAATTTATTAATGTAATTATTGGCACTTTCCAAAAACAATTTTCATACTCCTGACAAAGCTTTGTGGTGAGCACAGATTTGACTCTTAGGTTCCTGTGCCCCTTATGAGTCTCCAAAACGGTGACAGAGACAAGAAAGTGAACAATTTTTTTTTAAATTAAGCCCTTAACATTTACCATCTAAATGCCTAGTGAGCCACAGATGGAATAAGATGCGCATTAAATATAGATTTCTGAACATCTAGCCCAAATCTTCTGAGTAGAACTTGGGTAGTTTCTCACTGTTTCCCAAACATCACCTGACACATATATCAGTAAATATCATATATCTATAGTGCATTCTGGGCATAATTTGAGGGAGATCTACTACCTTCTAAATCAGTTCTCTAAAAACATTTGGTGGTGTGGGTCTCAGCTTTCTCCACACGGGGTTTAGGTCGGAGAACAATAATAAATCTGAATTCCTAAGAATCCAGCACGGTAGTGCATGATTATACCCACAAGTGAACTCTTTTGAGATGGATTTGGATCGTAAATCGTAAAAAACAGTCAGTCCAGATCTAACAGGAGCTTTCTGGAGACAGATTTTAATGGCAGAATGCCTCCACTATTAGTTCCTGCTTTGGAATTCCTTAAGAATACCCGCCCCCCCCCCTTGTCTTTAACTGCCAAGGTTTATAGGTTGTTCTCATAAGACAGGCTTTCCCATCATCTGCCTCCATTACAGAGCCCCAAGCATTCGGGCCATAGCATTGCCCTGGTCTTTCCCCCGCAAAACCTTACAGGCCTCCCTGCCCCACACATACCTCATCATCGCAGTTCCGGATGAGGGTGTCCCTGTTGGAGACCATGCCCCATGCCGCGATGCCAATGGCCACGATGTTCTCTTCCGAATTCCTGCTGATGGTGTTGTCTCTCACCACTTCACCTATGTACTTCATCAGACCGTAGTGAGTGCCTCCCGTGAGAATCCAAGCACCTGTGGACGAGGGAGGGGGAACGGAACTTCAACTGGTGCTGAATAAGGTTTTGATCCTGTGTTTCTAGATTCCTGAGGGATCTTCCTGCCATGAGCTCCAGGATGCTACATCGAGAGCCAGACTATGGGATGGGACCATATGGCAAACAAGAAGAGCATCCCAGGTCATCGGGGGCTCCTGGGGGGCATGCACTAGAAAGCACAGGTTCGGTGTCCCATTCTAGATATGCATTCTCAACCTCTACAGAAGGTGCACTCATGAGTCTCCAAGGGATTGCTTTCATGAACAGTGAATGCCTGGCCTGAGCCCGTAACTGAGCTGGGCAGTGCAACCATAGAGGGCAGTGTGCTCTCTCTCCAGACCTCATGCTGGTCAGAACAGGGTGGACCTTCCTAGCCCCAGCAATTCTGCTTTGCTTTACATAACTGTGCATATTTTTATTCAAGGTTTACATCTGATGATCCTCGCAATGCCAAGCACTTTTCTGGATTTTAATGGAAAATAAAAGAAACAAAAGACCTGCAGGTTTGGGCTGCAGCTCAGAGACGGAGTGTTTTACTAGCACATGCCAGACCATGGGTTCAGATTCCAGCACTAGACAACAGAAAAATTATTTAGTATGCTGGAAATGACTATCGTGTAACCTAGGCAGTCCTTACTCTAAAGGCCCACCCTACCTTGAAGACAACCTCAATCTTTCAGGGCAGTCCCCACCTTGAACACTGTCTCCATCCTTAGGGCAATCTCCACCTTGAAGACATTCTCCATCGTTAGGGAAGTTTCCACTTTGAGGACACTATCCTTAGGGCAGTCTCCACCCTGAAAGAAGTCGCTATTTTTTCTCTTTACCAACTCTAGCAATAGAAGTCTTCACAGTCCCGAGGCAGCCCTCTTCTCTAGTGGTTAGAAAGTCCTTTCATTTGCTGTCTGTCTCCATTGTATAATTTCCCTGTCATATTTGACAAGGAAGAACTAGGTCATCAGTCACCTCCCACATCAAAGACCTGATAATCCATAGATGCATTATGGCCCTTAGAGGCTCATACCCAATTCTTACGCCAGTTCTCAGTGTTCCTTCTTAAAATAAGGTAACTGAACATGACCATCACCAAGGACTCAGGGAGTCTTGCCTTCTTTGCTCTGCCTAAACTAACAGAGCCAACTTTGAAAGTTAGTTTGAAATGAGCCGTCTTTCCAGGCCAAGGCCATGTATTCTGTTCACAGTGTGTGTGTGTAATATGTGTGTATGTGTGTTTCTGTTCATGTAATATGTGTATCTGTGTGTGTGTGTGTATGTGTGCGTGTGTATGTGTGTGTATGTGTGCTTGAGTATCTCTGCTACAGCACAGTTGTAGGTCAGAATACAACTCCCAGTCAGTTCTCTTCTATCTTGTGGGTTCCAGTATCAGACTCAGATTGTCAGTCTTGACAGTAAGCTCCCAGTGCCAGGGACTTCACGTGTTTTCATCGACTCTATTCCCAGGGCCCACATTCACCCTGGACATACACTGGAAAATTCCTATCTAAGATAAAGTGTGTTTCCTCAGTTCTGTCAGTCAATGCTTCTTTGCAAAAGAAGTTTCAAAAATGTCCAGGTAAACTGAACTCACTTGTGAGAAAACCATCAACCAAACCTAAGTTGAGACTCAATCTACAAAGCTATGGATGTGTTCTCATGGAAGTGTGGTGATGGACAGAGGCTGAGAACCAGTGTTGACGGAGGAAAACAGAAGGTATGCAAAGTTAAGGGAATTTGGAACCCAAATGGAGAAAAAAAAAAGAAGTCTTAATTAGAAAGGCCATTAAAGAGGCACAATCCATTACCAGTGTCAGTGAATGTAAATGGTCCCTGTCCCAGGTTGGAAAATTACACTGGAATATGAAAAGGGACTTCCCTTGTCTTCAAAGACACAGGCCAGGGAACTGGGGGGCTAAAAGTCATGATGTCTGCAGCCTATTCTCAAATCATTTTGCCCCAAACCATAGGACACAAATATTCATAAAAATAGTCATAGAATAAAATTCATAAGAGAATAATTCACAAAGGGATATTTATAGAAGACAAATGCAGGAAATACCAGCCATGAGTAAGTCTAGATGCATGCACTTATGTTCATCATATTATTCTTGAAACGTTTCTGTAATGCTTGAAAGTTTTTAAAATAAAAAAGTAAAAGAGAGAACATGCTAAGTTGAACTATGAAGTCAAAGCTACCATTATCTGGGTCACACAACTACATAGTGTTCATAGCGCTGTAGACTGCAGACTCTGTTTCCAAAAGCACACCAATGATCCCCAAGATTAAAGAAAATCTAATTAAAATGCCTTTTTTATTTACTAAAATATTCTGACTAAAAATGTATATGTGTAAATAATAAAATAAAACTACTGGGAACTATTCTTTTTGTAATCAAGGTTAACACCTTAACCCCAACTGAGAGTTACTCTGTAAATCTGCCAGCCAGAGAATCTTATCTTTCCATCTGCCTGAGAATTTTATTTATAATAATAAAATGAGGGAGGGTGAAAATGGAGGAAGGATGGATATTGGAGAAGGGAATAAAATATCTACATTAAGGGAGTCATTTTAAGATTCACAAGAGGCTTGTCTCTAGAGGGGATCCCAGGTGTTCACAGGGATGTCCCCAGCTAGGTACTTGGGCAGCAGAGGAGGGGGTGCCTGAACTGACCTTGTCCCATAGTTACATTGATGAATATCTTGATCATCACCATAGAAATTTCGCATGATGGATGGAGATAGAGCCAGAGACCCACATTCACATCAGAACAAGGGACTGAGCTACCAAGGTCCAGTGGAAGAGCAGAAGGAGGGAGAAGATGAGCAAGGAAGTCAGGACGGTGGGGGACTGGCCCACCAACAGAGACAGTGTGCTTGATCTATTGGGAGTTCATCAAATCCAGGTGGACCAAGACTGAATGAGCATATGACCAAACTGGACTTTCTGATTGTGGCTGTCAATGGGGACTGACTGAGAAGCCAATGATAACGGCACTGGGACCTATCTCTTCTGCATGTATTGGCTTTTTGGGAACTTATTCTATATGGATGCACACCTTCTTAGACCGAGATGGAGGGGGGAGGGCCTTGGGCTTCCCACAGGGCAGGGTATCCTGCCCCATCTTAAGGAAGCAGGGGGAGGGCGGTGGGGTAGTGGGGGAGCAGGAGGGCCTGGAACAAGGGGAGTAAATGTAAATTTTTCTTTTAACAATGAAAAAAATAAATAAATAATAATAATAAAATAACAACTGTATTTCTCTGGGCTGGAGAGATGGCTCAGCCATTATGAGTGCGCATCGCCCTTGTAGAAGGCTCCAGGTCAATACCCAGTACCCAAAGAGCTGCTCACAACTGCCTGTATCTCCAGCTCCAACACCCTCTTCTGACCTCCGCTGATACCTGCACTCACACGCACATACCCACAGAGACTTACATAGTTCTAGGAATATCTGGATTCTGCGGGTAAGTAGCATGTGCAAACTTTGTCCTCTGCACCCAAAATGCAACGCGGTCTAGGAATAAAGATCCCGGGATATTCTCAGTGCTAGCACACCTTTAGACTGTGCGATGTAAATCAGCCGGCTGAAGATCTTGCGCATGCGTGGCTTCAGAGCGAAGTTTTTGGCTCCACCAGTCACTGAAATGACCAGGTTGGGTGTTTTGAGGTGCCAGTGCTGGGTCAGCAGTTCATACAGGGTCTCCGAGTCTGTGTCGCAGGACAAGCGGATATACTGTGGGGGCAGGATAAACGTACAAGGTTTGTGTACTCTGCCCCTGGGGTGTTGGGTGGGTGGCTGCACCTGGGGCACAGGATAGGGTGTCCTAGGCAGGGGCTCCTGCCAGGGCCTCACCGGAAAGTGGAAGGATGACATGGGGGAAGAGTGGCCCTGAATGGTTCCACAAGCCAGATGGAGACCCTGAAACTTTAGCTGGCCTTTGAGGTATTGGAAGCAGGGTAGACAAGAGATGATGAAGGGTCCTCAAACTGCCATCTTGGCACACCTGGATGAGCCAAGGAGGAGATGGGCAGCCTGTGGGAAGACTCGCTGCTGACCCATCATGAGGCAGAACCCCAGACAGTGGGTGGAGCTGTGTGTGCTCAGGGACTACCAAAATAGAGCTTGGGGACTCATGGGGTCAAGGTCCAGACATCCAGCCTGTGGATTGAGCTATTATTGAAACAGAGTATGGGAACCCTTGGGGAAGACCAGTTTCTAATAGAAAGACCCTTGCAAAACTCATGGATATAAAGAAATGTCACCTTCGTTGGAGCTACAGTGTATCCTTAGGGATGCTGCCCCAAGCTAAAGGGACTACTCATAAAAGTATTCTCCCTTCCTCTAACAGGCTCAGGGATGTCACAGGGACCCATGACATGGGTTGGCCACAGCTCCGGCCATGATGCCACCCTTAGCTACTGAGTTTTCAGGCTGAGCACAGTCTAGACGCTGTCTTCTGACTTTTCCTGCAGTGGTTGTTGGCAATCACCCATCCCCCACCTCCATGCTACTGAACAGCTAAGGTGACTAAGGCAGCCCAAGCTCTTAGCACATGCATTAAAGCAGAACGTGGGTGCTTACCTTGCCTTTCTTCCCCAGAGTCTCAAACTGAATGTCCCCAAAGGCGTCTGTCGGAAACTCCTTGGTATGTTTCTTGTAGTTCCACTTCTCATTTTCGTTGATCTGGGTACCTTCGATGTGCTGGTTCTGGGCATAGCCACACTTGCAAATGCTCTCCCTGGGCCAGCCATGTTGTGGGGGAAGCAACAGATTTCCGTCTGCTTAAATGGCTTGTCACATCTTAGGATGTGCTATAAACTTCAACCAGTCCAACAAGAAATTCCATCCTCTCCTCTTATTCCTAGACTATTTCTCTCATCTTGGCTGATTGTCTAGAAAGGAGTTTTGTGCTTTGTCCCCATTGCTAATTATCTGTTTGTCAATGAGAGGCAGAGAAGGACTCCTGCCCTCTATTAACTGTGTGAGAAGCCGTGAAGCTGGTAAGAGGTGGAACTCAGGTATCTGGAAACCAGAACTCAGCTTCTCACATGAGTCTGAGCTAACTCACCACGACCCAGGAACATGCAGGTATTAGTGCTTCAGTGCCAACCTCACCGGATGCCCTGCAAGTCACGCTCTTCTGAGGAGAGGTAATCTCTTTCCATGAGCTATACTCATGCCTGGAAGGGGTCCAAAGTTCTCCAGAGCTTAGAAACCACCATTCTCTATCAGATATTCACTGCTTAGATGACTTTGGGCCAGTAACAGTTTGATCTAGGCAATGAAAACTGCTGTAGTGAGCCTTAGATCTTCTCACTGAAAGTACACAGAACTGTCCACTACTGTGGACAGTATTAACTGTCCACTAGGGGGCACACATGCATGATGGGAAGCTGAAAGAAGATTAAAGACACCGTGGTAAGCAGTACAGCCTATCCTCCCCTTCTATAATACCCTGTAATTATTCAACAAGTGTCTGCGAACACTACTTATGATCAAATAGCATCTGCAACATCCCAAATTGAGACCGATGTAATTTCCTGCCCTGAAGTTGCCTGGCATCTCCTGGAGTGGCTAACTACAAACTTGGCAAAGAGCCTGGTGGAACCAACCAAATGCCCCCTTTTGTCCTGGCACAGTCCCTCTCCTGCCCGGCTTGCTGTGAGGGCTAGAAATGATGCAGTGTCAAGTGGGCCTGGTGCACAGCGCATGCTCTGCCGAGGAGAACTTCAGCTCAGAGTGCTGCACACATGCAGGTCAAGAAACAATGAATGACTAACAATGAAAAGAAGGAAAGGTGCAGTAAAAATATCTGCAAACACACTCCGTGTTTGACCAGTACCACAGTCCAGAAGGACAGAGCAAAGGAGCAATGGAGCCAGACAATGTCATCCAACATCATCACGGATAACCAAAAGCTCAATGTTCTATTTTATATCCTTTGCCCAAGGCTAGGAGGACCAATGTCACTCACTGTTACCAGTGTCTCCATCCTCACAATAAAGTATATGGCCCAAGATGTGGACCTACTCCAGGGTGTGGGGACAGTGTAGAAGATGTACCCACTTCTAGCATCCTTGTACCCTACATACTCAGTCAACTGCAGCAAAATTTCCCACAACTGTCGGAGCCAGATAAAGATATGTCAATTGAGAAGATCTTGTTAAGGTTGCTTCTGGCTGGATCCTATACTTTATATTGGCGATCCAAAAATATAATGGCATCTAGCAAACACTGTATGAATGGATGAGCAAACAGGTATAACATTGATTGGTGTTCTTATAAATAATTTATATCTGCAACCGTTCTCAATGATTTGCATAAAATAGATACTTTAGTTTTCCTTCTAGGATACAAGGATGCATACACACAACTACCACAGACCAGAGGAACCACTGTATTTCAAGGTCTTCACCACCACTGAGTTGATCTGGCATAAAACAAAATGTAGGGCAAGCCCTACCTATGGCAGTCAAATTTTCATTCATGAGGGGATATGGGTGACGTGTGTTTCTGTGACTTCTTCTAAACACTCAGCAGAAGAAGCTCACAGCTCAGTAGGCACTGCAGAAGTCAATGACCTGTGGCCCAACCAAACCACCTGTTTCTACTGCCGGGAAGCAGTGACCTCAGCTGCACCCCAGGGGCCCAGGGATTCTGTTAACAACCCTCCATGTGAAGTACTGAAGCCAGACTAGGCACCAAAGCCCTGCAGGGGAGAGGCTACCGTGAGGAGCAAACAGGAATGAGGAGCAAAGGGAACTCCTCAGGAATCCTCAGCAGCAGCAGCTCCTGTCCAGGAAACTGTTGCTGTTGCCTCCTCTTTTAGGTCCCTCCTGGGGAGCACACACTTGACCTGGGTCCTAGAGAGACTGCTGTTGCTCCCCAACACCATCTGTACAGTTGTACGGGGGTAACCCTGCTTGTGCACCAGAATCTTGAGCATCTATCCATACTCACCAGGCCCAGGGACAGTTTTGACATTGGTGTTCCTTTCTTGGAAATTTGGGAAGAAAATCAGAATTGGGAGCAGAAGGTCTGTTCTCATCTCTTTCCAGGCCACACAAAAGTTCTTTGGGCACTAAAGAGGAGTGGTGAAAGGGACAGACAGGACTTCCTGGGTCCCCATTAACCTAGTCATGGTTTCTAACTACTCAAGGGACCCGGCCCCTGCCTGTTTTAGATGGCACTCCTATCTCCTCAAAGCAAGCCCCCTCTTTTCAATTCAACTCGTTGAACTCTATAACAGGAACCCTTAATGACTGCAGAGTGTGAGAACTGTCCTGGTTCAAAGTATCTGTGAAAATAATAAATACTTTTCTAAAATTGTAAAAAAAAAAATCAAGCTACAGACTAGATCCTGTACCATCCTCTGACAGGGTCCTTGCCTCTGTTTGCACAGCTCCCAAGGGGCTTCACTCAGCTTAGCCAAGAAAAAGAGCCTGCTGGGACTAAGCCATTTCCACAAGCCGTTCTCTTATGGAGTCCTGGGGGACTTCCTGAGACAAGGCTGCTTCCCATGCCCCTCTCTTCCCTGTCACTGCTGCCTGTCAATCCACTACCCTTTGGGACATGTCCCCAGCCACCCAAGCTCACGGTAGGGTGGCAGATGGCTCACTTGTCCTTGCTACAGCTGAAGACAGACTCTTGAGCCCCTTTCCCTGTCAAGGATAGGGGTACATCTTAAACGATCTTTTGACCAAAGAAGTTGTCTAGCTCCTTTATGGGCTGGTAGCCCTCCAAGAAACAATATGCATGAATTGTTTAGAAACAGGGAAAGGGCCAGAAAATAATTGGGAGTATAGACGTGTGGAGGAGGGGCTGAGAAAGGAGAGCTGGGAAAGGCTGTGGGGTGGGGTGGGGGGCACTGGCATCCTAATTCACATCCTCAGAACCATAGTCCCGAATCCCACAGAGCTGCACACATCTTTATTGCGGCCAAGAACCATGCGTGGCTATATGATTTTGTAGTTGAACAAAGAGTAATTAAAGCTGGTAATTCAGTTCCTTGCTGACACTAGCCACATTTCAAAAGACCAATAGCCACATGGCACTGCCATGTTGACAGAGCTACGATTGCAGACAGTGTCCATCCTGTTTCTACACAGGACTCAACATGGACAAAGAAGTGAGAGCCGAAGAGAACAGTCCGAATCCATGGGAATCCCACTTTAAGAGTGGCAGCAGGTAGCTGGGCTATACAATGTCTCAAAGGTGCCCAGCAGAGGAGAAGTTCCAGCATCCTCCCCCAGGGACCACTCAAGAAACAGACATCCACTAAGGATGAAAGCGAAGGTTCTCCTGGGCTTAGCACACACGTGGCAACCCCAGGGTCTCAGCAGTGGTCTTTGGCCTGTGTCATCTAGCTTGTCCAGTAACAACAAAAGAGGGGTGTCCATATTTCTTGCCACTTCATTTGAGTCTTGTCTTGTAACAGACAGGATCAAACCCATTCATTTTCTTTTCTGCTCATTAACATTATGAAAGACCTCTGTGTGTTGGGTTTGTGGGGCCTCTCCTGTAGGCGGTTGAACCCCCAAACACAGAAGACTTGATGCAAAGGAGCACCCATTTAGAAGGGAAGTGCCAAGGACCACAGCTGTGAAGAAGGGACATTCAGATAGTCCAGGAGCCTATGGGTAGAACTGCCTGCAAAGGGTTGGGCAACAGGGCAGACTCCCAGGCTCATGGGAACCCTGAAGGGAGTAACAGTCCCTCTCAGTGACTTTACCAACTGTGAATTGCCAGAGCTAAGAGACAAGAGAGAAGAGCGAAAGTAGGGAATTCTGCAGGTGTGTCAGAGCCATCTTAATCACACGCCATCGGGCACTTTAGAGAGACAACCATCTCCATTAACGAACCCAAGGGCTCACTGTGCCGACAGTCGCTGACTGTGCTCTGAGACACAGAAGCCACTGTGGATGAAAGCTGCAGCTTACATGGCCTTGGAGTCTCTGGTGAAGAAGACGCACTCTCGTTTTTTAAAATTTGCCTGAATAAAATCCACCAAATCCTGTGAAGAAAAAAATATGGAATAAAATGTTACTTATGTGTTCTCTCAGGCCTGCTGGGATTAACGAATACTATCTATGTCCTAGTCCTCCCCAAAGGTTGTCATGGTGTCCTTTTTGTTTCTTTTAGAGTACTCTGAGTTTATTTTTAATGACACATACATTCAAACTGTTTAACTAAATGAAAATGTTTCCAAAAGTTGCTTAACATTGTCTTGTGTATAAATTGACATCATACACACACACACACACACACACACACACAGAGATACACACTCACACGATGTTTTTCTTTCTTCACAGTTACCAGGGAACAGAAGTGTTGGATGATAGTTTGGGATTCGAAAAAAACTATCTATGCATATTTTCAGTCCTCTTCTGCCTGATTTTTTTTTTTAAAAAAGGTGTTTTCCAAAATGCCCTTCATTTGTATTTGTTCCATTCTGGACAAGGTGGTTAGATGTAACTGGGAACTAGTCCTAAGAACTATCCCAAGCCTTTATAAGCCAAAGATGTCTCTTATGCTGGCAGAGAAAGACATTTGAAAACACTCATATTCCTCACAAGGAGACACTTTGCAATCAATAGTTATGTAACATAAATAGTGACCAAGATACAGAAGGACTGTCAATCAGCAAAAACAAAGCAGATGGTCCAATGGAAAAACATCAAGAAACAGAGAAGATATGGAAAAAAGGATCCCAGAGGAAAGTCATAAATACATAAAAGCTCAACCACTTTACACCTACCAACCAGATCAACAAAACTTAAATCAAAGCGACAGTTGACAGCCAGGAGATGAGGAGGAAGGCAAAGGACTCACGCTCCCAAGAGATGAGAGAGAAAATTGGTACCAATCAGGACTATTGCACGTGAAGCCGTTTCTCCGAGGACCCATGCAGAAAATGGTTTCCCAAAAGCCACCTGTACTCTCTCAATCCATGGAACCCCATCCTCAGAATGTCCAGCCCTGATGAAGTGTGTCTCCTAGGAGCTTCCTTCCACAGGAACCCAGTTATCAGGTGCTGGCAGCTGAAGTCCTCAGACCACTTCCCCCATTGGTGGCTTCACAAGGCAGGCTTTCTCTGAGGTCAGCCCTAATGTCTTGTCCCCTACAGCAGAGTCAGCCAGACAGGTACTACAAAAGGCGGGCTCCTCTCCTGGAAGGAGTTTGCCATGCATTCCCAGTGCCTGCACTGACAAGTTCTCTGGTATCAAATGCTGGGGACCTTCATCATTCTCACCCTTTGAGCGGGCCCCGTAATTCTCATTGTTCAAACTCAGACCCATTGAAGGAGACGTTCCACCTTCAACTCTCAGTCCTCAACTCAAAGGGCATTTTGTTTCTCAGTGTACACGTCTAAGAACACTGGGTAGTGCTGCTCCCAACATCAAACGCCAGAAACCCAAGTATCCGTCTCTTTGTGGCTGGGTAAGCAGAGCCCATGGTGGAGTTCCACATAGCTGAACAAAAAATTGACAGCAGCTATATGCATCGACATGGACCAATCCCCAAAACAACAGTGATAATAGAAAACAAAGAACCCACAAAGGAGCATTTGTCGAACCCAACTGCGCCTGTATCAGAGACAAAGCCAAGCCCCACAGGCAGTTCCACAAAGACTAGGTGACACACAGTTCAGGAGAGCGCCTGTGACCTGGGGCAGGAGAAGGGCACTCTGAAGTGCTCTGCTTCTCAGTCTGGAGGTGGCTCCCAGGTAGCCATGGCGATGGCTTCTGGAAGCTTGGAAGCTCCATTCTTCTATGTGTATTCCTCAGCAAAATTTAGGATAAACGCAGCTCCTCTGCATAAAAGACTTTGGGAACTCTGTACTGCCCTGTTTCCCTCACAAGAATGTTTATCCACTCAGATGATTCTGAGTGCTGCTAACATGGAGGACAGAAACTCAGCAGCTGTATGGGACATGGAATGATCCTAGAAAAGAGGGTTGTTTTTTTTAAAAATAATTTCTTGCTAAAAACTCCGTCGGAAGGTGCACTTTCTGAGAGGTGTGTCTGTGCTCAGGAGGCCAGCAGGAAACCCCAGAAGTGTCTCAGCTTTCATCCCATTTCCAGGGGCTCCAGGGCCTGAGGTCAAGGGTTCTTTGGAGAGAGCCTTCCAATGGTGCTACATTGTGTGGGGCCAAAGGAAGAGAAGGAGGGGAGCAAGGTCTGAAAATTCTGAAGAGGTCCCCATTGCCTGTGTCCACTCTGTCATGGAGCAGCACTAAAGTGAGACATGGGGACAAACTCTAAGGGGGACACTTAGTCCTAGGGGTGTCAAGATTAGAGGTGGCACCTGAGAATCCTGAGCACCTCTTCCCTTCATGCCAGCTATGGGAGGTAGGTCTCAGCTGGAAGAAGGCACAGGCTTCTGTGAAGGTGCACATTCCCTTTTATGAGTTTGCTGACAGCTCAGGGATCCACACAATTGACCGATCAGATGAAAATGAAGGCATGAGTGGTACCCTGACACTTCCTCCCCCACCCCGTTCCTTCTTCTTTATAAACTCAGCTTCTACCTCAACCCTTAATGATGCAGTCAGTGAAAGCCAGACTTCAGACTACAGTGTTCTGACAAATCAGAGTGTGTGTCACACCTGACAGTATAGAAAGCAGGCGGGGGGGGGGGGGAACCACATGTTACAGGAGCAAACCTGAACAGAGTTAACGTCCTGGTGTCCCACTAAGCTGATCCCAGTAAGAAGCCAGGCCCGGTTGGCAGTGTCAGGGCTGGTTCAGGATGGGGAGAGATGGGCCAGAGGAAGCAGCCAGGAGGCAAGAGCACTGCAAGAGCAACCGAACCAAGTGGAGGACACAGATGTCACAACTCAGTCCTGAACCCACAGGGTGAGAAGGAGAGCATCAATCATGGTAGTGAAATCAACACTAAAAACATGATTTTTAAAAATTGAAGGGAATGAGTGACTCCTGACTGCCCAGCCCCAGATGGGGCATCTGCAATACAACCCTACAGCTAAAACTTGGGGGCATCCCGGAAAGGGGAAGAGAGAGAATGTCAGACCCAGAAGTCCGGGATGTCTGATGCTTGATAATGTCTTCTGAGCAGGATGGAGATGTTGCTCCCATGAACTCTCGAGAATACAGCTGCCTGCACAAGACCTGCAAAGTCCACACTAATCAACATGCCAACAGGGATGGAGGAAAATTTCATAAAACCCCACCCGGAGATGAAGAGCTCCAGAGAGTCAATGGCTGCTTGGAGTAGGGCAACCCATGCAAATAAGGTGTCAGCACTAATGAGACTCGGTAGGTTTCACACACACACACACACACACACACACACACACACACAAATCAACACAGAAGAAGAGGTCTGAATTCAATAAGGGGTTGTGGGTGGGGACACAAGAGGAATCGGAGGGAAAAGAGAGGGGATTCAGATAATATGAATATAGTGTATTCATACAAAATCCTCAAATTTTACCAGAAAAAAAATTATTTAAGGTACATAGTGTTTAAAATTTTCCTAATGACTTATTAAAATGATTGTCATCTTAAAAGAAAAATACTTGAAATACAATATAGCAATGAACACACTTCTACATTCTACAAAAATGACTCATAAAACACATACCAATCAGGACACAAGAGATGATCTTTTTACAGAAAGCAAACTGGTCACTAAATAACCCCGATCGCATCAAGTGGCCTCGGTGTGGACTTACACTGTCACTGTAGGACACATTTGTGCTCCGAGACACACTGGAGTACAGGGTCCGGGTGCTGCCCAGGGCCCCGTTCCTGCGGCTCCTCATGCTGAGCCTGGCTCCCTCGAAGGACATCTTGCCTGTGGAGAGTGGAGGACAGGTGGGTTATAGACAGTAAAGGGCTTCCCTGGAAACACGTGCCCTGGTGCCCCTTCCTTCCGTCGCCGTGGGCAGTACACCATGTCCCATCTGACTCACCAGCATCATCTGTCCTGTACCTACTACTTTTTATCCTCTAGGACCCAGCAAGTATTTCTGCCCTACAGCACTATGGGCGTCACGCCTCAGTGCTGCCACCCTATGGTAGCAACATGCATGACAGCGTTTTATGACTACAACATTCCTGGGACAAACTGACTCACCCTAGAGTATCACCCACTGTGTTTGCACTAAGACAAGTTGCAGTTGTCTACTTGGTTGATGACTATGGAACGGCTAAATAAAACAATATTAAAAATTGCTATGTGCATATCTCTGTCTCTGTCTCTCTGTCTCTCTCTGTGTTTGTGTGTTTGGGGGGGGTGGAGGCTCATATATTGTTCTTCCTGGCCTCCATTGGCTCAGTGAGGCCCAAGCCATGCCTATCTTGTTCACCACTAGAACTCTAGGACCTGCAATGTACAGGAAGCATACCATATACACATTCATTGGATGAGTCAGCTGGGTGACTCAGTACTCCCTCCCAAACCCTCAAGGACAACTGCCATGCCAACTCCTGTAGTCTCTGCGTGTAGAAACACCTAGCACACAGAGCTGACCCAGCATTCACCAGTGGAGTACTTCTGATCCCACAGCTCCGTGGCCTTGACTCCTACAACCAAGATCCACGTTCCCAGACCAGCCACAGACCTGGGAACTGTCCTAGAACCCACTCAGTGTGCAGAGCGAACTGGTTAAAGCACTAAGCGCCTCTTTTACTCCTCCCCCCAGCCGTTTCAAAGAGCTGGACAGAGCATTAATAGGTACTTCATATACATTACTGCAAAACCGCAAATCAGTCTTGCAATGCATTCGAGATGCCTCCCATACAGCAAATTGCTTCTGAATGGGGCCCAGATGGTCGGGAAGCAATTTCATTTGCTTTAGCGAAAAGTTTCACCGCTTTGCAAAGGAAAAGGTGTGTTTTTGTATTGGAGACCGCATCCCTGCCAAACAGTGGAAGTCGTGCAGCTGGCTGTCCTGTATCGCTTCTTTCAGGCATTGGTCTCTAACCCTGTCTGAGGTCAGCTGATAATGCGAACCCATGTGATCCAGGCACTTTTGATGGTGTCCCATGGATCACATGGTACAGGGGCACATGTTTGTTGATCCTCTAGACACATTCCGATGTGAAAAACAAAACAAAAGTTTTGGAAGAATTCCCAAGAGAAAAGACTGGAAGAGATCCTGGAGAAGGTCTGGAAGAGATAGCCCTAGTGGAACCACAGGGAAGGAAAAGAGGCTTACACTCATCCAAAGGAGAGGGAACAGGAAAGACTGACAAAAACCAGAAAGGCCAGAAGGAAAAGAAATCCGAGCCTTGGAAGGGGCAGCAACATGTCCAATCAATGACCACCCCCAAACACCTACCCACATTCAATAGCCCTGAACCTGCTAGAAAAAATGGGCCAAAGACTGAAATCTAAATCCATGACAGGTAATACAACTTCTAATCAACGTAAATATTGTTCAGTCTCCTTGTAATCGAACCAAAAGAGTTCATCAATAATGAGGCACCAACAGGGAGGTTTGTGGATGGCAGCATTGTCTCTTTGGCAAGAGGGTGAGGGGCAGACACATTCAGACAGTGGGGGTGAGGGTCAGGGGAGGAAATCAGGGTAAAAACTGCTTTAGTTCCTGCCAAGTCATTGGTGGTGACACAGCAAACTTAAGTCTTGCAAACAGCAGAGCACACTTTAAAAACGATCATTATTGACTTCTGGGAACCTAGATAAAAGAATCAGAAATATGTTAAGAAGTTAGACTTAGTTTTCATCGGCAATGCATCTTGTGTGTGTGTGCCAATGGATGGCCCTACACCCGTGAACATATTGGCAGCATAGCATAGACTCAGTGAGAGTTTTTTTTAAGTACATGAAGTTGGAAGGGAAGGGTGTTGGAGAGGAGAGACAGTGAGGGTGAATTTGATTGAAACATATCCTATGAGTGACATTCTCAAACAATAAAAAGATGCTATCCCAGGGCCTGAAGAGACGGCACAGCCGGTAAAGTGCTCACCTCCAAGTGTGAGGACCTGAGTTTAGGTCCCAAGAAGGCACATGAAAAAGCTGCCCATGGTGGTGTGCGGCAGTCATGCCCAGAGCAAGGTACCCAGGCAGAGACAAGCAGCTCTTTGGTGAAGTCCCAGGCCAATGAGACCAAATAGAAAGTGAAACATGTAGTGACATTACACTTGTATTTTAATAAATAAAGCTTGCCTGAAGATCAGAAAGTAAAACAGCCCCACTGGTCAGCCTTACAGATCAGGCGGTGGTAGCGCACACCTTTAATCCCAGTAGCCACACTAGTTTGCTATAGAAACTGAACAGTGCAAGCCTTTAATCCCAGCCCTAGAGATGATTATAAAATGGAAGGAAACAGTTTTCAGACACAGTCTCATTCTGAGATTCCTGGAGGCAGGATCTCCATTTCATACTAAGGTCAAGGTAAGAAACAGTGGCTGACTGCTTTGCTTTTCGAATCTTCAGGGTGAACCCCATTTTCTCTCTCTGAGTTTTTATTAAGTGTTCTTCAGAAACATGCCTGAAGACTGACACCACAGACTGTCCTCTGACATTCACACATGTGCACATGTGCACCCCCACACGCATGAGTGTGAATTCCTGTGTATGCGTGCACACACACACAGCTATGCTTGGAAAATATTCAATAGTGATTTTTTTGTCACAGGAAAAACTGGAAGCAACCTGTTTTCCATCACCAGGAGAATGTTTCTCCCAGAAGAGACAAGATGATGCCAAGACAGGCATGTACTGGTGATGTGGGAAAATCACAGGGCTTCTTGCACGTAGGAAAAGATCAAGGTGAAGGAAGTAACAGAAAAAATTCTGATCTTACACTTGTGCTTAAACACTGTCCCTGGGACCTTGAATGAATGCTTCCAGATAGTTTCCCTGTACATGTAAGTTGGGTAGCATGCTTGCTGTCAAGACATCACACACAACAGTCAAAAACATGTGGATCCAGATCTGTCAAAGTTCTAGTCGCTTCTGTGTGGGTGGGGGCATAACTCTGTGGTGGGGGGAGTGTGTGTGCCCATGATTTTAATTTTATTCTTTAACTTTTCATGTTTTCCCAAATTAAATACATCATGCATGTCACCTGGAAAAAAGTCTTTAATGAAAAGAACAGCATCTTGGAGCTGAATAAAGTGAAGACAACCCCGACCTTAGCTGTATCCTCCTCTAGGAGACAGGAGGTGAGAGAGTGAAGATGGCCACACAAAGGTCTCTGTCTTCAGAGCACATGGAGAGCAGAGTTGGAGGAGGGATGGTCATTATGGGTCTGTTTGCTCTAAAGAGGTACTATCCATGTGAGTCCTGGGAAAGAAAACTAACAGATCAGGGGAGACCCAAGTCTGGGATAAATGACAGAATATAGTAATGTTTGCAATGAATAAATAACAGTACAGGGACCAGAAGGCATCTCAAGGGTCGATAGGAGAGATGAGAAACTGAAAACAAAATGGTTGAAGACAACCACAAGTCTGTCCAGGAACATAGGCTTTGGGGGACTCACTCAGCAGCCAGAAATGTAACTTCAGAAGAGTCCCCTGGGAGCCCCTCTGCATATTAATAGGAGCAGAGCAGTCTTCATCAGGTTTCTTATTTGTGGTTCTATAAGTTTCCTTTTGCATAAGGATACAGATGTAAACATCTGCTCTGGAACCCTTGATCCACTCTGCCCATTTACTCCAGTTATATAACTGCACAGGTGGCCAGAGGAACTTCTTTTGTCTCTTGGAGCCACTGCTTTGCTCAAGGAAAAGTCATAAGATGGTTTACTAAGAACAGGGCTCCAAAATTTAAAGCTGATGCATTTGTTTATGCTAGCCTGTCCTACAACTGGGTATTAAACCTTCACATAGAACTTGAAAGACAGGATTCGTGACCTCAGGGTTCTAATACAATACGACACAGTATGGTATAACATACCCACGCTGTCTGATTTGCCAGGTCTTGAGGGCTCACCAGAAATGCCTATTGGATGCTGTATCTTTCTATAAGAGGTACTGATGTTCTACCATCCAGAACACTTCTTTAAATGTAAGTTTCAAGTCCGGGGTTTCTTGGCTTTTCTTTTGCCCCACATGAGTGTATGTCTCTAAATCATGGAACTCTGGAGAGCGGTAGGGACAATGAAGTCAAGAAAAAAATGACAGACACTGCTTAACGAGGGCCAGCCCACCAAGACAGCCACCATGACTAAGACTCCACTAGGAAAACAGCCCAGAAAGTGTCCTGTAAGACTGAGTGGTGACTTTTGATAAGGATGGATTCACTTTGCTCGGTATGCTAGTCTAGATCTATAGCTGGGGAGCTGGCTCAAACGTTCAGAGTACTTGTCCTTGCAGAAGACCTGGGTTCAATTTCCAGGGCCAGGGTCATAACCATTTGGAACCTCAGTTCCAGAGGAATCTGATAGCCTCTTCTGGCTTCCACGGGCACCACTCACATGGAGTGCACATACTTTCATTCAATCATACACACATACACGTAAATAAAAGTATCTTTTAAGTCACGAGGATAGGAACGAAGCATAAAAGTTCTGGTGTCCTTCATTCCCAGGATTCAGAAGTTCATAGAGAAATGGAAGACTCACTTTCCCTTAGCAATGAAAACCATATGCCAAGATGAAGTCAGACAAACACCAAGAATCACCTACTAATTTAATATAACACTGAAGGGAGAAAGAGGTACCATGGTCCAGGAAAAAAAAAAGGCCAAAGCAAAGGCTTGTGGATCTGAATAAAAACTAGGCTGAGGCTGGGTTTCCTGACAATCAGCAACTAACATAACCTCTCAAGTCTCAGTCTCCTCGTTACTGAGGCTGTGCCCAGCCCCGCAGGTTTACGGTGAGGATGTCTTTGCATCAGACTTGGCATGTGCTCGGATGCTGTCAGAGCTGGATCATTTCTGCTCAACCAGTGTTGGGCCCTTCTGAGGACAGCAAAAGAGGTGAATGGTGGAAAGTTAGGGAAGGGGTTGATATTATATAAGTTGTTGGAAGAACTTGATTAGATTTGCACCCTAATGGACCAGAAGCAGGGGGAGCAAGTGGAGAAAGAGCTAGTAAGAGAAGGGAGGGCTCCATGAGTAGGGTAGAGGGGTGTCACCCATTAGACTAAATGAAGAAAGTTGCTGTCAGCAGGAGTTGGCTCCTTGAGGGCTGATAGGTTGAGGGTCTCAGTCTCTTCTCAGCTACGAGTCTAAGTCCACCATCAGGTTTCTGTTATGTGGGCATGATGACTCCTGCATGATGACTGTTCTATGTGGGCCTCTCTAACATAGAACATGGTTTCTGTAGGCCTTTCTAACATGGAGACTTCTCTGTGTAGGTCCCACATGGAGACTAGTCTATGGGGGCTTCTCTATCATGATGAATTGACCGTAAGGGCCTCTCTAACTTGGCAACTTGCTTTATTGAAACAAACGGCTAAGAAGATCACAGAGAAAGCATGATAGCGAGACAAACTCACAATCTTGTATTACCCAACCATAAACGTGACAACCCATCACATTTTCTATATTCTTTTGAGGGGCAGCAAAACTCTAGATCCAGCCCACACTTGAAGGGGGGCTATAAGGACTAAATACTGGGAGGTGGGCATTCTTGGGGATCTCAGAAGCCTGTCTACCACAGGACCCTTTTATTTAACAGTCACTTCCAATGCTCTTGATTTACCAAAAATAATCATCTTTTTAACACAATGCCATGCCAAGAATGGCTACAAGACTACCACACCATTCAGGTCCCATAGTGGAAGCCCAGGTCAAGTGCTCCTAAGGCACCTGACTCAGAGTTACCTATAGCAAAGGGGGACAGACCTCACAAGCAGCCTACATTCTCACCATGTGCCCCTAACCAGGCTTTAAATTGGTGGTTGGTGCTTATGTCTGCCAATTATCATGGCACTGATCACCCCACAATGACCAACTTCATCTGACTTTGACCCGACACAGGATTAAGCAATTCTCTTTTTTTATATATCTTTAGCTTTGAGAAGAAAGATTATCTTCCTATTAATGGTCACGTCTGCATCTTCCACTCTTACAGACAGGCACGATCCTTCCTCCTTGACCGGTTCACCCTGGGCTCATCCATCAGCTCCAGAAAACACCATGGGAAGGATTTCAATGGAGCATGGTGGGGAATGTGCATAGTAGGTGGTTGGTATCGGTGTGAGGGTCTTGGCAGAGAGTTCACACGTCGACAACTTGACCTGTGTTTACCCCCATGTTACATGTTTGATTCTGCTTCTGTTAGATTTTTGGACCCTGTAAAGTAAATGCTATGGGCAGTCTCCTCTTGCTGTTCTCTCTGTGCCACATTTGTGCTTTTGTCCTTTATTCATCAGGATTAATATTTTATTGATTCTGGCTAGAAATAGGTCTAAAATTTTCATATTGATCATAAAATCTTCTATGTGCAAATTCAAGCTTGTTTTTGTTTCCTGGAAATCATCTTGTTGTTTTCTGGTTACAGCCTCCCCTGGGCATGGGTGATCTCACACAAGATTGTGTTTCTTCAGATCCAGAACAGATCACAAAGATGATTGTGAGGGAAAGAGAGGGGATGTGATAGCTCAGAGCTGAACACAAGGTGCCTTTCAGAACTGCTGTTGGTCCTCATTTCTACATGAAGCTGTTACCCTCATAGACAAAGACTAGCAGCATCACACAGCCAATGTCAAATCATGGTCAGCGTCAAGCCAGAGAAAGCACTTGAGATGGCAGCAGATGACTGTCCATAGTGTATGATCATGGACAGAAGTGAACCAGGAAGGCAGAACACAGGCAGCGATGAACGTGACACTGTGGATGTAGATTCTGATCCACCCAACAGAGATAGGAGCTCCTGTGTCCATGTTTTTGGTAGCCCAGCTGTGGCATTCACTGGTGAAGCCCAGAGAACCTGGAGATTTACATAAGGAACCTACAATTTAGAAGCAAAGGCCCTGTGTGCAGGAGATATGGACAGGAGAAATTCCCACTGAACTAAGCAAAGAGCAGAAACTTTACAACAAAAATCCCCCTGGATCTGATGCAACAAAACATACGGGTCAGGAGGTGTCCTGGAGAATTACTTAAAAATAAGAATAAACATCAAATCTTAACTAGAAAACACTGCAAAGGAGGGAAAAGGTTGGCATCCAACTTCTCACCTCCAAAACTGTGCCTAGAAGCAGCTGGTCACTCTGCTTTGTAAGAGGGAAAATACTGTGACCTAAGACTTCTGTCCTCAGACAACACAGCTACGATGACAGCAGAAAACACTCAGTAGTGTGAGAAAGAAAGAAAGACACCAGTCAACCTAAACTGCAAAGCCCAGCTCTGGATGGCCATTGTGAGTCAAGGGACATAAGGAGTGATGAAACTAAAGACTAAATGGAGAAAATAGGACAGGGTTATATTTCCAGTGCCTGTTTTTATATTTCATCTTAGTGAATAAAGATTTGAAGAAACTAAGAGATTCTGTAATGTAAAGAAAGAAAGCAAACAGAAAGAAGCGAATGAGGGGAAAGTAAGAGAAAGAGACTGGGATGTGAAGGCTTCCTCCCACCACAGAAGAGCATGGCCAACATGCAAGTTCTGCAGAGCTGGGAAAGTGCACCGAGTCCACCCCACCCCACCCCTAGCAGAGGCTGGAACAGGTGGATGGGGAGGGTGGGTGTGACTCTGAAAAGCAGCACTGGGGGCTTTTCTACAGATGGGACAATTCTAAAACTTGATAGGTGATAAAACGACACGTGAGTGCATGAAAAAAATGCAGGGAAATTTCAGTGATGCTGTGGTCAGTACCTGCGTCCATTCCCTGGCCTGGGTCTAGTAAAATCCAGCAATTATATGTGATGTTATCAGTTGGAGGGGGTGAGTGAAAGACACATGGCATTTCTCTGCAATATTTTCCCAACACAATGGTAAATTAAAAGAAAAATGTCTCAACTTCTGAGTGTCGTGGTCAGAAGCATCCTTGGTATAACTTTGTAATTCCTGGAGCTCCAACTAGGTAGCGCCTCAGCTCCTACCATGTAACACCTGCCACTCCAATCAGGTAGTTCCTGGGGCACCAGACAAAATGTGCCTGCTCCCAAAAGCATCCTGAAAATGAAGCTGGAGCTGTTTTGCTCCAGTTAAGTTCCAATGAGTACCCTAAAGCCAAACCCACAGGAGGGGGATTCTAAGATTTATTTAACTCTGTGAAATTTTTTGCTCTGTATTTTCTTTCCTATCTCAGATATTTTGATTTGCACTCCTTTCAGAGATTTCTGAGGGATCTAGTGCATTTAATGGGTTCCTTGTGCCCACCAGGAGGTTATCTCCGTAAAAAAAATAAAAATACAATCAAGGTGGGCTCTTAGAATATACCTATATTTCTTACAATTTAAAGATGTTCCCTCCCTTTCCAGGAGGAGGGGGCATGGCTCTAAGCCAGAGATAGCAGATCCTCCAACTTCCCACTCAGGCAGCAGAGGTTTACATCACAGGCTCAATCAACAAACAGACCAATCTGAGACTCTAGACCAGTGGTTCTCAACTTGCCTAATGCTGCGACCGTTTCGTATAATTCCTCATGTTGTCCCCAAGCATAAAACTATTTTATTGCAATTTCATAACTGTAATTTTTCTACTGTTATAAATCATAACATAAATATCCAATATGCAGGATACCTTATATGTGACCTCCCCCAAGGGCTTGAGACCCACAGGTTGAGAATCACCGCCCTAGACTCACCTTCCCGTGCTCTGGGAATGAGTTTGCAGGGACTGCTGCGTTCTGAACCACACTTGTAGAACTTCTGGTCCACACTGGAATGCTACAGATTTGACAGTGAGCACCCACCCATCCTTAGGCTGCACTAGACTTCACAGAGCATCCAGTCAAATCTTCCGAAAACACAGTGTGTAATTGCTGAGACCCTGAAGAAGCAGCCTTGTGTAAATTTCAGACCAGTGTTCTTCTACGGTCAGCTTGGACTCATGAACAATGATGGCGATCTACTCATTCTAGAACATGAAACACACCCTCCATCAGCACAGGGACACTTTCAAGTGCCAGAAATCAAGAACAGCTGTGCTGCAGGCCTGCAGGGTGCCAGGTTCCGTGCCAAGCTCTTGACAACCTTCCCATGAGATTCCCCGGCGAGGAAAACAAAACACACACAGAGAAGAGGACTTTTCCAGAGCCCCACAGTTGAGAAGTAGAAAATGCAGGGTTCCAGCCCAAGCAGGCTGTCCCACAAGCTCAGCCTTGAAACTGTAAGTGGCTTTGTGCCACTTCAGTGTCTCTTTGAGAAGGTAGGGATTGTCATTATCGCTATGCTAATACACTACCAAATGTAAATATTAGAACGTTTATGTTGTTGTTGTTAAATAAGAGACTCTCCACTGCAGATTTTTAAGAGGGGGTGTGTGTGTGTGGTGCATGGGGTGTGTGGGATGTGCATGTGGTATGGTGCATGTATGTGTGGTGTATGTGGTATGGTGTGTGTCTGTGCCTGTGTGTGTGGTATATGGTGTATGTGGTATAAGTATGTAGTATGTGTATGTGGTGTGTGTGGTGTGTGTGGTGTGTACAGCATGCATGTGGAGGTCAGAGGACAACTTGCAGGAGTCGATTCTCTCTTTCCAACATGTGGGTTCTAGGGATTAAGTTCCCATCCTCAGGCTTGACTCAAGTCACTCCTGCTCACTGAGCCACCTCACCAGCTGCCCTGTAACTTTTATTGCTAATACTTACGGATCACGTGTATAACCCATGTCATGGAATATTCTTGCATTCTCTGAACCAGATAAACATGAAAATCAATGATGTGTCTTACACAATCATGGTATTTGACATGTTTTTAGAATTGCTTCTTAGCTTGACTCTCACAGGGACCAAACTGGTTTTACGATGCCATTTTCAGGAAAGATGGACAGTTGTGTCCCTTTATGGTAAACACAAATGAGAAAAATCCTCTCTTGGATAGCTCCAAGTAGAAGGAGGCAGTTGTTCATGCTCTGGGTATGCTCCAGAGGGCCTGGCACCAAACTCCAGCCTGCTCCTCTCTCCCTTCCCATCAATTATTCATTGTGATGGGAGGTGACACTTGCAGAGACTTCAGATACACGTGACACCACCCAGAGACATCTCCCCCTCATTCTGGCAGTAGCACTGTAGAGGTGTGTGCAGAGGTGCACGGGCCTGTAGGGGGTACCATCCACCTTGGCCCTCATCTGTCAATCACCATTGAGACAGATTAAGATTATTTTTTAATTTTCTGTTGTTTTTGAAGACATTTTTTCTGTTTTTCTAATTGCAGCATGTTTGAATAGATGGGCAAAAGTGGCAAAATTGAGAATTTTGTGAAAGTTTTAGATTATTGGTCCCAGCAGGCATAGTGCCCACACCTGGGATCCCAGCACTTGGGAGACAGAGGCAGGAGGATCTCTGCGGATTTGAGGTCAGCCTGGTCTACAGATCAAGCTCCATGACAGTCAGGATGACATAGAAAGACTCTGTCTCAAAAACCAAGAAATAATAAGGAAAGATAATTGCCCCCCCCTCCCTCTCTCTCTCTCTCTCTCTCTCTCTCTCTCTCTCTCTCTGGAGCAGAGGTGAGACGCGGGTGAGCAGAGGCAGCAGACAGCGCTTAAAGGTACTATTTACCAAAAGCCATCTAGAACAAGATGGGCAGCAGGGACATCTCAGAGGGGGCTGGAACCTGCTGCCTTCACAGCTGGCGAGAAGAGCATCAATTCAGACACAAGAAATCTAGTCCAAGATGAGAACAACTTTATCCTGAACTTTAGAGAAGGGTAAGTACAAAGTTCCAATCTCGAAAGGGTCTCCCTCCACTCCCAAGCCTCTGAGGAGATAGAATTCCTGCTGCTGTGGGGACAACTGCATTAGTGCTGCAACATCACATGTGGAGGGCACCCGACACTCCACCGTCTTAACTGCATTAGTGCTGCAGCAACTCATGCAGAGGGCACCTGACACTCCACAATCTCAACTGCATTAGTGCTGCTCCAACACACACGGAGGGCACCCAACGCACCACAGACTCAACATCAGGAACACAGCCACCTAAGTCTTAACGTGAACTAGAAATGAAATTTTTAATTATTCATCCAGCCCCTTTGCTTGCCCACTGACTTCTGAACAATACAAGCGATCCCCATCCCAATCGGCTGAGAGGTCCAGAGAGCCACGATGAGGAAAGACAAGTGGAGCCCACTTCCCTTCATCTGTCAGCAAAGAAAATTCGCTATTTGAACTTTATCCCTTTGAATTTGAATAGATCCCTTCTTGAGTTTATTCCATCTCAGCATTAGTGTTGAACTATGAAAACTTAGTTTCCTCAGATTCCCCATAGATAGGTGGAGCTGTTGGTATAGCTATTTTGAGTACATTCTTATGGGTCACTCAAGAAAAGGAATAATATTTTAAAATCACACCCCAGAAATTCTAGGAGAAATCACTACATTTATAAACCAATGCAAACAGAGAAAACATCCACGAAGCATCACCGTGTCCCTGTCTCTCGAAAGGACCTAAATTTCACATCTCCACAGAAAATGATACCCTGACCAGAAGCACCAAACTCATCACCTAGACTGCACAGCCACAGCCAGGGCAGCACGGACCGAGGGGAGAAAGCAGAAGCTGAGAACATACCGTGGAACTGCTCCATCAGCCAAGAGCCTCTCTCTCCCCAAAGAGCCTGCTTGTCTCTTCTCCCACTGGAGGAGGGAGGACTTTATAGACCAAGCCATCCTAGCCCCGCCTTCCTCTCTAAGCCTCTTTGAAGGGAAGGAATACAGAAAGAGGAAAAAAAAAAAGAAAAATTCACACCACACAGGAACAATTTTAGTAAGTGAATAGGGATGAGCGATGCCTGAGTATGTGGAAATGCTAAGAAGATAATTATTAAATGCTAATAAGATAAGCAATCCTGATTTCCACCCTTGCTTGCCATTAGTATTAATTCATACTAAAATCTAATTTCTACAGTTAGTGGCACATTTTAAAAACCACAAATGAGATGGAAAATGCTCATTATGAAAAATGATGATGGGATTAATTAATGAATTAAAAGGCTTAATTAAGATTAGGCAAACACATTTAACTGGAAGTGATTTAACTGGTATGGCTCTTTTGCAGATTTGCAGACCTTCCCAACTCTATCTTTCATTCAGTCTTGAGCTGCCTAAGGGTGAGAGCTGGACCAGCTTTGCTAATTAACAGTTACTTCCACGTAAATTCCCTTGACACTTCTTTGTCTTCATTTAGAAAACCAGACTAGAAGAGAAGATAGAAGAATGGCCAGTGAATAGCTTTCAGCCTTAAATGACACACCCCCAATGGGACGCCTTTGTACTAACTGGAGGAGTCTAGTATTGGTTACTATTTCCAGTCTGTGCTCATATGTGGGGTGCAGGCTATAAACACATAGAAACAGGAGAGTGTGGTTTCAAATCTGATAACTGAAGAGAGAGCTCAATCAATCCACGGTTTGTCTGGAAAGCATGAGGGCCCGGCTTGGATCCCCAGTATCCACACCATACCCAGGTGTGGGGTGGGTACTAGGTTAGTCCCAGAACTAAGGAGGTAGAAACAGGAAGATCTTTGGGATTCACTGGCCAGCCAATCAAATTGAATCAGTAAGGCCCAGGTTCTTTGAGAAATCCTATTCCAAGAAATGAGGTGGGTGGAGCTAGAGAGCTGGCTCAGTGGTTAACAGTGCTGGCTGTTCTTTCATAGGACAGGCGTTCAGTTCCCAGCACCCATATCAGGCATATCACAACCACCTGTATCTCAAGCTCCAGGGGATCAGACTCCCTCTTCTGGACGTGGCCAGCAACTGCATGGACATGACACTACATACATATATAATAATACGGTAGAAAGAAATTGAGAAGCATTGAACTCTGGTCTCCACATAACTACATACACATAAAGTTAATGGCATGAGAGATACAGATATAAAGGAGCTGGAGACTAGGCAGGATGGGTGTCAAGGAACACTTCTGTAGAGACAGACATTTGAACAAGCCCTGGAAGTGAGGCTGGATTCTTGTGGCAATTCCCATAGATGGTATTTTCAGTGCAGAGAGAAAAGCTCTCAGCAAAGAGAGCAAAGTTGTCACACAGAGATCCCTGGCTCAAATACCCCAAGTACAGGACAGGTCACAAAGGCTAAAACAACGGTCATTTGCAAAGCAATGGGGAAGGGAGGGTGCGTAGAAAATGAAAACAATGCTTCTTCTTGTGAGTGAGGAAGCTGTGAAAGGAGATCAAAAAGTCAGGCTGGGAATCAGGAATCTCAAGATCACCTATAGGAACAAACCTAGGACCACAGCGTCCTGGTCCCCTGCGATCCCTTCCCAACCCCCACACCCTTGTACCTACACCTGTTGGTAGCCAGCAAATCCAGGCTTCTCATTCCCTGACCTGCACTGGAAGTATCAAAAATCTTCAGAGGAACTAAGGAATCAGAATATAAAACCTAAATAGAAAAAAAATCAAGCAAACTAAAAATGTCGGGTAACAAAGAAAAGTAAAGATACTGGGGTACCAACTGCAGTTGCCATATGAGAGATGTCTGTGTCTGTCCAAATGCCATGAGGGAGCCTGGTATCTCTTGCCTTGGAGCTAAATAGAATAGAATCAAAGCATGTGTTTCCAAGTGACTGGTACAGTTATGACACAGATGTACAATTCCATCATGGGCTTAACATGTACCTACAGAGAAAACTCCTAGGGGGAGAAGACTCGCTGCAGACTGCTGCCTGGGGGCTGTGCTGGGAACTGGATGAAGTCATGGCACTAAAGACTCAGAGCCTGGCCAGGCTTTGGATGTTGGGTAGGAGACTTGGGTGTGCTGTAACAGTGACTATGTGTCGGTCCTAACTGAGAGGGACAGAGGCCAGGTAAAGTATCAGAGATGCTGAATATCACAGACAGGATGTGAGTTGACCCTGCGGGACAAGAGGACCTTGGGCAGATGCCTTCCTTGAAGGATCTCAGATCCTGGAGAGCAATTACTTGCACTCCAGGCCTACAAGTTTCTTCATGCTTCCTGCGAGCAAGACACAACTTTCTATCTCCTCCAAAATGTTGTATTTAGTCCCTATTATGATCTGAATTATGTCCTTCTAATACATTACAGTGAAGACCTGACTATTTGCACCACTAGAGTGTGAGCCTACTTGGAAATATAGCCTTAAAGAGATGATTAAAGCGCTAAGGATCAGTTGGTAAAGTACTTGCCATGCAAGCATGAGGACCTGAGTTTGGATCCCTGGCATCCACCTAAAAAGCTGGTGCACACTTGTAATCCCAGTGCTGTGAAGTTAGAGACAAACAGATCTCTGGGACGCGCTGGTCACCCAGCCTGGTAAGAAACTCCAGGTTTTGTGAGAGACTGTGTCTCAAAAAATAGAGAGGCGAGTGATTGAAGAAGATACCCAGTGTCAAACTCCGACCTTCACATGCATGGGCACACATGTGCATGCCTACATATATGAACACATGCAGCTATCATACACATAATCTCCACCACAGCAACACATAAGCAAAGGATTGATTAAGGCAAAATGAAGCTATTAGATTGAGTTTTGATCTTTATTAAGCAAACAAAGAACCACACATCATAGAAACACACACAGGGAGTAATCCCATGAAGGTCCTTGAAGAAGATGCCATCCTCAGGCCAAAAGGGAGAAATCTCAATACTGGCACCTTGACCTCAGACTGCCAGTCTCCAAAAGCCAAGAAAGAAAGAAAAAAAGAGAGAGAGAAAGGACTGCTGCCGTCATAGCCAACCAAGAAAGACAAAGAAATCTGATGGTGGCTGTGGTCCCAGCCTCCACTGCCTCCTAAGTACAGGAGAGTAACCAAGCATCAGGGGCCAAGGGAACTGTCTTAGTGTCCAAATGAGGACACTAAAGCCAGGAAGGACTTTCTCGTTGATTTTTATGGTTACTAAAGTCAAGTTCTTTGCTTTAACTCATAGGTTTTTAATATTCACCTGAATGTATTTTATCAAAAACCAATAAACTATCATTTGGCCAAACCAACCAAGTTCCATTTAAAAAGCTCCCAAAAGGCATCCGTGATTGGATCCTCCTATATGTAAATGTCATCTAGAAGTGGGCAAAAGAGTTGGAGAGAAGGCTCAGCCAGCCAATGTGCTTGCAAGCACTAGGACCCCAGTTAGGCCCCAGAACCCACATAAAAGCCAGATACAGATAATCTCAATCCAATGATTACACAGAGAGCCCACATTAAACCAATGTGTCTCACAAAAGAACCAAAAATCACGAATCTGTAAAAGAGACAGGTGAAGGGAAGGCAGAGAGATAAGAGAGGGCTGGGGAGGAGGTAATCAGAAGGCATTACACACATGTAGGAATGCGTCAAAGAACTTAATTTTTAAAGAAAATGGGGTATACAACTCTTTAGGAACAAGACCTGAGGTTGACCTTTGACCTCATATGGATGTGCACCACACACACACACACACACACACACAACTGTACATACTTAAATGTACATGGACACACACACACAAGCATGCACATACACGCATGCACACAAAAAGAAAAAATAAGTAAATAAAATGAACAATGAGTGAGGGAAACAGAAGTAGAAATACAGGCAGAACGGTCTGAGTATGGGCATGTAACCTAAAGGTTTGTCATTTTACCCAAGACTTGACAAAATGCCCCAATCCAGCTAAGCAGGTAAAGACTTATTTTTAATGCTAGGTGGTTGCATTGTCTCTCAATGCCAGGAGATAGCGCCATAAGCAAAGTCATCCAGCTCACCTGGCTTCACAGGTGAGAAACAGCATGGATCTTGCTGGCTCCTCCTTGTGTCCTAGTCCCCCACTAAGAGAAACACAGGCACTCATGTGGTCTCTGCAAAATTCATAGACACAGGCTGTCTTGGCTTTGCTTCACTGATGCTTGTGCCTTAAAAACAAACTGGAAGTGACCAGCAGTGATAGCTACAAAACACTTGATACCACTGTGCCTTGAAAACGCTCTGGATGGCAAACTCTGTATGTCATCGATTGGACCTGAAATGCATCTACGCAGGCATAGGCTCATGTTCTAAGCACTTGTCTCCAGCCATTGGTGCCTGGTTGAAGGCTCTGGGGCTATCCAAAGATGGGCAAGGTAGCTTACTAGGGGTGAGACTGAAGGTTAGAGCCCAGTCCCTAATTCCAGCACTCTGCTTCCTAACACACATGATCCGAATAGCTGCTGCCACGTGTCCCCCACCCCCAACACCACCACAAACTGAGCCACCTTTCCATGCCTTTCCCACTCTGGTGGACCCAACACTTTGAAACTATGAGCCAAAGTAAACCCTCCCTCCTATAAATTGTTCCTCTCGGTCATTTTGTCATAATGATGGTAAGGTAGCTGTCACATGGTATATATTTTACTTTGATGGAAAATATTTTTAAAATGTTGAGTAAGATTGGTTCTAGTACAGGCTCTGATACTTCGCTAGCTCTGGTATTGGGAGCAAAGCTCAGGGAGATGGGAGCCTGTCACCTTGTCTCAGGTGTGTCCTCAGAGGGCCAACTGTGGTGATGGACCAACCCAATTAGGATCCTTCCTTCCTGGGGCTCCAGAGATTGCTCAGCGGTTAAGAATGCCGGCCGCAGCCGGGCGGTGGTGGTGCACGCCTTTAATCCCAGCACTCGGAAGGCAGAGGCAGGTGGATCTTTGTGAGTTCGAGACCAGCCTGGTCTACAAGAGCTAGTTCCAGTGCAGGCTCCAAAGCCACAGAGAAACCCTGTCTCGAAAAAAACAAACAAAAAAAAGAATGCCAGCCGCTCTTGCAGAGGATCCAAGTTTGCTTCCTAGCATTGGAACGCATGATTCTCAGGCTCAGTGGGGCTTGAGCACTGAGGATCCAAAGAAGCAAAAGTCACCAAGAGGCAGCACAGGGTGGGTGGGGCTGGTATGCTGCCCTCCAGTACAGAGTACTGAAGGCAGGAATGGAGTAAGGACACAGAGAAGCAACCGATTCTACCCCAGCATTCATCATCTCATGTGACAAGACTGGAGAGAGGGGAATTAAAATGAGCACAGGAAATTCCAACCATAGCTTGGGTTTCTTTAGGACTACCGGGAACCACAGTCATAGGAGAGACTTCCGGTACACACCAAACAATCCCTCAAGAGAGAAGCAAATGGACTTCCAGTGAACATGGAAAGTTGATCCCATATCTATAACTCTATGAGGTGCCCACTCTGGACATAAAGAAGCCGGGACATCAGCAAGAGGACCAGGTACTTGATGGGTCTTTCCATCTTCCCAGACAGCTCCTTCTCCAACTCCATTACTCCCAGACCTGTTAGAAGTCATCTGCTTTCCCAAGCGTGAAACTCAGCTCTTCCCCTACGGAGATGGTGCACAATATCACATAGCGAGTCCTGCCCTCTCCAGATGAGTTTTGTACCATGAAAGATGCTTAAAGGGACTTGGTCCTCTCGTCTGCTGCAAGAAAGATCCCTTTGATGGCTGCATAGAATCTGCCCTTCTGTGGAGGCCACACAGGGTCTATGTCCTTGTCCCACCCTTTGACCATGTTTGAGGATGTAAGTCCACATAGGCCTGGGCTTTGCCCTTCCCAGGGACCCAAGTCATCCCCCAGAGGCTTTGACAAGGAGAGATGCCCCAAGTGCTAGTTGAGTGGACCCATCACCCAGAGACTACTTCCCATTCTAGAAGGGAAGTAAAAGAGAGGGCTATCACAGCCTAGTCCTAGTCCTGGCCAAGCATAGGTGAGAATTTTGCACACTGATGACAACTGATGGAAGCGAGCATCCATCCGCACATTGGAACTTGGGTAGCTCAAGGGAAGCAGTTGTCCATTATACTACGTCAGCCTTGGCTAAGAGGCATGATGCTCACCTGGCACAAGCTGACTCCTGGGAAGAAGAGCTGCAGCCGTGAGCACACCCATGGCAAGCTCCAGGTTCAGTGAGAAAGCCTGTCTCAAACATAAGGTGAGGAGTGATAGGGCCTCCACATGTGCAAGCATAGGCAAGCACATTATCTGTGCACACATGCATACATACATACATGCGCAGGCATACATCACATCACACACACACAATTAAATAAATAGTTGATTGGGATGGAAACCATCATAAAATAAAAGGACCTGACCTATCCTTTCACACACTCACAAATAAGCCTGCCCTCTCTGTGTCTCTGTCTCTGTCTCTGTCTCTGTCTCTGTCTCTGTCTCTCTCTCTCTCTCTCTCTCTCTCTGTTTCTCTCTCTCCCTTCTTTCCCTCCATTGCTTCCCCCTCCTATTAACTTTTGGTGCTAGGGATCAAATCTAGGACCATACGCATGCTAAACAAGTGCTCTACCACTAAGCTATGTCTGTAACTCTTAGGTGTTTTGAAATATGTTCTTGCTATGAATCTCAGGATAGCCTTGCATTTCCTATATAACCACACCAGCCCACAACTCCCAAATCTATTTCCTCTGCCTCCCCACTACTGCAACTGCAGGCATCCACCACCATGCTCGGCTTGTCATGGATATCACCTGCAAAGCTCTGGCTCAGCTCTCACACAGAATCTGGAACCTTAGTGTCTACACCACATGCCACAGAAATGCAGACATAATACCTGGGGACTAAATTCTCCAGCAATAGTACCTGTAGACCCAGACCATTCAGCAGGTTTACGAATCCAAGTCACTAATTTCGGTGAGGCCACAGAACCAGGTGTGGTGGCACAGCATTTGGGTGACTGAGACGGGACAACAGTGAGTTCAAAACCATTCTGGGCTACATAGTGAGATCTAGTTTTAAAACCAACTAACCAACCAATAAACAAAAATGAGCCAAGCATGGTAGGACAGTCTTAAAATCTCAGCAATCAGGAGCCAACTTTTAGGTAACTTGAGACCAACCTGGGCTACATAACAAGACCCTATCTCAAAAGATGAATAAATGAATGAATGAATGAATAGATTTTTTAAAAAAGAGTCAATGAAATGCAAAACAAATCATTTCAAAAGGTCTCCAAGACTTTCTTTAAATTGTATTTAAATGTCTGCCTTCAAGTAGAGGAAGCGAGGTTGGAAGAGGTGGGAGTAGGCTTTTGAGGAAGCATCCCCTGCCTTTGTGTGTACTTCAGTGCCTGAGCGAGACAGAAAGTATTAAAAATTCACACAGCCTTCAATTCGGCCTATCTGACCTTGCCCTGTCCCATTTTAGAGCTCCAGGCAATAAGAACCCATTTCTTCCCTTTTATCCAAATTACCGAAACTTTGAGATCACAGAAAGAGTCCTGAGTGATTCCTGACCACTCTTATGTGGTAACGGCACAGCGAGGAAAACATACTCCAGGCTCATGTGGCTTCTCAGAGCTGTTCCTGGGCTTCTGACCAGGGATGTGACGCCCCTCACTTAAAAGCATGGTGGCCAGGGGTGATGGAGGTAATGGAGAAGGTAGGGGTGGCCGTGCACAATTAGGGTCATTAGTAGCATTGCCATCCCGCAGAGGGCCTTGAGGGCAGAAGGTTCGAATGCCAGAGATGAAAATAGCCAGGCCACCACAGATGGGAATTAAAGATTTGCCCCAAAAGTAACCTGATGGGAAAGATATTTTCCAATGAGCGAGG